>OU342625.1:4475365-5075365 GCA_910589645.1 Tinea semifulvella
TAAACCCAGTAAAGTATATCTACACGTTTCGGGATCAGGTTCGAATTGCTATCATGCCCAGACAAGCCGGCATTGCGTTAGGGACTGATGTCAGTCATTAGTGTCTGATTCCAGTTGCTAACATTCATGTACCTTGCGCGAAACTTACGATCAGGTGGGCGCAACGTCATTTTAGCCCCTAGAACACGAGTTCTATACCTTCACTGTTGAAGGATGGGCAGTCTAGAAAATTCTGGAGAATTTGGTTGGCGAGGATCTGATGACATTTTTTTATGAAATGATTCCACAAGTTGGTTTTAGGGGAACCAACTTGTGGAATTATTTTGGGCTCGGAAACGGTGATGTTATAAATTTATGATAATTGTACGAGAAAAAGTGTATTTCTCATTAGTACAGGCCAGGGTTTGAACCGACAATTAAAAAAAACTAAAACAATTTAATAAATAAACAATATATTCTATAATCCATTTTAGAAGAAAACTAAAAATCATAATTAACCTCGAAAGAACTGGTTTGTTATCACTTATGGAGCGCATGGCTCACCCCACCACGTAATTTAAATTCAAATTCATATATTTTTTTAAAACAATAGGTATTTTATAGGATGGTACAATGGTTATAAATTGGGTACACTATGTTTAGCCAATGGGCGTATAAAGATTAAATAATTAAGTATAGTAGACATGTAAACTAAAGAGAGGTATAATAATTTAATTGAATTGAAATAACAAATAGGATTAATTAATTAATGTCAAGGTAAGAAATTAGTAGTATTTTCTATTTCTCTTTAACAGTTTAAATACTGCTAAATTATATCTTAAAGTCTCAGTTAACAAGGTTCCACTGTAATTCGACAAGGAACAACTACACTTTGCTACCTAAGATTAATTCAAAAGCCCCAGTCAAGTCAGATGTACCAACGCAACCGACAACGCATAAAACGCAGACTTTTATAAAATACTGAGTACATGTAACAGCGTGCCCACCAAATACATAATACTGTAAAATTCTAGAGTTGAAGTTATACATAAGATACACTTTTTCTTAGTTGCTATACCCTTGGCAGAATAACCCGTCGCCACTCCTCACGGACGCAAATGAACTGACAGATTACACGAGCAAATACATCGGCTGCGGACTGCAAGCATTCTGGAAGGACCTTCCAAAACCTGACAGGCTACTAACGCGACGCCTCATGAGCCTTAACGGAGCTTAGCTTCGCACGATAGTGGGGGTGGTGACTGGAAACTGTGCCTTTAACAAACATCTATACATTCTGAAAATAACATATAGCCCACTGTGTAGAGGATGCATGTCAAAGGAGGATAGACGCTTACACTGAAGTTCCTCCGAACTGCGGAGACTCTTCTAGAGGTCTGCAGGATCATGACGGGTGTTCAGGCCTTCCTGAAGGTGATCACATGTCTCCGCTGAAGGAGTAAAGGTCACGCACAACGGTCGATTAAAGACTAAGTGCGGAAAAGCTATCGTAATCACAAACACAATCTTCTCGGACCGCAGCTTTTCTGGTACACTCGTGTAGAGGATGATCCATTGCAGCCTACACCTAGTCAGTCCATCTCATGATGACGCATCCTGTTGCCATCGACTTTCCCTTTGACTACCAGGCGCTTGATGGATGTGGCACGCCGTAATATAATAATTCATGATATACCGAACATTCTCCGCCAACACCACATCTCTAGCGCATTAATTCGCTTTTTTCTGTTTCGCGTAGGGTCCACGTGTCTGCTGCATACAAAAAAAATGGGAACACAAGAGCTCTAACCAGCTGTATTTTAGTGGCTTTGGTAACGTTTTGGTTTGAGATACAAACAACAACAATACAAAACTGGAAAATGTAAAGTACCCTAAATATTTTCATTATGTCATGTCACAGACAGCGGAGTCATCCAGGCCCGGATGTTCAATGGGCCTGGGTTGGGGATGGGATAATCTCCCGTTTTCCCCGGCAGGATCTCGGCGGCTAACTACCCGCCGGTGATTCAACGCACCTTTGGTGCTGGGCGCTGTTCCTACTACAACACCGCCCTTATGGCTCACGAATCTAGTCTCCTAGATTTGTCTACTTTAGTTCTTCTCCAAGAGCGCCTCCCTAGGTAGTGGCCTCCCCTCCGGGGGCCGTGCGAAAGTAGAAGCGATATCCTGAAGATGCTTGTAGGATCCGTTGTCAGCCCGGTAAAACATACGTTTAGCTAGGCCGACAACAAATGCCTCGATAGTAGGCATCCCCTAAATATTGAAGATAACTAATATATGTTCGGATGTAAGAACGCTTTCTTTAAAATTTAAAAAATGTCACATACATATTTATTTATGGACTATAATGACTATAACCCAAGTGACAACAACTACCAACTACTTTTTGAAGGACAATAAACGATTTAATTTGGATTTGAAAAGAAAATCTATTAAAACAAATAATCATCAATAAAACATTTTAATAAATACCAAATCTGTGTAAAGTGTTAAACCCGATCTGCGTGAAGGTATCTAAAATGGATATCTCGCATTCTGGAAACAGACTACCACAATCCATACCAACTTCTCTGCCAAGCCTTTCTGCAGCATGATACTCGTTGTCGGTATGATGGGTCAGATCGTCTGTTGTTGTTGATGGGCTGGAACATAGAAAAATCGGAATATCGAAATATGCTGAAAGGAGTCTTTGAGCCGATTTTAAAAAGTATATTCAATTAAAAACTATGCAGTTGGGACCCGAAAATTTTATACAGAAAAGAACTTAAGTATGACGTTGGGCATTACTTCCAAAATGTGATCAGGTCCGGATAGAAGTTATTGTTCGTTTTCTTCAAAATTAAAAATAAAATCACCATTGCTTTTGTTAGCGTAATTTAAACATAAAAAGTGGAATTCATATCGAACATACCACAGTGTTTAAAGACGAAATAACTGTAATGCCATGCGGCGCAGAAACGTGAACACTGACAGTGTGTTTGAACCGCAAGGTGAAGGTCATTTATTGACATATGCTTAGTATTTAACAAGTATAACATTTGCAAGCCAAAGTAGCAATAGGCCAGACACGTTTGCTGCAGTTCTGACCATATTTGGAATAAACAGGTTTGAAAATAGAGACATACAGATGGGGTAATATGATGCAGAGCGAAATAACCCCCCAACAGATGGACTAATGACCTAAGGAAGGTTGGATGAGGGTGGTAAAAGATCGCGTGGTGAATCTTGGGGAATGTCTATATATAGTATCTAGTAATGCAGAGATCATGATACATCACGCTGATGATGAGCCAACTTGGAGTGCATGGAAGATTATGGTCCTTTTAATAGATGGGATACAAAAACTTACGTAAATAAAACGTGTCCAATTTCAGCTAGAAGACCGCTTTGATGATGAAAAGGTACTTCAGCTGCTTCACAAATTGTCCTTAGCAAGCAAGCTCTTCCTGAGAATCCGTACCTGAAAATGTGTATTAAAATATAAGTGTTAGAAAGAAATCACCAGAGAACCAACCAAATAATCAACTAGTTTTGTTTTTAGAGTTAGAGAAAGAGTGTTATCATGTTTAATTTTTATTAACTTTAATACGTAAACGGAAGCACAAACTAAATTTGATTTTATACCCCTCGCAACTTATTTGCTATTCTTACAATCATTTTAATTGGTTAGCAGTCTATAAATAATAACTTTAACTTATAAGTAAAAGGTTGATTTTGAAATATACAAAACTTACCTTTCGACCATCCTTTCTATAACTTTATAATAATCCCATCTGTTAGCTTTCCTTCTTTCTTCTTCTTCCTCTTCAATATCTTGTTGCTTTATTTGTTTATTTTTATATATACTATCTATCTTCTCTTGTCTTTGTATAGCTTCTTCTAGAGTCAGCTTATTATTATCAAGTTTAATATTATTATCAGAAATTAAATCTCGCTTTTTTCTATTATCATTTTCTTTGCTATCTTCAGCTTCATCGCTTTCATTATCTTCATCACTTTCTTCAGTTGCATCACTTTCTTGATTACTAGTATTACTTATATCAGCTTTGCTTTCTTCATCATTCGCTGCTTCATTTATAGTATTATTAGTATTACTTTCATGTGTATATTCTATTGCTCTTTCGACATCAGCATGATCTCCATCTATACCTCTAGATACGGTCTGTGCATATCCCAGAATTCTGCTAGTATAATCTGTGCTGTTACTGGGAAGAATGTATTGGAACTTTATAACAGTTCCAACCGTCACAGATTGATCCTTTAAATCTACTGGTATACCCAGACCGATGATGAACTGAAAATTTAAATTATGATTGTGTTTTATGTTTGGTATTTGGATATTTTTACAATACATCTAGGTTCCTTATATTTTTAGTTATTAAACAATATAGGTACTCTTACTATTTTAGTAACACTAAAACTAGATTGACACCGTGGTGCTGCCAGAGATGCTGGGCTCGATTCGTGATCGAAAGCACAAAAATATTTCATTTACGACATTTCTCGAGTTTGGTACGCTACAGACATCGACGTGCTTGCCACTTGTCGTGATAGGTCTATACTAAAGTAAGCTAAATGTGAACTTGATCTTTAAAAAAACGTGATGTCTGACCGCTGCGTCATGATACTTGATTTTAGTAACATTTAATGACGACAAACCCAGAAAAATGTATATACACGTTTAGAGGTCAGGATCGAATTGCCTACCACCTATTTGTTGTTCTCGTTGATCATATGTGCCATTTGCAATGATTTTTACTTTCAAGGAGATCTAATAGTGTAAACTTGACTTTAAATTTTTTCAATTTAAATGTTTTCCCGATTATAAAAAATATATAAATAAAATGGTAACATACCTGATTTCTGGCAGGTCCACCATCAGGGAACACCAAATATCTTTTATTCCTTCGAAGTCCATATCCATTATTGATCCCGAATAAAAATAATAAACAATAACACAGTCTGGCTTTCATCCCAAAATAATTATAGTATCTTACGCCAATATTTTTTATAGATAATTATTTATTTTTTTGTTTATATTATATTTAATATATATAATAAAGTTTTTGCCAAAACAATATTACTTTAATTTAGCATAAATGAAACAAAATTTTTTTTTTTTAATTAAGCAATTTTCTTTATTCTCTTTTCGTTTATTATATCTTTGTTTAAACTTGCATTAACTATTTATGTTTTTATTATTATTTATTTTTATCCCTAATTATTTTTAAACAAGTTTATTGTTTTATTGAAAAGTTAAGGCGAATCGTCAAACGTCTCTACTGTGCTAGAAATATCAGAAAATGCTACGCGAGTTGACCAACTTCAAGCTCCGTTAGCGTGACACTTTGGACTCACGAATTGGTCATATTTTTCACTTATGACCCACAAATCATTGTATAAATTTATATTACGAATAAGCTGCTAACAATTTGGCCTGAAATTTTAATAGTCGTCTAAACCAATTGTCCTAAGTAGGTTAGATAAGAAATTCTTATTAAATAAAATATGAAAATAAATGCGTTCAATCATATGAAAGTCCTATAAGTCATCTATTATTCGTATTATGTAGGTGTCTACAATATATCTTCATGCCAAATCCCTTGCGGTGAAGGCTGATAGTGAAATCCATGACTAATTCTAAGCGAAGCTCGTGCTTAAGCTAAGCACAAGTCGGCGTGCATAGAACGGACTATTATAGTAAACACTGTCACTTTGACAGTCGGAAGCACGTCTTTGGCTTAGCTCGCGTCTTAGAAGCGACTATTAATCCGGACCTGAGACAATTGAGCGCCACTTGTCACGATCACGACATACCTCTTTCGCTTCTTTGACATTCATCAATCTTTTCATACATGCCCGTTTGTTTTGATGGCTTTTTAATGCACTTTCAGCTATTGTTTTAATTATTTAATCGTGATAGTCTTGGTCTGCCAGGGCCTCTTTTACCCACAACTTTCGCATTATATATCTGGTTTGTCAATCACTCTCACTTATCCTTTCAACATGTCCACACCATCGGAGCATGCCTTACCCTATTTTTGTCACTATGCTTTCTTTAATACCTACCCTTTTGCGTATTTTGTCATTATGTATGCGGTCCGTCAAAGTGACCATCTCTACTGCATTAACTCTACTCTCATGCGTATTCTGATTATATACACCTATTTTTCATAAAAAGAAAAAAAAGCTAAAAACTAAATTATTACTACAAATAAAAAATAAAATTAGGAATAAACTACTAAATCAAAAAACTTACTTTATTATAGTCATGACACAAATTCCTAGACCTCCTCAGTTGGAGATGGGCCTTCCACAAAATTATGGAGAATTTGGCCTAGACAGTCGCCACGCTGGCAAGACGGGTTGCGAGCTTCTGTATCACTTTTCTAATGACAATTAATCATCGATTCAATAAATTGGTATAGGTGGAACCGGAACCGACAGTTTAACGTGCTCTCTGAGGCACGGGAACGGTGGTGTTGTAAATCTATTACAAATGTACTTAAGAAAAGTGTATTTCTCATTGGTACATGCCGGTGGTGTTGGAACCGACCTTTGTAGGATATTAAGAAAAGCGTTCTTACAACATAGCCACCACCGCGTCTAAATTACTTACTTCTAATCTATTATATAGTTAAAAAGTTTATTAAATGTTACAAAAAAAATATCACGACTCGGCGGTCCAAAACCACTTTTTTGTAAGGAGAAGGAGTTCACATTTAGCCAACTTTTCTATTATGACAAGAAAAATAAATGACAAATATAGGTACATAAACATGTATTTTTCATTATTACATGCCAGGGTTCGAACTGACCTATTTAGGTATATATATTTTTTAAGGAAAGCGTTCTTACAACTGAGCCACCACCGCTCGCAAAACCTGGTGATACTCGTATATCTTTGGTACGCTAGAAACATCGACGAGTTTGACACTCATCATAATGGTCCTATAGTAAATTTGGCTAAATGTGAATCCGCATCTTTACAAAAGCGTGGTCTGACAACCCCGGAAGGGATACAGTGATACCTTACCATGGTTTTCCATGACGTTGTGTTTTTAGTATGGAAATCATAAAATATGTAATGGAGAAACTTATTGCTGAACGGACTGTGGTAAGAAGATTTTTTACCAGATCAGCGAACGAAGTAATGGAGCACTTGCGAGATGGATCCGACTTATTTGTTTGCAGGCATCATTTAAATGTTCATTATACCTCAATGCATACGTAATGACGAAATACGCAAAAGGGTAGGTATGAAAGAAAGCATAGGGACAAAAATAAGGAAAGGCATGCTTCGATGGTTCGGGTATGTTAAAAGGATGAATGAAGAGAGATTGACGAACCAGATAAAACCATTTGAGCGAGATCGTTCGGAATTGCTTTTATAGACTAAAAGTTTTGTACAAGATACGCAACTACATCAGTGTCAGTATACGGGAAAATCTTTGTGAATCACTCGTCCTATCAAGATTCAACTATGCTGACACTGTGTACGGTCCTTGTTTGCTAGCAAGAACAGAACGTTTAGTTCAGCGTGTCCAGAATGCATGTGCTCGCTATTGCTACCCTATTCCACACAGATCACACGTAACTCCTTTTCTAAATCAGAATAAGCGATTAAAAATGTGCGCTCGCAGGACAGTACATTTGGCATGTTTGCTTTTTGGGGTGATAAAACTTCATTCACCATTGTACTTATATAATAAACTGACATGGCCGCAAGATCCTAAACGATATGGCACACGATCCAGTCTCAAACTACTGTGTCTTCCCCGATACAAGACCTCAGCGTTCCGTGGGAGCTTTAGGTATGCTGCTACCAAGATATGGAACAACCTACCCCCACCACTGCACGACATGCAGTCGGCGGTTGCTTTTAAAAATAAATATAAAAACTCTCTTTTGACATACCAACAGCTACTGTAGCATCATACCTTCTTAATATTTTATAGTTTGTTTTTAAGATAATTTTGTTATACATATTTTATTTTTATTTAATGTATTAGTTATCTTTTTATGTGTACATACATACACCACACTATATATTTGTATATATTACCCACTAGCACCTCGCCTAACAAGGGATTAGCCGAAAATCAGCGCTGTGGCCCAGAGTCGCAGCTCCATGCTGAGCTGATTCCCTATTTGTCACCACACATCTTGTGTATACTACCAGTCTTTATTTAAGTTGTGTTTATTGATATGTGGCAAATAAAATATTTTTCTTTCTTTCTTTCTTTCTTTCAGATATATAATGCGAAAGTTGTGGGAAAAAGAGGCCATGGCAGACCAAGACTCACTTATTACGATCAAATTAATAAAACAATAGCTGAAGGTGCGTTGAAAAGCCATCGAAACATATGTCGTGACCGTGACAAGTGGCGCTCAATTGTCTCTGCCTACCGCGC
The DNA here is from genome assembly GCA_910589645.1 of Tinea semifulvella. Lineage (NCBI taxonomy): Eukaryota > Metazoa > Arthropoda > Insecta > Lepidoptera > Tineidae > Tinea > Tinea semifulvella. Next base: position 4,483,780 of record OU342625.1, read on the forward strand.
AACGAACTTGGCGTGAAGATATGTATGTAATATACCTCAACCCAAAATATCAAGCTACTTTCGGAAAAATGATTTAATTTGCGTTGTATTTTACACTAGTGTGGGGGCCAACAAATGTCATTATTGTTAACCGTTTTTTATCTGCCTAAATAAATATTTCATTTAATTTCATTTCGTTTCGTTTCGTTTCGTTTCGTTTCATTTTATTTTATTTCATTTTAATATGTATATTTATTTACCACAGTCATAGTGTTATCGGCCTTTATTTCTCCACAAACTTAACCCAGCTTTAAGCTTTCGTAGTAAAATGTAGTTTTGTCATTATGTAACCGAGTTTAGTGAAATGGCAAAGTTGGTGCAATCATTATATCATTTTGGAGAAACAAGTTAAAGAAGTTATTACCGCATAGTTTAAAATGCAATTACTTCTCTTTGTTCTGGAAGCCTTTCTACTATTGTGGACGAAGTTAAGGAAGGTTTTAAGTTTCTATAACGTTTTTATGTTCAGAGCAACATAACCCAATTATTATTTACGTTAACAAAACAACTAAGGTGTGGCGCGGTGTAAGAACGCGTACCTTAAATGCTACAAAGGTCCGTTCACACTCACCCGGCATGTACCAATGAGAAATACACTTTTCTTAGGTACATTTGTCATAGATTTACGACACCAACGTTCCCGTGCCTTGGAGACTAATGCCAACTTGCGGAATCGTTAATAAATTGTCATAAAAAATTAACATCATATCCTCGCCAAGCCGTCTGGCCATCGTGGCGAGCGTAGGCCGAAATCTCCAGATATATGTTCTGGAAGGCCCATCTCCAACAGTAGAGGTCTAGGACGCTCTGTTCTAAAGGCTGTAAAGAAGATTAAAGAATTAGTGGACACACAGTGGCTAGTCGTGCTCACAGGTACAGGAAATTTTGGTATATACCAGCTAGGAACCACGTTTTTTTTATTGGCAAGCGTCCTTAGAATTAACTGCCGCTAGAACGGGTTTCGATTATATAATTCGGTTAAACAATAAGCTTACAAGCAAATTAATTAATAATTGAAGTTATTATCGAGGACTTAGATATCGTAAGCCGCGCTAACGTCTGCATAATAATAAATGTTGCCCAGAAACAACATATCATTGATATAGTGTGAGTTCAGACGCCCGTCCACAAGGACACGAATGCTGCCCTCATGCAAGAAGCCAGCTATCCAGTCCACTAGCCGTGGGGGCAGATGATATGCCGGCAACTTGGAAAGCAAAGCCTTGTGCCAAACCCTATCGAAGTCCTTGGAGATGTCCAGACTGACCACCAATGATTCAGCCCCAGACGTGGTATACTAATGCGAGAAGATCGCTCGTTGACCGTTTTGGGCGGAAGCCATATTGGCATACTTGTATATCGCAACTAGGTATTTCAGCGGCGTGTTACGAATAATTCTGTGGTGTCAAAGAAAAAGGGGATAAGTACAAAAATTGAACTTTTCACTAGAGGCAAATTAAGAAAACAACTCATTTTTATAATTAGAAAATTGTAATTTACGTAATGTTCAATTTCATTAGTCGCATACTTTAGGTACGAGTCCACTCATCTCACTATGCATAACTGAATTATTGGCGGTAAAAGCGCGATACTGAGATAACTCGATTGATTTTTTTATTATTTATTTATACATTTTAATGTTACGACTAGCCCCTTTATGTACGTATTTTATTTTATTTTATTATCATTATTGATAAAAGATATTTAATGTCTTTAATTTGTATTGGCATTGTTTAGTTTAGGTTATTTTAGAAGGTATATATATACATATATATTGTATTTGACATTTTATTTTTATTATTTATATTTGTTTTAGTATATAGTATGACAACGCCAATTTACAGCTGCAATATTATATTATTAAATAAAAAAAATTGACATTGTTATTATTATTATTTTAAAATAAAATAAAAATAAAATAACGTTTATTGGATCATAATCAAATAGTTTCAGTTAGTGAGCACTGCCTTCTGGAAAAGAAATTCTGAGCTCCAGAAGGCAGTTTTCCTATATTGACACAATAATACTATACGAGTACTTACATAAATGAATAATACAGTGCATTCCCATCCTCATTAAACATTGTTTTACTGTAACCAGCCTCTCGGCAACTGTGTGCTGCAGTACCAACTTTTAACACTATTCTTTTGTATAATTTGATAATAAAACTATGCATATAATTAAATTGAATTGAATTGCTACTTTTATATCGAAACACAACACACCTTCGCCGAGAGTAAACATTGAAACAAAAACTATCTGAACAAATTGTGGTAAAAAAACAGGCCTAAATTGTCAAACTACCTTCAATATAGTTTTTGCGCGCTGTTAACCCTAGAAACCTTGTCGTTGCAATTATGATAGTGTTTATTTTTATTTATTTTTTTTATTTGAGGAAAGAGATTTAATATTAATTAATAATTTTATTTTGTTTTAAATATTATTATAACTATGCCATTAGAGTTTAGACAGTAGCGTTTTGATTTATATGTATTTTGTAAATACATTAGTATTGAGTTGTTCAGTTTATATCATGTTTAATTTTTATATAGTTTCATATAAATGTATAAACTTTTAAATGTATCTGACGTGTAAAAGTGCTTGTAATATTGCCAATTTCCTGAATAAATGAATTTTAATTTGAATTAGGGGTGTAAAATAAACTGTACAGTTTATAGACTCATCTCCTTATTGCATTGACGCATATGAATGTTTTGAACCAATAGGTGCAAAAATCTATTTTTTATTTTTTTCGACTCATCTCCTTTTTCCTTGACACCACAGAATTATGGTCCGAAATGTGACTAAGGTTACTTACATTACAGCGACCGCTGACTACGGTTATTAATTATATTAATATTATATAAATACCTTAAGTTAACAAGGATAATAAAAAAATGCAAGAAATACACACATCAAAAGTGTCTAGGGATCAACATATATTTTTGCAATAACTTTTCTCCTGATTGATATTCATTAAAATTTTCTTTAAGGATTGATCAAATAAAATGTTTTCGTTTGTCTACAGTAACGATAAACCAAGTCACCTTTGCATTAGTAAAAAAAATTGCCATTTTCCTAATAAAGGGATTTTTGACATTTGAACCACTAACATTAAAGTTCGAAAAAAAGACTGAAATAACAGTTTTTTTTTTAATTTTATTGGGTAACTTAAACAATTAATAATCCGTGTTTCTACCGCGAACACTAACAACACAAGAACATCGGTTTGGCATACTCAAAATGAGTTCATCCAAATCACGCTGTGGAATGGCCGCCCATGTTCGTTGCAACAACAAAAAAAGGTCTTCTTGCGACTGGATACCCTCCATATTCGGCAGAGCTCTTCTCTGAAGAATATCCCATGCATGCTCAATCGGGTTCAAGTCTGGCGACTGAGCAGGCCAGGGCAGGACATTGATGTTAGCTGCGGCGAGAGTCTGTCTTACAACTCTTGCGGTGTGCGGTCGTGCATTATCATGCATTAACTGAAATAAGGGACCGATATGCACTTGTAGAGGAACGATGACGTCTGATACAACCGTCTCAGCATAAATTTGAGCGTTGAGGTTGCCTCTGATCCAAATCAACTCAGTTCTTCCGCCGATCGAAATACCCGCCCATACCATGATGGTTCCACCACTATAAGGATGGACTTCCTGGCAGGATTTTAATCGCTGTTGGCGTCCAGGGGTTCTCCAGTGTCGTATACGTCTTGTATCCGGCCTCATACCAAAACGAGACTCATCAGAAAAGCACACGAAACGCCATTGTTCTTCTGTCCAATTTCTGTGTTCAAGAGCCCATTGATATCGAGTCCTACGATTGTGCATTGCTATAGGTGGTACCCGTAGCGGTCTTCGGGAATGAAGGTTCACTTCATGCAAGCGGTTTCTGACTGTTTGGTCGCTAATTAAGTTCCCTGAAGAGCGATGAAGGCTCACGGCTAACATCATGGCGGTTATTGTTGGAGTTCTTCGAGCTGTGATTTGAATGTATCGGTCTTGTCTCCGTGTGGTGCAGCGATACCGTCCTCAATGGCGCTCAGCCACGGTACCAGTGGTTCGGTAACGTGTCCAAAGTCGACTGATAACACTCTGACTTGTATTCAGAGCTAAAGCCACAGTACGTTGCCGGGAACCAGCTTCTATCATTCCCACGGCTCTGATCATTTCTTCCCTGCTTAAATGACGTCGCCGCTCCATAATAACGTTGGTTTTAATCAGTAGTAGGGAAACAGTAGCACTAATAATGTCTTCAATGCGTCTTATGTTTTTATAGGGAAAATATTGACAGCTGATTTTCATCTTTTACTCGAATTTGATTGACAGTTCCTGTTTTAAATTATGAAATGCACCAAAAAGGATCCATATAAATTTATAAAATCATAAATTTATTACAAAGCCATATCTCAATCACAAGAAATCCGCATAAACATGCTTGATCCCTAGACTTTTTTGATGTGTGTAGTTTCAAAAATTTTAATATTAAATAATCCTAAATTGTGTAACGTATCCAATCCTTATTTATGTAAAAGACTGTACAACAGAACTTTCACATTCTGGTAGTAAAATTTCATAATTAGCTCCAATTTCGCGATCTAGCCTTTCAGCGGCGTGGAATTCATAGTTCGAGTGCCGACTACGGGAATTGCTATATGACTTAATAATAATAATAAAACTTTATTTCAGAATAAATTCCATATGTGTTAGTAACGACTATTAATAATCTTATAATATCTAGTGTTAATAAACAATTGTTGTAACAATTAACAATTAGTTACTAATACATTATTGACTAATTAGTAAATACTGTTTATTGTGATACAGTAATTTTTTTTATTACCTTATTATTATAATATAATTATTTTTTATGTAACATTTAGTTACTATTATGTATTTATTATTTTATTAACTAATATATAAGTTTGTTAACGGAATTGCACGGCAACATTTGGGTAGGGGTAATTACTTAGGAAGTAATTGTTATGTTTATGCTTGTGTGTGTCTCGAAAGTCATTCTTAGTGTTCAGGTTCTCATGGTGTGGCGTGTCCGGTGGTCGCCCCTTCCTTAGAAGGTCATTGCAGTGGTGGCACGTGTGTCGGGTCCCGGTCCGCACTCTAAGGGCCTGGTTGAGCGGGGGGATGGCTGGCACATGCGTTATGTCCGTGATCGGGTGCTGCTGTGGGGGCCTGGGACCGAGGCCGAACACGTTCAATTTATTGTTCTTAAATTAACAGAGGTTTTTGCGTTTTGTCGACTTTCGGGTTGCACATAGGCATGTAGTCTACCTTAATTCTGACTTGCCTGGTGGGTTACTGCTGTACCAGGTATTGTATTCCCATAGGTACCGATAACTAAATTTAAAAGGTTATTAATTGATCGTTGTGGTGCAGTTCTGTATATGTTTTATTTTGTAAATCTGATATAGCTGAGTTTTCCTTGCAGATTCCTTTCTCAGTCAGATTAAACATTAACAGGTCACTGGAATTTTGCTAAGCTGCTGGTCTTCTGCTAACAGCTTACTTATTGGACCACTTTGCTGCTTAGTCTTCTACTAGCAGGAGTAGAATCATTCAAAATAATTAAATTAATGACGTTTCATAAATGCCTGTAATAGGTTTACGTGAATAAAGATATTTAGACTTTGACTTTGACTAAAAATTTTTTTTTTTTTTTTAATACCCCTTAGGTTAGCAAGGAAAAATAAAAATTGCAAGAAATAGTTTACAAAAGTTTTAATATTAAAAAAATCCGAAATTGTGTAACGTATCCATTCCTATTTCTGTAAAAGAGTCTAGAACAGAACTTCCACATTCTGGGAACAGGGTTTCACAATCCGCTCCGATATCGCGACCTAGCCTTTCCGCGGCATGGTATTCGTTATCAGAGTGATGGTTTAATTCGTCATCACTTGTTGATGGGCTGAAAAAAAAGTGTTTATATGATAACTAAGGATGAGTGGTGGCTCGGTTGTAAGAACGCGTTCCTTAAATCCTACAAAGGTCGGTTCAAACCCACCCGGCCTGTACCAATGAGAAATACACTTTTCTTACGTACATTCGTCATAGATTTACAACACCACCGTTCCCGGTTAAGCTGTCGGTCCCGGTTTCACTAATACCAACTTGTGGAATCGTTAATAAATTTTCATAAAAAATTGATATCATATCCTCGTCAAGCCGTCTGGCAAGCGTGGCGAGTGTAGGCCAAATTCTCCATATATATGTTCTGGAATCTCCAGCAGTGGAGGTCTAGGACGCTGTGTTCTGTGATGCTGCTTGATTCTCTAATCGATAATAACGATTGTTTTAGACTATCGTTAGTTGCTATCGAAAAAAAAACTAATAAAAAAAAGAGCTCTTCGCGTCATTTTGCGTGGACATGTCAAGTGCAAGTTTTTGTTTTGTAAATTATTTTGCTGTGGATATTATTGGTCAAAAGTGGTGTTGTTTTCTTTAATAATGTGCTCAATGTGAATAATTATGGAAAACGTTAAAAATGGACTTTAAATATGGGGCAATAAAATTCTGCAGCATCTGTAATTTGATGATGATTTTGATTGATTAACTCATAAAAAGAAAGATATATTACTTCAGACTTGGCTGTTTGGGCTAGACCCTTTGCCTTCAAAAACATTTATTGTCACATAACAGTATTACATAGTTTTAAAATTTCGAACAATATGTGACAAAAGGAATCAGGTGTCAGCTGTTGTCGTGCAGCAGTACAAAACCCTACACCTGCACGACGCTGTTGTTCAACCTGTTCCTGTTCTCACGTCGTAATATATACACACACTTGTGTGGGTGAACAGTCCGGGCTCCAAGACGAAGGCACACTGCCATTTAATCTTTTATTTAATTTCTTTCGTTAACGATAATAAATGAAATCTAAATTAAATTATTATGAGTAAACAAAGAAAATAAATTCTCTAAGTTAAATCAGGTAAGCATCATTAATTCTTAGACTATATTTTGCCCACCTAATTTACCTAACAAGATTGATTACGGCTAAAGAAATTATAGACTACTAGCAATTTGACCCGACTTTGCCGAATGAAATTCACTTTTTGGAATTTGTCAAGGAAGGAATGTTTTTTATATAATAATCTACAATAAAAATAAATAACTACGTATCTTTTATGTTAATTACTCAGTAATCAAATCTTGAGTTACGGCGCAGAAAAGTTATCCTAAAAATATCGCCACTCATACCGACCCTAATCAAGTAGGTAGTGAGAGGTCGACAATCGCGCGGACGCTTTCTCTCTATTACGTTTTTCGGCTGCGAGCGAGATCAATTAATAATGTCTTGTTTTTTAGACATTTTTTTTTTCTTCTAACGACACCTGAAGCCTAAAAAAATATTTGCTCTTTTGACAATTACAAGCTTACAAAATCAATGGTGATGAGTTGTCTAACGAAATATAGTCAAGGTTATACAGAGTGAATTTTTCAAGTGGCCATTTATGGCTACTGTCTTCACTACGACTAAATATTCACACTAAATATGATAAAAAAAGTTTATATATAAAAGTTAACAAAAAGATAACTCTTATTGTAGGTATCAAACTTTTTTTATACCATCACAATATGTGACCTTGCGCCCACTGATGGTAAATCAGTACCCACAATAAGAAGTAGGGCGCGAAGTCAATGAACGTTAGCAACTGAAATCAAACACTCATGACTGACATCAGTCCTTAACACTCTGCCGGCTTGACTGGGCATGACTTCAATTCGAGCCTGATCTCGAAACGTGTGGATACACATTACTGGATTTATCGGCACGAACGGTGGATACTTTCCCGTCCCGGCAGACTGGGCAAATTACCACCATCAGTCATGATGTCAATGGTAAATTTTTACTTTCAAGGAAAACTAATATTGTAATATCGTATAACAATATAAATAAAAATAACACCGCTTGAAATAAGACTTACGTAATTCTGGTAAATAATATAGGGATTTAGTGCAAACATACATACAGACAAAGCTTCGTTCTCATTTACAATATTAGTACGAATAACCTTGCCAAAGTAATCAGGACATTGTATTGAAAAAGTCTAAATTGAACTCAACAAAAGCATGCCAACAAAGTTTATTGAATAAGAAACCATTCGAACAAACTGAACGGTTCTAACTGATCACCAGAGGCAGGATAAAGACAACTCTTATTACTGACTGACTGTATTGAATTGATAGTGTCGCTAATAAGTACCAAATTTTGAGAAGTAATGTCAAATGTCAATGTTAAGGAAACTGCAGCAATCGAACCTTTTGTCAAAAAACATAAGGTAAGAAGTAAAGTTCGCTATTTAAGGCATTTTGTCAATCTTTTTACACGAGCAGCCTATGGGTTTGCTAGGCCTAGCAGTAGATGCTGTTGGTTCTCCCTAGATTCTGGAGTGCCTCCCGGATGTTTGTTGAAATGCGCACAGATGGCTTCTCTGATGGCGCGGGTGGGCGAAAGTCCCAATAGCATTCTGAGGGTGCTTGCGGGCAGCGTGGGGTGGAGGGGGAGGGGCTATTGCGCAATACTGGTCTGCAGTACTGGTGGAAGATTAAGTTAATTTATAGATAGTAATATAGGCAGATAATAAAAATAATTATATAATATTATTAATGTAAAATATTATAAATATTGTTATATATAAAAATATGGATGATAGCAATATTATCTGAAATAAAAATACATACTTGAATTGAATTTGAATTGAAATTTTATAAAAGCAAATAGTTATGTTAGTTTTTATTTACTATTACGTGACGTCATCCGGCAGCCATTTGCATCTCCAGCGTTTCCGAACGAATATTCAAAACACCATATTTAAATGTTGATTTAAAATCTAAATCCTATAATGAATCTAAAGTATTTTTCCAGGAATCCGTAATTTTTTATTATAATAAAGTCTTCTCTTTAATTATAATAAATTGAACATATTCGTCTTATCACCGCCTTTTACAAATGAATATTGTAGTTTATAAAAAAAGAGAACTATTTTGACCGCCTCCGTGGTGTAGTGGTAACAAACGTTGCCGTAAACTCGGGAGGTCGTGGGTTCGATTCCCACCGGGGGCAAGTTGTACATTGTATAATTTGTCTCGGTCTGGGTGTTTATATGTATAATATGTATATATTTACAAAAAAAAAAAAAGTATAATATGTAGTTTATCAACCATCTAGTTTCCGTAACACAAGCTTCGTTGCTTACCACGGAAACTAGATGGCGCTGTGTGACCTGTCTGGAAATATTTATTTATTTATTTATTATATTTAAATATAGCTTTTCATTTGTTTTATAATTATCTTTATTTAATCAGAGTACCTAAAATCATACTGAATTTAAACAATTACCGAAATAATTTTTAGTTTAATAAAATAAATACATCATTTTAGAGATATTGGAACGTTACCCCAAAACATTAATCAGCGTGAGTGACGTCACTTAATTGTAAATATTATAAACTACCACATAAGTAAAACACAGATGCTTAATTAAGTTGTTTCTTCTTAGCATTTTAGCACAAAGTAAATTAGAATAAATTGCAACCTACTTTTATAAAAGCAAACAGTTATGTTATTGTCATAAATTAGTTGTTTATTTACTATTACGTGACGTCATCCAGCAGCCATTTGCAACTGCAGCGTTTCCGAGCGAAAATTTAAAACTACATATTTAAATGACGATTTTAAGGGTCTATTATCCTATAAAAAATCCAAATGTTTTTCCAGGGAGGAAGTAAATATAAAATAAAATAAAAAAAACCAAGAAGCATATTGTAGAGACAGTCCTTAAATATACGTATATGACGAGTACAATCAAGTTTTCTTACGTGAATAAAATATGTCCAATTTCACCGAACAAGCCGTTTTTGTACGTGAAAGGTATATCTGCAGCCTCGCATATTGTACGCAACAAGCACGGCCGCCCCAAATACCCGTATCTGTAAACGTTAAATTAAAAACCATTTATTTTTAAATTTCGCAACAAGATTTTTCCTGAAAGAATAAATGCAACCGCTGTGGGTATTGTAATTTACTATTATATATCCATTTAAAATTGTTGAAAAATCATTATCATGTTTTATCATCATATACAGGTAGACAGAAGAAGAGCTATGTGGGTGGAAGTTTTCGCATCGGTTCAGTCATGGACAAAAGTTTATATTTTTAATATTTTGTCGACCTGATGGTAAATGGCGCGCAAGGTCCATTAATTTTAGCAACTGGAATCAGACACTCATAACTAAAACCAGTCCCTAACACTATGCCGGCTGGACTTGATGCTTTTTCACACTTCGTTTGAAGGTCTCCAGGTTATACGTTATTAAGTGTAAACATAGAGGCTGGAAAAGCATTCCACATCTTTATTGTGCGACAAATGTATGAGTCCCCAAATTTATACGTACCCAAAGGTATGAGTCCGTTATTCGTATGGTTCAGTTGTGGAATAGAGATGAGGTTATAGAGCTCTTCAGAGCACTCAACATAGAACACGCTCAGAGAAGCCACACCTCGGCGAAGCTGCAGGGATTCGAGAGTTCCAGATATAATGGCATCCTACACAATTCGAACAGCTCACCCCTGCAAGGACATTGAGAGCATCTGGCGAGACCATCCCAAAGATGCATGATCTGATCTGTGCTTTGTACAGCAACAGTCTGATTGAAAGCGGAAAAAACCGCTTCACCCTACCCATAGTATCCCGAGCAAGAAAATAATTTAATCGATGATTGGACAATTGAAATACAAAAACTCACCTTTCAGCAGTTCGTTCTAAAATCTTATAAAAATCCCATCGATTCATTCGATCAGGTTTTTTTTCTTGATACTTAGCATCTATATCTTCTTGTCTACGTATTGCTTCTTCCAGACTTAATTCTTTTTTTCCTTTTTCATTATTAATGACACCTCCTTCTGTATATAGAGCACGTTTTCTTTTTTTTTTAGATTCTGTATTATTTAACGTATTCTCTTCATTTGAATTATCAACTATTTCGTCTTCTTCATTTTTATTATCAATTTCTTTACTTTCGTCATTTAATGTTGAATCAGTAACTTCCGTATAATCATCAGATTCTGTTGCAGATTCAAGTCGTTTAGTTTCATCAGCTGTCAAAGTTTGGCTATTATCGCCGCTCATATATCTCGATATAGTATTTGCAAGACCATAAATTCTGCTTGTATATTCAGAGCTATTTACTGGTACTAAATATTGCATTTTGATTACAGACCCTATTGTCAATGCTTGCTCTTTTAACACAACTGGAACCCCCAACCCGAAGATGAACTGAAAAGAACACAAAAATTATTTAATATTTCGGGGGGCCCATTTAAGTTAAAATAGGCTTACTAGATTTAAGCACTAAGTGCGCGATCACACTAGGTGATAACAGATTATCTTGCCGTTTAAGCGTCAGGGCTTATTGTTCTTATTATCACGATTTCTGCCATTATGTTTTTTTAGACCGAGTCTTTTTCTGTTCTTAATTAGTTCATATTATAGGTCATGGATTATGGATTATGGTTTATGGATTATGGATTATGGTTTATGGATTATGGATTATGGATTATGGATTATGGATTATGGATTATGGATTATGGATTATGGATTATGGATTATGGATTATGGATTATGGATTATGGTTTATGGATTATGGATTATGGATTATGGATTATGAATTATAGATTATGGATTATGGATTATGGTTTATGGATTATGGATTATGGGTTATGGATTATGGATTATGGGTTATGGATTATGGATTATGGATTATGGATTATGGATTATGGATTATGGATTATGGATTATGGATTATGGATTATGGGTTATGGATTATGGATAATGGATTATTGATTATTGATTATGGATTATGGATTATGGATTATGGTTTATGGATTATGGATTATGGATTATGGATTATGGATTATGGATTATGGATTATGGATTATGGCTTATGGATTATGGATTATGGATTATTGATTATGGATTATGGATTATGGATTATGGATTATGGATTATGGATTATGGATTATGGATTATGGATTATGGATTATGGATTATGGATTATGGATTATGGATTATGGATTATGGATTATGGATTATGGATTATGGATTATGGTTATGGATTATGGATTATGGATTATGATTTATGGATTGTGGTTTAAGGATTATGGTTTATGGATTATGGTTTATAGATTATGGATTATGGATTATGGTTTATGGATTATGGTTTATGGATTATGGATTATGGATTATGGATTATGGATTATGGATTATGGTTTATGGATTATGGATTATGGCTTATGGATTATGGATTATGGATTATGGATTATGGATTATGGATTATGGATTATGGATTATGGATTATGGATTATGGATTATGGTTTATGGATTATGGATTATGGATTATGGATTATGGATTATGGATTATGGATTATGGATTATGGATTATGGGTTATGGGTTATGGATTATGGATTATGGATTATGGATAATGGATTATGGATTATGGATTATGGATTATGGATTATGGATTATGGATTATGGGTTATGGGTTATGGATTATGGATTATGGATTATGGATTATGGATTATGGATTACGGATTATGGATTATGGGTTATGGATTATGGATTATGGATTATGGATTACGGATTATGGATTATGGATTTATATTCGTAGACTACAAATAATCGTATCGTGCTTACAGTCCTATACAGTCAGTACCTATCATTGACAATCTACTTTTGTAACACTGTTACAAATATATATAACAACAATAGAAAAAGCATTAAAAAAGTGAATCAGTTATTATTTCGTTTCAATATATATATATATATATACCTTTTAATTGTGTTGCGTGGTTTTCTAAACTGTGAAAATACGTCACTTTATGCTAAAGAATAATAACGTTATACGAGGTGTGACAATTAAGTAATGAGACTGATTCCATAAAAACCGTATATTTCAAAATTATTCTGCAACTCTGCTATCCCCTTCAAAGTAGTCCCCTTGGGCAGCTATACAACGATTCCAGCGCGTTTTCCATGCTTCGTAACATTGGATTATGGATTATGGATTATGGATTATGGATTATGGATTATGGATTATGGGTTATGGGTTATGGATTATGGATTATGGATTATGGATTATGGTTATGGATTATGGATTATGGATTATGATTTATGGATTGTGGTTTAAGGATTATGGTTTATGGATTATGGTTTATAGATTATGGATTATGGATTATGGTTTATGGATTATGGTTTATGGATTATGGATTATGGATTATGGATTATGGATTATGGATTATGGTTTATGGATTATGGATTATGGATTATGGATTATGGATTATGGATTATGGATTATGGATTATGGATTATGGATTATGGATTATGGATTATGGATTATGGATTATGGATTATGGATTATGGATTATGGATTATGGATTATGGATTATGGATTATGGATTATGGATTATGGATTATGGATTATGGTTTATGGATTATGGATTATGGATTATGGATTATGGATTATGGATTATGGATTATGGATTATGGATTATGGATTATGGGTTATGGGTTATGGATTATGGATTATGGATTATGGATTATGGATTATGGATTATGGGTTATGGGTTATGGATTATGGATTATGGATTATGGATTATGGATTATGGATTATGGATTATGGATTATGGATTACGGATTATGGATTATGGATTATGGATTATGGATTACGGATTATGGATTATGGATTTATATTCGTAGACTACAAATAATCGTATCGTGCTTACAGTCCTATACAGTCAGTACCTATCATTGACAATCTACTTTTGTAACACTGTTACAAATATATATAACAACAATAGAAAAAGCATTAAAAAAGTGAATCAGTTATTATTTCGTTTCAATATATATATATATATATACCTTTTAATTGTGTTGCGTGGTTTTCTAAACTGTGAAAATACGTCACTTTATGCTAAAGAATAATAACGTTATACGAGGTGTGACAATTAAGTAATGAGACTGATTCCATAAAAACCGTATATTTCAAAATTATTCTGCAACTCTGCTATCCCCTTCAAAGTAGTCCCCTTGGGCAGCTATACAACGATTCCAGCGCGTTTTCCATGCTTCGTAACATTTCTGGAACGCTTCGACTGTGATGTCCGCGAGTACCCTCGTCACGGCCGCCTGGATGTCCTCAATCGACTCAAGTTACCACAATCGCGGCAATATAATCAGTCTCATTACTTAATTGCTTGTGTGTGTCTCGAAAGTCATTCTTAGTGTTCAGGTTCTCATGGTGTGGCGTGTCCGGTGGTCGCCCCTTCCTTAGAAGTTTATTGCAGTGGTGGCACGTGTGTCGGGTCCCGGTCCGCACCCTAAGGGCCTGGTTGAGCGGGGGGATGGCTGGCACATGCGTTATGTCCGTGATCGGGTGCTGCTGTGGGGGCCTGGGACCTCTGCCGAACACGTTAAATTTATTGTTCTTAAATTAACAGAGGTTTTTGCATTTTGTCGACTTTCAGGTTGCACATAGGCAGTGTAGTCTACCTAAATTTTGACTTGCCGGGTGGGTTACTGCTGTACCAGGTATTGTATTTTCATAGGTACTGATAACTAAATTTAAAAGGTTAATAATTGATCGTTGTGGTGCAGTTCTGTATATGTTTTATTTTGTAAATCTGATATAGCTGAGTTTTCCTTGCAGATTCCTTTCTCAGTCAGATTAAACATTAACAGGTCACTGGAATCTGCTAAGCTGCTGGTCTTCTGCTAACAGCTTACTTATTGGACCACTTTGCTGCTTAGTTTTCTACTAGCAGGAGTAGAATCATTCAAAATAATTAAATTAATGGCGTTTCATAAATGCCTGTAATAGGTTTACGTGAATAAAGATATTTTGACTTTGACTTTTGACTTTGACTTTTGACTTTTGACTTTGACTTTTGACTTTGACTTTGAATTGTCACACCTCGTATACGTATATGGACCTTTTAGTTGTAAAGTAAACGTTATTAAGCAAGACCCGCTTCTTAAAAATTGTGTGGTTTTCTAAACCGTGAAAATACGTAACTTTATTCCAAAGAATAATAACGTTTACTCTGTTCGCTAACCTAATTTCGGAAGCTCTCCACATGACATTGTAACCGTCATTCAATATTGTTGAAAAATAATTCGTCACTGTAACGCTTTCCGCGCTCGCAACACAATTTAATCAACGATCATGTACTTAAGAATCCATCAAGAAGACAAAAGAAAAAGCTTGGCACAGTCATATTATTTATAGCCTGTCCTTTAAGCTGTGGTCCTTATCGTCAGTAAGGGAAAAAGTCTATATCGCCTCATATGCCGATAATTAAATATAATATAATAAATATATTTCCAGACAGGTCACACAGCGCCATCTAGTTTCCGTGGTAAGCTACGAGGCTTGTGTTACGGAAACTAGATGGTTGTTAAACTACATATTATACTTTTTTTTTGTAAATATATACATATTATACATATAAACACCCAGACCGAGACAAATTATACAATGTACAACTTGCCCCCGGTGGGAATCGAACCCACGACCCCCCGAGTTCACGGCAACGTTTGTTACCACTAGACCATGGAGGCGGTCAATTAGTTATACATATGCCCGTCTCGATAGCGTGGCGAGTGTAAGCCAAAATTCTATAGATATGTTTTTTTTATATATATTTCTAGACAGGTCACACGGCGCCATCTAGTTTCCGTGGTAAGCAACGAGGCTTGTGTTACGGAAACTAGATGATTGATAAACTACATATTATACATATAAACACCCAGACCGAGACAAATTATACAATGTACAACTTGCCCCCGGTGGGAATCGAACCCCCGACCTCCCGAGTTCTCGGCAACGTTTGTTACCACTAGACCACGGAGGCGGTCAAAATATATACTAGAATGACATGTGACCTTGCCCCCATTTGATGCTAAGTAGTGCGCGAAATCTATGAGTGTTAGCAACTGGAGTCGAGGTGCAGGGCACGGGAAAATTTGCAAGCAAAAATGCGTTAAACTTTGGTACATATTTTGATTGTTATTTTAAAGAAAGCGTTGTTACAACTAAGCCACCACCGTTCCTAGGGACTAATAAATTTATAATAAAATAAATTAACAGTTCTTCTTGATTTTAGGGCCACCGCGTTAAAATTACCGTTTACTGTCGCGTCCTCATAAAAATATCTTTGTTTAAAGCGCTTCGAGGCTTTCTATACCGACAATGTAATAAAAAACACTTATTATTTTAAAGAATTAAAAATCACGCGCTATAGAATATACAGAAGCGATAATTGACTTATATCTAAATACCAGCGCACCGTTTTCCATAAATCAACTTTATACCGCGAGTTCCATTAGAAAAAGTAAATGTAACTGACTTCCTCCGTGGTCTAGCGGTTAAGTCCGTGGATTCAGACTCGGAGGTACCGGGTTCGATTCCTGGACTCAATAATTTTAATCAATTTAATCTATTTGTGATATTTCTCGAGTTTGGTACGCTGGAGACATCGACAAGCTTGCCACTTGTCATGATTGGCTTATAGTAAAGTTAGCTAAATGTGAATGTGCATCTTTATAATCGTGATGAAATAAAGTATTTAAATCTGATAAAATTTAATTTAAATTCAAAAAGGGCTAGAAGTGACAACCGCATTTCTCGCCACGCGACTCTCAACGACATCATCCGTAGGGTCCTTGTCACTGCTGGAGTACCCGCTATCCTAAGACCCTCTGGGATTGCGCGGACCGATGGCAAGAGACCCGATGGCATGGCGCGGGAAGTACGGTGGTTTCCGCTGAGATCCTCAAGTTGCGCAAATACGCCAACCTCGGTACAGGTTACGAGTTTCCGCAGTTTAGGGTCGTGACTATGGGACCATGGGGACCCTCAGCCAAGCGTCTGGCCAAGGAGTTGTCCAAACGGCTCATGGATAAATATGAAGACAGTTAGGCTGGCAATAATTCTTACAATGTATTAGCCTCGCTATACAGAGGTGGTGCTTGTTTTCTTGCGACTATCTCTGATGGCACGTCTCTTGATTACATTGTTTTGTTCAAATTATAGATTGTTATTTTTTTTAGTTTTAGTTTATAGTTATTAAATGTTATTTCTTATTAGTAGTTTCTAATTATTATTAGCAAATTCCTTATTACTATTATTATTTATTTAAAACTTTATTGCACGTTATACAAGGGCGGACTTAATGCCGCTAGACATTATCTGAAAATGTAAGGTAGGTGCCAATATTTATATATAATAATAATAAATAAATCTATATACATATAAATACAATTATAATACTAAAATACATATTAATAACTATGATATATTAAATACTAATAATACATGTGATACCTATCCTAATAAGGTCGGTTTGAACCCCGGAATGTACCATTGAGAAATACACTTTTTCTCTATACTTACGTACATTTGTTATAGATTTACGTCGAATAAATATTATGATCTCACAGAAGAAATGATCAGGAACGGGTTCAAGACTCAGCTTTACGCAGTGGAAGTTGGTGCAAGAGGAGTTCCAGCAAAATCTTTGCATCACTTACTGAAAGAATTGGGCCTAAGCAGGTCTGCCGTCAATACATTTATGGAACGAGCTTCCAAGACGGCACTAACGGAATCATACAGTATTTGGTTGGGTAGGGAAAGAAGTAGAATGGTGGATGGTGAGCGTATTATCGCGCAATAGAAAAAAAAGGAGGCCTCCTTTTCTTAAACCAGCCTATTGTCGGTCGCAAGCCCGAGACAACATTCTTTTCATCTCTTACCCACACACGATGGACCCGGCACCTGCACGGTGAATCCATGGAATGCTTAGAAATTTGTCTTCTCTCTACTACCGTTACCGTACCTCGGATAGCACATCAAGCCGTCGTCGGTCCTGGTTCCACTAATACCAACTTGTAGAATCGTTTATAAAATGATTTAAAAAAACATTAAAATTGTCATCAAACCCTCTTCACCCGTCTGGCCAGCAGATAATGACTTTATCTATAGAAGAAGATTCACCGTGCGGATTCTTTCATTCTCTCCCTACCCAACCAAATACTGTATGATTATGATAAATGTACGTAAGAAAAGTGTATTTCTCATTGGTATATGACGGGGTTCGAATTGATTATTTTTACAATTTTAAGGAATGCGTTCTTACAACCAGGCTACCTCGGCTTAGAATACATAGGTACATACAAAAAATAATACATACATATTTATATACATATATGTATTTTTATATACTACTCACAGTTATAAAGTAATCACTGTTTAACATTTGCTTATACATATTACGTGATTCGTAATTTGCTTGTCACATAGTTATTTTACCGATTTTTAAACGTGCGTTAACTTAATCATGAAGCAACTGTCCAATCCTTACATAAGTCAAAAGAGGCAGAAAACTAAATTGCATTAAAACTTGTGGACTGAAAAAAAAGCACTGCTTCGTTAAGCCGGATTCTATGTGTAAAGAAAACATCATTTAACTCAAAGATATTAAATATATGTATAACAAGATGGGACATGAAGCCAAACAGTATGAGATTTAAAACTAGGACAATTATTTTAGAATTATTAATTTTAAAAAAAAAAAAAGTAAAGTATCATCACGACCCTTTCGGGTTGGTCAGAAACCACGCTTATAAATAAGCGGATTCGCATTTAGCCAACTTTACTATAGGCCAATCATGACAAGTGGCAAGCTCGTCGATGTCTCCAGCGTACCAAACTCGAGAAATATCACAAATAAATTAATTTTGTGTTTCGACCAGGAATCGAACCCGGTACCTGCGAGTCTCAATTAACTGCTAGAACACGGAGGCAGTTATTTATTAAATTCTTTATTGCACCCCTTGGGGAGAGTGTGAGATTAAGGGTAGTGCCGATATCAAATTTAAACAATATCTAATATACTACACACACTACATACAAATATATAGTTACACTGTTACTTAAATTACACATATACTTATAGATAAACGCATATATACATATTTCATCATTCATTCATTACAGCCCCTAGAACACAGCGTCCTAGTGCTGGAGATGGGCTTTCCAGAACTGGAGAATTTGGCCTACACTCGCCACGCTCGTCAGACGGCGAGGATATGATATTTTTTTTATGACAATTCATTAACGATGCCACAAGTTGGTATTAGTGGAACCGGGACCGATGGCTTAACGTACTCTCCGAGGCACGG
Source organism: Tinea semifulvella (assembly GCA_910589645.1). NCBI lineage: Eukaryota > Metazoa > Arthropoda > Insecta > Lepidoptera > Tineidae > Tinea > Tinea semifulvella. The sequence goes on from OU342625.1 coordinate 4,503,075, forward strand.
GAACGGTGGTGTTGCAAATCTATGACAAATGTACGTAAGAAAAGTGTATTTCTCATTGATACATGCCGGGTGGGTTTGAACCGAAATAGTACCTGTGCTCTAGAAGGTCCAGCATTAGGGTTGACTAGGTACTTTCAGTCTCTCTAAAGATCTCTCAAGCCATGCTCAATCAGCAAAAACAAATTGAGCGTAAAGAGATATATTTTGACACATGCTTTGGTTACGCGTCGAATTGTTAATGGCGATTGATGACATGATAATACATATCGAAAAGAGTACGAGTGCTCTAAAAGGTCCAGCATTGGGACAACATTCCTTCTGTGTCTTTGAATGTCTCCCAAGCCAAGCCCAATCAACAGAAACAAATTGACCGTGAACAAAGTTATCATTCAATACATAATTATCTACAATACATAAGTACCTGTAGAACAAGCTGCCGGTAAATATACGACAAGCATCCAACCGAAGCATTTTCAAAATAATGGTATATTCATATTATTTAAATAGCTCATAACAACTTATTTAGTTTATTTATTATATTATTATATGTATTAATGTTATGTAATGTATGTACCTAATGTATTAATAAAACGTTATGTGTATGTATTATTAGTATTTAGTTTATTATAGTATTTATTATTGTAGTTTAGATAATATTGCATATTTATTACGTAATCATATTTCTCTAATTGCACCTACCTTACGTCTTTAATGTTCTACAATGTCCCTAAGGTTGGCTGTCAGAGAATGTTTAGCGACATTAAGTCCGCCCCTTGTATATATTGTGCAATAAAGTTTTAAATTTGTAAACGGCAATAAAATTGATTTAGAAAGTAGTACCTGTGCTCTAGAAGGTCCAGCATTAGGGTTGACCAGGTATCTCCTGTGTCTCTGAAGGTCTCCGAATCCGTGCCCAATCAGCAGAAACAAATTGAGCGTGAAAAGAGTTATCTTTCTCGACATGCTTTGGGCCGGAGCGATTTCCGTCGGCGCGTCGATCTGTGAAAGGCAACTGATAAAATGTATTTGCTTACTGCTTAGACTGGGAGGTAATGAACCGTTATGTTTTCTCAATGATTCAGGCCGTTTCTTTCGCTTGTTTCTCTCTAACAAACAGAGTTTCTCGCTTTTTGAACTGATTGTTAAAGTAAATCGCTTTTTAATATTATATATATATTATAATTAGTAAAATAATTAATTTTTAATCAAAATTAAAGTTAATCATTTGTACTAAATGGTGAATATATAAAAAAATAAAATGAAATAATATCTAAAAAACCTTTTTTTTCATTGTAAGTATTGGGTTCATGGTAATCTATACGAATACGGATTCGTCTCAACTTAAACCAGCTTGTAATCGGCGGACTGGCTTCCCTTGAGACCCGCGGACCTTATAACAAAGCTATTATTGTTTAGAGAACCTTAAGTTAAACGCATTTCTCACCACTATCATCTTGTCATGAAAGATCATGTTTCATCAATGAATATGCTTCTCCAATGAATGAATGTCCTCGTGCACCCCCTTACCTCAAAACTAGATTTGAGTTCTTGTGCGATATATATATATATAGATATATATATATATATATATATATATATATATATATATATATATGTTTATAATACTTGCATGTAGTTTATGTAATTGCTTGGTATGTAGTGTATTTATAAATTAGACTAATATTATTAGATTGTTGCACCCTGCCCATAATCTCTCACCATCCCAAAGGTTAGTTATGCGAGTTTAATGCCTAACAGGCTACAATTAAAAATGTTTTCCGTCTGTAGTTAGTTTTCGCCATTGATATCCGAGAGGAGGGCTTGTATATTCATGTCCACCAGGGATAGCAACGAAGGGCAGTCTACTGCTCCACTGATTATTACCAACGCTAAAAACGAAATAAAAATGACATTTTATGTTTTTTTAATTCAATTCAATTCGTTTATTTTCTGTAATTAGGCATAAGACAAAAAAAATGTATTTTGCACTTTTACATGTCAAATTTACAATAAGTATACTATAATATTAGGCTACATAATTTCACAGCATTCTACCAGGTAGAACGCCATGAAACTACACAACCTTACTTAAATGTAGAGCAGTGCGTTACAATACAAACATAAAATAACATTAAAAAAAACCTACGTGATTTATACACACAATAATAATTTTACACAAAACTACACTTATAATTATAACAAAATAAAAAAATAAAAATCGTTTATTGATCCAATTAAATTAAATAATCATTTTTAGATGCTCAATGACCTGCACTGCTAGCAACCGTGCCGCAGGTCGTAGCATACCATTTTGTTTTATCCGGTCGATAGAAAATACAATTTATATTATTATTAAATAACAGCACAAACAAATACCCACCAAAATTGTTCTGTGTGGGTATGTAGGTATGAGTGTATATGTAGTTGTGTATGTATGTGTGTCTATATCAGCGTGGATCGGTGAAGAGGCCAGACTACCTAACGACAGCTAGAAGATTTTTAGTTTCCGTGTAATCCCTCTGACTGAGCCATTTTTTGAACCTAGTGAAGAGTTGTCTATGTAATAATGTTTCTATCTTGTCACCTCCTAGATCTTGGACATACTTATTTATGGCTTTGGGGCCAATTATTTATAGCTGCTGTAAATAGGCATTGTCATCTTATCAAATAATATACAACTATAAAAAATATTATATTTAATTACAGTACTCCCAAATAAATAATGCGCATGCAGATCTTCGCTAATTGTCGTATTCCCGGAAACACCCGAATCATTGAATCGTAAGAGCACTAAACAATGCACTTGCATTTTGCACCTTGTTCCAAAGAAATAGAAGTCAATATCATGAGTACACAATCGAAAACAATTCGGGCAGTGTTTTTTTGTTTTTGTTTTTTTGGCGGTGACTGCACGTGTTCTCTCTGTGTGGAATTATATAGAGCTGCTATTACACAACCTTCTTGGTTTTGTTTTCAAAGGTGAATTTAATTTCAACTTTAATTATCTTATTTAAATAGTTTATTTGACAATTGCTTGTCTGTCTGACACAGGCAGAGATTTTATATTTAAAGGAGGCCACTACAGTACTATAAAATTTTCGAAGTAAATCAATCCAACAAAGATTGTAGCATATTCTCAATCGTATGGTTTTCCTCGCTATTTACTTTGAATCAAATTTCGTTACTGATAAATCAATATTTATCTCTTTTAGCACAAAACACATAATTCTACCAAATTATGCATAAAGAAAATGCACTTAACCACTCTATATACATATCGTCTTCCGACGCTCGGGGAATACGACCGTTGCCGAACAGTGACGAAGATTTCTATGCGCATTATCACTTTGGGAGAGCTGTACAACTATATTAAAAGTTAATAACATTACAAGTACATTAAATATAAATTAAAAACTACCTAAATAATAAAATTAAAAATAAACTAAACTATAAATAAAAAATGTCCTCTAGAGACGTCCCATCCGAGATAGTCCCAAGGAGACTGGCAACATTTCCCCTCTGTATAGCGAGGCTAATACGTTGGCAAAAATAATTGCCAGCCTTCCTGTCTCCAGACCTTTCTGTCAGCCGCTTTGACAACTCCTTGGCCAAGCGCCTCGATGACGGTCCCCATGGGCCCATCGTCTCGACCCCAAACGGCGCAAATTCGTAACCGATACCAAGGTTGGCGTATTTGCGCAATTTGAGGTTCTCCGCAGAAAACGCCGCTTTCCCCGCGCCTGACGAGGAAATACTATAAAAAATATAAATAAAAATAAAAAAATAAAATTTTATATATTTTTAGAATACAATTTATTACACAAATATTTCCTGGTTTCTATAAATTCGACCAGTAAAGTATTTTAAAGAGTTTTCCTTTGACGCGGTTTGTTGTACGGTGTTGCAAACAATTAACCACCAGACCACGAATATCTGTTCCAGTAAAAAAATTAACACTTGTAAAATTACATTCTCCAACCTGCCTGGCCAGACAGGCGTGGCAACTTTTTCCAAAAATATTTTCTAGGGGGTCTAGCAGTAGAGGTTTTTTTTAAGAATGTGAAAATGCGTCAGGCCCTGATGACGGAACAATAAAGGAAGCGCTTGGTATACACAATAATATTGCAATAAATTTCAAAATATATGTACCTTAATTTTTTAGTGTCTATATAATGCAAATGAACCATGCTGCCAAAAATGTTACGGGAGGATCTCAAGACACCGTGCAATTAATGACATTATGTCAAGGGCGCTTGCTAACATCCCCTGCATCCTCGATCAATCGGGGTTAGTTTATTTTATTTATTCTTTAAGCTACACTAACAGGTAACAATTAATACATATCAAGCACAAATTTACAATAATTTATAACGTCGGAATTGCCAAGGGCAGTGTACACGGCATGCTACACATAGCTACTTGGATGATTAGAATCAACTGTGTTTTTCAGTTTTAAAATTTTATGTTTCATCCATTTCATCATTATCAACATATTAATACTATATGTATATACGAGAATAAATATATTATTATTAATGTCAATTTATGTTGAAAGTTATATCATAGGTTATATATTAGTATAACTCAAAAAAGTCACTTTACGTTAGTTTACAATCAATAAAACTTGTCTCTTAAATAGACTAACATTTGGGTTGAAAATGTCTAGATTCACAGTATCGCTGGAAAGGTCATTAAATAGTCGACACAACGGATAATAGGGTTATTATAAGAGCTGTTGATTTTATGGGTACCAATAATAAATGTTCAGTTCTTTTGTCGGGCATTACACCAAGTATTAAATCTGAGAGAAGACAGCAAAGTAGAGGATTGAAGCAATGAGAGTTAGGTCTGATGTTAGGCGGATTCTATACAAACGAGGTCGTCGACTGGTGGCATCCTACATGTTGATTATTCCGTCACATGTGACATCCAGCCATCAGAAACCCGGGGCCGCTGCAGTCAACCGCACGCCGTAAACGCAAGATACGTGAAGATCATCATTAATTACTACTTCATCCCATTTGTAGTCGTGGTCCGTGGTCCGAGGCTCTGGCGTTCTCTCGTGAGCTTGGGGATAAGCTCCGCTTTGCGTCGGGTGACCCTTTAAGTAAAAAATATTTTACGGTAGTAATAATTGTTATAATATATTATATAAATATAATAAGTATTGTAATAAATATAATAAACATTGTTGACCAAACGATTAATTTAAGGAAGCCTTATTTGGGTTAAAACAACAACACACGGGCTACCGGTTCTAATCCAATGCAAGGTTTATTTACTTAGGACAAGAGTTGGTTTAATTAATACCAAATTTGACCTAAAGAATGTTTATGTCATTGACGTGTATATAGAGTCTAAATTTCAGACGAGGCACAAGGTTAGCTGCCGTGAACTTTGTGTTTATTATTTTAATTTGAAACTTTTTGCACTATGTTCACAGGCGGAACTAATGCCGCTAGATATTCTTACTCGGTCAATCTTAGGGACATTGCGAACATTGTGTTAGATTACATTTATTTAACTATTAAAATAATAATTATCAATATTTATATCTGGAACTTGAATGTATGTTTAAAACTGTTAAAATTAATGTATCTATTTTCGCTTGTATCGATGACGAACAGGTTGTAAGCCAGCCAATCGAGAATTGGCGCGTTAACACGCAATTGTATTTTTGAATGTTTTACGAGAATACCTAACAAGCTGTTCACTAATTATTATCAAATAAGATTTGTGTAGTTATTTACAATTTTGTGTTAAATATTTGAAAGCGTTTATACGTTCTTAATTATTAAAAATGTTAATCATTTCTTAAAGTTAATCATTTATTTGCACACAGTTACATTTGCAGTACAAAAATTAATAAAAATGTTAAGTGCTTCATCGGGCTAAGACTGAAATTTGCCATTCTCAGATGATGTTGTCCGTATACCCAGCGAAGATGGTTTGACCATCGATGGACCAGGCGAGGGAGAGATTCAATCAGATTTTGAAGTCTGGGTCTGGTTGATGATCTCTGGCTTCAATTCCTCAACCATTTCCTTGCTTTCCAAGTCCCAAATCTTGATAGAAGACCCGTAAGCTGCACACAGCCAGTATCTATTTGACGAGAAGCACAGAGCTGTGATGATATCATTGTGGTCCAGAATGTGCAGATGCATGCCATCATTCAGGTCCCATGTATTTTAATGACTGACGAATCGTGTACCGACTGCTTGGCGGGATATTTGAAATGGCCTCGGGCCCATTCGGGACTGCTCGGGTTGGTACACGAGTCGCTTACTCATTCGTAGTTATTATACATACCTATATATTGTTTTATTTAACAGACAAGTTTTAACAATTGTATATGAGATAAAGAAGCAAATATTGAAACTGGAAATAATTAAAACAGTTGATAATGAAAAATCTACTAAAACTAAGTACAAATAAATTATAATACATACATACATAAATAAATATATACAATATTACTTATACCCTTCGTTCCGAGACGCGATAATAGTAACCTAAGCACGCTCAAACACAAAAAATATACCTGAGACGCGCTTAAACTGTTTTGCCAAAGCTATGTGACGTCACAAATGACATCATTTCTCGCGCTTAGCTGTTCACGATATCGAGGTGGATCGCTCTGACCGCTGTCACTTGTTTGTCATAATGTCCGCGCCATTTTCAACTTAATTTAATATTAGGTTTTTTTTTTTAATTATTTAATATTGTAATTCGTTTATACTGTTTCTATATTACTTCTTAAACAAATCTATAATTAATATTTACGTAGGAAGTGAAAAAAAAATGTCTGTAACACGGCAAGTTATTTTAAATTACCAAAATAAGTTATTATTAAACTTTACACATATAAAGATGAATAAACCGAGAGATGTATATTTGTTAGTATTCATACTCAAATATGTGGAATTCGCAATTTATCTTCCATACATTTAAAAAAAAAACAAACATTTTATGAATGAAAATGTGATTTAGACCGTTCTGAATTGATATCACGCTCTGAGCATCCAAATCGCGATATTTGATTCGGAACGACACGGTCAGTGTCATATTCGTTCTAAGCGCTCTGAGCGCGATTCGGAATGAGGGGATTTAGGTTGTAAGAACGCATTCCATCTTATATCTATTCATCTATATTGTTATCTAGCTGTAAGTTTTCCTGTAATAAATAAATAAATTCTACAATGGTGAGTTCAAACCCACCGGCACCGGACAGCTTAACGTGCTCTCCGAGGCAAAAGAACGGTGTTGTTGAAAATCTATGACAAATGTACGTAAGAAAAGTGTATTTCTCATTGGTACATGCCAGGGGGGTTTGAACCAACCTTTGTAGGATTTTAAGGACCGAGTCACCACCGCGCCTATGACCGCGACTATGGACCTATAGTAAAGTTGGCTAAATGTGAAACGCTTTATAAAAAAAAATAGCGTGGTTATTTTCTTAGATAAAAAAAACTGCCAATCAGTTATTATATTAGGCCTGTTTTTGCCACAATTTGTTCAGATAGTTTTTGTTTCAATGTTTACTCTCGGCGAAGGTGTACTGTGTTTCAATATAAAAGTAGCAATTTAATTATATGCATAGTTTTAATAACGAGATATACAAACGAATAGTGTTAATAGTTGCTACTGCAGCACACAGTTGCCGAGAGGCTGGTTACAGTAAAACAATGTTTAATGAGGACGGGAATACACTGTATTATTAATTTATGTAAGTACTCATATAGTTTTATTGTGTCAAAATAGGGAAACTGCCTTCTGGAGCCCAGAATTTCTTTTCCAGAAGGCAGTGCTCACTAACTGAAATTATTTGATTATGATCCAATAAACGTTATTTTTTTTTTTTTAAGATAAGCATTTTTGGCCGGTCCATGTAGCACGGTCTACGTTATAACAAACTCACCCATGTTACAGTGACAGGTCTAACCTGGTTCGAATATCAATTAGCAATTCAGTGTGAAACCGCAGCCGTGCTACAGAACTCACAATAACTAACATATACTAATAGGTTAAGATCGGTCAACGTTTTTGCTTCCCTCTCTCTCGCACAATACAACATTTTAAAGATGATTCAAGTCTGACTATACTTTTGAGAAAGTCTACTAACTTTCTAGGAATATATATATTAAAGACGGTGAATCGATATATCATCAATGATACGCATGCCCGACTCACGACTCCTCCTAAGGAGACCCCAAGACGCCTATGGACTAAAACCCTACAAACCGTCTCTCTTTCACTGTTGGCCCTGCGTGCCTTAACAGCTAAGTCTGAGTCGTGGCTACGGAGTGAAGGCACTCGTTTTGCTCTGCGCAGTGGAAGTTGGTGCGAGAGGAGTTCCAGCAAAATCTTTGCACCACTTACTGAAAGAATTGCGCCTAAGCAGGTCTGCCGTCAATATATTTATGGAAAGAGCTTCCAAGACGGCATTAACGGAATCTTACAGTATTTGGTTGGGTAGGGAAAGCAGTACAATGGTGGATGGTGAGCGTATTATCGCGCAATAAAATAAAAAAGGGAGGCGTCCTTTTTTAAACCAGCCTATTGTCGGTCGCAAGCCCGACACACCATTTTCTTCACCCACACACGATGGACGGGTGAATCCATGAAATGGTTAGAAATATGTCTTCTTAATTTTTTAGAGTAAATGGGTCATTATTTATGTATTTTAAACAAGTTGGCTAATAAACTCTCACCTCTGTGATGGCTCCGCTAAGTATCTTACAGATGCTCTCAATGTCCTGCAGAGACGGGCAATTCGGATAGTGGACGACACCACAGTCTCTAAAACTCTCGAATCACTGCAGCTTCGCCGTGACGTTGCCTCACTGAGCGTGTTCTACAAGCTATACCACGGCGAGTGTCCTGAGGAGCTCCATAACCTTATCCCTTCTTCTCTATTCCGCAACCGAACTACACGCACAGGCCAAAATATGCATCCACATACCTTACCCACTATCCCTACGCGTACTCATAAATTTGGAGACTCTTACATCTGTCGCATGCTGAAGATGTGGATTGCTCTCCCAGCCAGTGTGTTACCCCACTCTTATAACCTGGAGTCCTTCAAGCGAAGTGTAAAGAAGCATCTTGTTAGGCCGGCATAGTGGTAGAGACTGATGTCGGTCGTGGTGACTGGCGTCAGTTGTTCCCATTCTTGGACCTCGCGTACTGCTTACCATCAGGTGGGCGCGATGTCACATGTCGTGATCAGTAAAAAAAAAAAAAAAAAAAAAAAAAAAACACCCTTAAATATTTCCTATAACCTTATATACAACATAATATATTTGAATTATATATTTATGGATTTTTTATTAATATACATTAAATATAAATTAAAAGATACCTAAATAATAAAATTAAAAATAAACTAAACTATAAATAAAAAATGTCCTCTAGAGAAGTCCCATCTGAGATAGTCCTAAAGAGACTGGCAACATTGCCCCTCTGTATAGCGTATAATACGTTGGCATAATCAGGGTTGCACAGACTTATTAATACTAGGGGCCACTCGGCCAAATCATGAACTGATAGCGGGCCGGCCGCCAGAAGTAGGTATAGGTAGTTAAAGACAATAAAGAATTGATAAAAATTTATTAAAATTAAAAAAGAAATTATTAATTTGAAGCGTGGCACTGCATAGTGCTTACAATCTTTTTTATATTTGGCTCAAATTTACTTGTAGCAACACGTAAAACTGCTTCCAAACTTTCATTTGCAAGGCGGTTTCGATTTTTTGTTTTATTATTATTTAGTATTGAAAAAGTTTGTTCACATATATAGGTAGAACCAAATAAGCTGGCACATTTCAGAGCGTTTATGCGCAACTCTTCGTACATATTTTTATCAATGCAGCGGTAAAAGTTCAGCAAGTCTCCTTCGTTGAATTTGTTGCGTAAATCTTGGTCATTTTGAATGTCGATAATTTCTAACTGCATTGACTCTGGCGCATTTTCAACTGAAATAGTGAAAGGATTGCTGAATATGTCCACAAGAGGTTTCACTTTTTTAAACTCCGAAAATCTGTCTTCAAAAGATTGAATCAAAATATCTAGCTTTTCTACATAACTGAAATTAATCGCAGTTTTGTTGAATTTTTCAGCCATTTTCTTATAATTCGGAAAATGATTATAATTTCCAGAATTCAATTGTGATCTGAAAAGTGTCAGCTTGCATTGAAAGGATGTTACATGAGCATAGAGCTGGGATATCAGTTGATTTTTGCCTTGAAGCCGTGTGTTCAAGACATTCAAATGATTTGTAATGTCAACTAAATAAGCTAAATCACACAACCAATCAGGATTTTTAAGTTCCGGGATATCCCTTTGCTTTTCCGCCAGAAATATTCCAATTTCTTCTATTAAATTTAGAAATCGTTCCAGTGTCAATCCACGACTTAGCCACCTTACTTCTGTATAATACAGTAAATCTCCGTATTCGCTTTCGATGTCATCAAGGAATTGTTTGAATTGTCTGTGATTGAGTCCTCGTGATTTTATGAAATTTACAGTCGAAACTACTACTTTCATTACATTTTGAAATTCATTTTTTTTAGAACAGAGGGCTTCCTGGTGTATAATGCAGTGAAACTGCATGAGATCTTCAGTGTTTATGTTTTTTTCTTGCAGGTGCTTTTTCAGCAAAGTAACTAGCCCGGAATTGATACCAATCATGGAAGGAGCACCGTCAGTCGCAACTCCCGATAACTTAGATAAGTCCAAATCAGTTTTTGAACACTCGTCCAAAAGTCCATTGAGTATATCAACTCCTTTGGTTTGACCTTTCAATGAACACATTCCTAATAACTCTTCGAAGACTTCAAAATCTTGAGTAACACCTCGTATGAATATGAGAAGTTGAGCTGTGGAACTAATATCAGTCGATTCGTCGAGTGCTAATGAAAAAAATTCCATGATCTTAGTTTTTTCAATTAATTGTTCCGCAATATTACCTGACAATTATAATAATTCGTCTTTGGATAGTCATACGATTCAGTTGAATTTTCTCAAACTTTTTTGCTGCTTCTGGACACATTTTCTTAGCGGCAATTTCCATGCATTCTTTTACAAAATCGCCATCATTGAAGGGGCGACTTCGCTTTGCTATCATTCGAGAAATTTCATAACTAACTTCTGTAGCCGTTTCTGAATCTTGAATGTGTTTTGTAAACATAGCTTGCTGACCAATAAGCTCCCGTTTTAAAGACAACATTTTTTGCTTTCTTAATTCGCCTGTAAACTTGGTAAAAGAAGGATGCTGCGTTTCATAGTGCCTTTTTACATTATAATCCTTTGCAATCGCAACAGAATTCTTGCAAATTAAACAAACGACTTTGTTATGCGACCATACAAAAAAGTATTTCTCAGTCCAAATTTCTTGAAACTGCCGATTTTCATCTTTAACCTTACGTTTTTTACTAGGTCCTGGCTTCTCCATGTTGCGTTCTAATCCTGGCTAGGATTAACACAGCACCTAAAAACAATTACAGTACCCACTTAAATTACCTATCCTTTTTTAAATTATCAAAAATAATTGATTAAATATTATTTCTCAGAAATTTTAAGATTTTTATACAGATTTTATCTGAAATAATGACGTAATTATTACAGTTAGAGAAATTCTTATAAAAATAGTAATTTCTTTGTTTATTTTAATATTTAGCCAACATTAAAGCTAAATTTGATTAAAATTGATTAAATAGGTAGGGAAACACTTATTAATAACAGAGTTTTACTTACGTTTTCACAACACAATTATACACGGCACTTGACGGGTTAACACTGCAACAGGAAATCTACGTTGAATGTGGATCAAAATATATGACACCGGCTAGTCGAGTTAAAATCTACACTAGAACTATTGCCTCCCAAAAACACTAATAAACTGCACTTATTCTCAATCACTTATTACTTCGCTTTGTATTTTCGCGCTTATTTCTTTCTGTTGTTGACACTTCACTCAAATGAAAAGCGAACTGTTCGGCCGCTGCGGTTAACGTGATTTTTATACCGCGCAAACGACTCTGGAAGCTTCGTGTAGATACGCGAGCAATCGGGAATACGGGACTATATCTATCTCGCTTGCTCACCGCGCTAGAAAATTCTTGATTTCTATAGCGAGCGATGATACTTGACTTAGCAATTTTGGGCGCTAGATTCAAATTGCGCGCGCGCGAGTTTCACATTACTTTTCGAACATATTTTTTTTTTGTTTTATTCTGGAATAGAATTCAATATTTTTCGAATGCACGAGAGTATTATTTTTGCTGTCGGCGGGCCACCAGTATTCGACCCACGGGCCGCATGCGGCCCGCGGGCCGCGGTCTGTGCATCCATGGCATAAATAATTGCCAGCCTTTCTGTCTCCAGACCTTTCTGTCTTCTTCGTAGATTTGTTTTAGTAATAAATGTATTTACTGATTCTCTGTCTCTCAAATTAGGTATAAGAAAGTGGAAATATGTCTAAAATGACGCTTGAAACAAGTTTTTTTTTTTTTATGTTACATTCCTTGTTTTGATATGTCCTACTTAACTGTTTAACTGATGACGGTTGTATGGCCAACTGTGTTGTAGACAAATTGCTTGGACAAATAAACCGACCACATCGATTCATTATCCCCAAAACATCGACTTAATGTTCAAGGACAGGTAAATTGTACAAAGACAGAAACCCATATGAGTGTCAAAAGAGCAAATATTTTTTTTAGAAAATTTAGGTAAAAAATCATTATCCGTAAAACCGAAAAATTACTGTATGGTGAATATAGCCGCGTCTGAAAAACACAATATAAAAAAGTAAAGTATCTTTATTCTTTATTCTTACCGCGTACCGCCATGCATTCCCACCGGAATTCGGCTACGAGTAAGTGTTGTCCTGCCTGGAGAGTGCTATAAGGCAAGGAACAGAACTGCAGGCTAAAGCAGTGTCAAAGGAAATTAAACAAAAGAGAAATGTTACTTATACGCCCTCCGGCAAAACATAGAGTACAACACTATCCACACTGTATAAACATCACAGAAATTGTTTATAAGAAATAAATGAATTATGAATTAGGTACATGCCGTGCTAGTATAGAAGAAATAAATATATATTATCTACCAAAATAATAAATAATTGCGTAAATATGTTTTATAGGTATGTGAACGAATGCCCAGGTCTTTTTATATAAGTCAACGTGGATGTGAGACATTTAGATCGAGCAACACTAACATGTCGTAATTTCTCAGTAGTATATTCACAAGTTTTGGCTTCTGTGTCTAGCCGGCTGTGTATATTCCAAAAAGTATATATTTATAAGTGACGTCATGTTTTTTGGACTATATATTTTACTGTAAGTATTGTTGTATGTATTATAGACATATTATATATTTTTTTTATTAAAAAAAGGAACCATCGTCATTCCATACTATTCGGGCCGCTTCCCATCGTCGCGGGGGCCCGACGAATCACGTCATTGAGGCTGGTGTGCCTTGATATCAGACCTGTGCTCTTGCTGCAGGAAAGGCCGTGGTGGCCGAGTGCCTCGACGTTGTTTCCACATGTCTCCATGTGGAACAGTGCAAGGAGCTCCTAAAAAAACTCGTTTAAAAATTCTACAAATAGTACAGACCGTAATTAGGTAGTATCGCGTAGTTAGAATTAATTGATGCTATACAATTAAACTTATAGTTTGATAATTTTCAATTAGGGTAATTAAGTATTAATTCGATATGCAGGGATAATATTATGTTTTAATTAATACCAATATATATATATATATTGGTATTAATTAGATCCCTGAACACAGCGTCATACACCTCTACTGTTGGAGATGGGCCTTACAGAACATATATAAATAAATAATAAATATTTCCAGAGCGCCATCTAATTTCCGTGGTAAGCTACGAGGCTTGTGTTACGGAAACTAGATGGTTGATAAACTACATACTATATATATATATTTTTTTGTAAATATATACATATTATACATATAAACACCCAGACCGAGTCAAATTATACAATGTACAACTTGCCCCCGGTGGGAATCGAACCCACGACCTCCCGAGTTCACGGCAACGTTTGTTACCACTAGACCACGGAGGCGGTCATATCTGGAAAATTTGGCCTACACTTACCACGCTGGTCAGACGGGTTGGCAAGGATGACAATTGTTAATGACAAATTAACGATTCCACAAGTTGGTATTAGTAGAACCGCGATGGCTTAACGTACTCTCCGAGGCACGAAAACGGAGGTATTGTAAATCTATGACAAATGTATGTAAGAAAAGAATATTTGTCATTGTTACATGCCATTAACCTTTGTAGGATTTTAAGGGAAGCGTACTTACAACCGACCCACCAATATCTCATCATCATCATCATCAGCCTGTGTCTCTCCACTGCTGGATATAGGCCTCCCCCAAGGCTCGCCACTTCACACGATCTCCTGCCATTCTCATCCAACCCCCACCAGCGACCTTCCTCAGGTCATCTGTCCATCTAGCGGGGGGTCGACCCACTCTGCGTCTTCCCGTACGTGGTCTCCACTCTAGAACTCGTCTACTCCATCGTTCATCGGTTCTACGACAGACATGTCCAGCCCATTGCCACTTCAGCTTACTAATTTTGAAGGCTATATCGGTAACTTTGGTTCTCCGACGGATTTCCTCGTTTCTGACTTTATCCATCAGAGAAATACCAAGCATAGCTCTCTCCATAGCCCGCTGAGCGACCTTAAATTTGTGGACGAGACCCACTGTCAGTGTCCATGTTTCTGCTCTGTACGTCAGCACTGGTAGAACGCATTGGTTGAGAACTCTCGTTTTCAAATATGTTTGATAAGAAGATGTGGCGCAGCTTCCCGAATGCGGCCCATCCTAGCTGAATGCGTCTGTCGGCTTCTTTGCTGAAGTTGGCTACGCCTAATTGCATAGTCTGTCCAAGGTAGACGTACTTTTGTACAACTTCGAGAGTGGCATTACCCACGCAGATTGATCTCGGTACAACATGGTCGTTATACACGACCAATATCTACCCGATAATATTATATGCCATTTAAGATAACAAAAAAATATTAAGTAAATAAAAAAACTAGTTATTCTCAATCAAATCTATCTATCGAGAGCAGCGGTTCTCAAACTTTTTTGGTGACGGAACCCTTTTGGAAATTAATATACTTGATGGAACCAATAAAACAATAGTTTTTAAAAGTGTATTCTTTACTTTATGTTTTGAAGTTAGAGTCGAATGTCGCTTGTTCACAACTATAGCGTCTAATTCAGAGGCGCCTTTTATCAAAGGGACTGCGCGCTCACAAGTATACGCGCGGCGGAGGGAGTCAAAACGTTCGACCAAAGAGAGGTGTTTTCATTTTTTTTTTTAATTCTTGCGGAACCCTAGGGTTTGATCTAGAGACATCGAGGAGCTTGCCACTTGTCATAATTAATTAGCCTATAGAAAAGTTGGCTAAATGGATTCACATTCACTTCTTTATAAGTGTGCTTTCTGACCATCCCGGAATGGAAACGGTCGTGATAATACTTTACCATTATTTTACTGTCTTCGTAGTCCAGCGGTTAAGTCCGTGGATTTAGATTCGGAGGTACCGGGTCCAATTTCTTTAGTTAAGTAAGACCTTTAAATTTTTAAACAGGGGCCTGCAACTGTCTCTTTAACTGACGTTATTATATATATATATATTTATCTACAATAAACAATGATAAACTACAAGAACTACAATTGAAAATTGAACAATTAACATCTCAACTGGACATTGCTCGAAGGGAAATACGCCAATTAACAGTGCAAAAACAAATGACATGTGATGCAATCACTTAGATTTCGGGTACTCTTGTAATGTTTTCTTTTTATTCCAGAATGGGGATCCTAATCAAAACATCTGGAGCCAAAATAGAACATTCCAGAAGTAAGCGGTTTCTTATACAAACTCGAGACACGCAGTTTGGTGTGAGTTGCATGTTTTTATTATAAATATATATATATATATATAAACCCGCTACCCCCAATTACTTAAAATCACTTATCTTGGCGCTAACCTCGACAAAACTCTCCGTTCTTCCTCTAACTCCACTCTGTCCATTCCCACTCACCATTCTTCTTTTGTCTCAAAGTCCTTTGCAGTTGTAGCCCAGGCCCCGAGCAGGGCTATCTTTAAAAAACTTGTATATGCACACTACATGAAGTCATAATAAACTTAGTTTATTTCTGGCTTTGCTGATAATTATACTTGTATTTAATATGGTTATAGATAGTATTACATTTTATTTTATATGTATGTATATTATTATTGTTTATATGTGTAGTTTATATGTATGTATTTGCATGTAGTATTAGTATGTAGATATGTAAATATTATTTATTTAAGTATCTAAGTATGTATTAATTTATATATGTCATTATATTATCTAATTAAGCCTGTAATTGCACCTACCTTTCATTGTTTAATTGCTCTTGTTGTTCCGAAGGTTTGACTGTCATAGAATACCTAGCGGCATTAAGTCCGCAATACTTAATGCCGCTTAGATATTGTGCAATAAAGATTTAAATAAATAAATATATAATATGTCATAGGAGTGTACTTTTCATCTATCATCATCATCATCAGCCTGTCTCTCTCTACTGCTGGATTTCCCAAAGGCTCGCCATTTCACACGATCTGCCGCTACCCTCATCCAGCCCCCGCCAGCTTATTCAAGTCATGCGTCCATCTGGCGGGAGGTCGTCCCACTCTGCGTCTTCCTGTACGTGGTCTCCACTCTAGAACCCGTCTACTCTATCAGACATCGGTTCTGCTTCAGCTTACTAAATTTGAAGGAAATGTCAGTAACTTTGGCTCTTTCACGGATGTCCACGTTTCTAACTTTATCCATTAAAGAAATACCGAGCATAGCTCTCTTCATAGCTCGCGGATTGACTTTTCCGCTCTTCCGTTGTCAGTGTCCACATCTCTTCTCCGTACGACAATACTGGAAAATATTTCGTCTTTAAACACTGTGGTATTTCCGATAAGAAGAAGTGGCGTAGCTTCTCGAATACTGCCCTTACTAGCTGAATCGGCTTCTTTGCTGAAGTTGGCTACGCCTAATGAAGAAGACAAATTTCTAAGCATTCCATGGATTCACCGTGCGGGTGCCGGGTCCATCGTGTGTGGGTAAGAGATGAGAAGAATGGTGTCTCGGGCTAAAAAATAAAAATAAAAAATATAAATCTATCCAAGGTAGACGTATTTTTGCACAACTTCGAGAGTGGCTTTTCTCACGCAGGTTGGCTTTCCACCCCCCTAATGGTAAGTGACGCGCGAGGTTATTGAATGTTAGCACTTTTTTTTTTTATGAAAAAAAATAGGTGGCGTGCCTGGAGGCGGTTTATCCTAACGTGTTTGGTTATTTGGTTCAATATTGCTCTAAACTGTATTGAATCACATAAAATATTTATTTTTTCATTCATTCAATATAGCCCCTAGAACACAGCGTCCTAGACCTCTACTGCTGGAGATGGGCTTTACAGAACTGGAGAATTTGGCCTACACTCGCCACGCTGGCCAGACGAACGAGGATATAATGTAAATTTATTAGGGCCATGGATGTTGGCAACTGGAATAAGACACTGATGACTGATATTGCTAAAAACACAGCGGAAAAATAGGCATAATGAATTAATAACAAGGCATCCTTATATTACAGTCTCCTGGTTTTAGTCCCTGCGTAGACAAGACAGTTAGATATTACTATGTAGATTGTACTGTGATTGGCATACACCCGCTATTATTATTATTTTCTTCTATTTTTTTATTTTTTATTATGTAGTTACGAGATCACCAAATATCTGGCAATGCCGAGTGTGGAGATCACTGTAATATGTTTCGCTTGTTTTTTTTGTCAATAAATATATTTTTCTGTTTTCTTTTTTTAAATTTAACTTAAGTACAATTTTGTCGATGGGTACCTACCCAAAGACAACATGAGTAATTATTAATAATACAGGAATATAGGAAAGTTTGGGGCGATAACATTGACCTATGCCTATGAGACATGATTGAATGAAATAATCAAATTAAACATTGATCAGAGATTATTTTAATCCTTTCTGCAACTGGCCGTTGATACAATATATTTTTGTTTGAAGATGCTTTAAGAGAAATGGTGGTCTGATTTTTAGATCCCTTTTTTTTAAAATAACTTTATTGCACTATGTACAAAGGTGGACTTAGTGCCGCTAGGCATTCTCTGACAGCCAAACCTTTAGGACATTTAGACAGTATTGATGGTAGGTGCAATATTAAGTAAGTCCATATATATCTATAATAATAATAATAATTATTATTATTATTTATTGCACAAAGCTAAATAACTTAAAACTAAGCGCATAGGCGAGCTTTATGCCTTAAGGCATCTTCTACCAGCTAACCTTTGTGAAAAGTAACCAATTACAGGCAGAGTGCCAAAAAAAAAAATATAAATGATAGATAATGAGAGATAGTATAAAATATTAATTTATACTAATACTAATACAAATATTATTATAATACTGGTATAATAAACTACATAAACAACAATACATACTATACACACATACAATACACTACACATAATACTTACTGAAAGGGTAATATTTACATAGAATACATACACTAAAATGTTTTTTTTTTTTTTTTTTATATATACATACCAATATTTACTTACTATTACATAACACGTACATAAATAAATAATATACTATATTAAATACACATAAAAAATATACAAATAAACCATTTAAACGATGAGGGAAAAAATATAGACATAATGATGATGTTGCTGCAAATGTAAAAAAAAAATATTTAAAAATAGAAAAGTTGAAACAGTAAGGTTGATAAGAAGTACCTATATACTAAATTTTTGAAGATAGCTCGATTTGAGGCTTGTCTTATATTTAATGGTATGTCGTTCCATCAATCCAAAAAAAACCTTCCTAAAACTGCAAATAAATAAAATCTAAATTTAAATAAACAAGCCCAAGGATTCCACCGCCATAAATTTTGGTAGCTTAACCTTTGAAATAATCTAATTATCGCCACCAATGGGTTGGAAACATTTGAACCTGTCTCGGTTTATTGTGCTTTCCGAGGCACGGGAACGGTGGTATTAGAAATCAATGAGAAATGCACGAACCGAGAACTTTTTGGTTTTTAGAAAAGCCTTTTGACAATTGGACCACCACCGCTGTTAAATATTATTCAATGCGCAATAACTAAGTTATTCCAAGAGAAGTTATAACTGAGAATGCCTGGAGGCGGTTTATCCTAACGTGTTTGGTTATTTGGTTCAATATTGCTCTAAACTGTATTGAATCACATAAAATATTTATATTTTCATTCATTCAATATAGCCCCAAGAACACAGCGTCCTAGACCTCCACTGCTGGAGATGGGCCTTCCAAAACTGGATAATTTGGCCTACACTCGCCACGCTGGCCAGACGAACGAGGATATAATGTCAATTTATTATCGATTCCACAAGTTGGCATTAGTGGAACCGGGACCGACGGCTTAACGTACTCTCCGAGGCACGGGAACGGTGGGGTTGTAAATCTATGACATTTTTTTTTTTTACCTAATAAAAGTGTATTTCTTATTGGTATAGCCGGGTCGGTTCAACGACCTTTGTAGGATTTAAGGTACGCGTTCTTACAACCGTGCCACCACCGCGCTCCAATAGGCTCCAAAATATATTGGCTATAAAAAATATATCTGTTTTTAAAGATATTTTAAAAGACATACTGACTAAATATTGACAAAAAAAAAATTTACAAGCGAAAGTATTACAGTGATTCCACACTCGGCACTGCCAGACATGTGGTGATCTCGTAACTACATAATAAAAAATAAATAGGCTGTGTAGCCGATCACAGTACAATCTACATAGTAATACCTAATTGTCTTATCTACGCAGGGATTAAATAATAATAATAATATATTCAATTTAATAGATAATTACAATCCATTTTTGTTAGTATACCTATCACTATGTTAGTAACAATGGCTTATATTAAAGTTAGTGAACTAAAATTTTATGTTAGTGCCTTATTTATACTTATTTGTACACGTGTCAATTTGTGTGAATCTTAATAAAGTGATACTGTATTGGACAGTCCACTTTATCCGATATGACCTTAAACCATAAAACCAGGGAGACTGTAATTAACACAAACAATAAATACAAAAATTAAATTTATAAAACGTATATAAAATTTACGTTAAATAGCGCGGTGGTGGCTCGGTTGTAAGAACGCGTACCTTAAATCCTACAAAGGTCGGTTCAAACCCACCGACATGTACCAATGAGAAATACACTTTTCTTACGTACATTTGTCATTAGAGGAGTTTCAGCAAAATCTTTGCATCACTTACTGAAAGAATTGGGCCTAAGCAGGTCTGCCGTCAATACATTTATGGAACGAGCTTCCAAGACGGCATTAACGGAATCATACATTATTTGGTTAGTAGGGAGAGGGGTAGAATGGTGAGCGTATTATCGCGCAATAAAATAAAAAAGAGAGGCCTCCTTTTCTTAAATTAGCCTATTGTCGGTCGCAAGCCCGAGACACCATTCTTCTCATCTCTTACCCACACACGATGGACCCGGCACCCGCACGGTGAATCCATGGAATGCTTAGAAATTTGTCTTCTCTCTTCACCACCGTTCCCGTGCCTCGGAGAGCACGTAAGCCGTCGGTCCCGGTTCCACTAATACCAACTTGTGGAATCGTTTATAAATTGTCATAAAGAATTGACATCATATCCTCGCCAAGCCGTATGGCCAGCGTGGCGAGTGTAGGCCAAATACTCCAAATATATGTTATGGAAGGCCCATCTCCAGCAGTGGAGGTCTAGGACGCTGTGTTCTAGGGGCTGTAATGAAAATAAAATTATGAATATGAAATTAAAACTAGTACTTATAATATTAAATCTTAAAGTACTTACAAAAAACATTTAATTATTCATGCATAAAAAAATTACAAGCTAACAAAAAAAAAAAACATATAGGTAAGAAAGCTATTAAGACTAAAATAAACAAAAACATAAGATCCTACAAAGTATATTAATCTTTATGATCTGTTATTTATTAAACTGTGGAAATATTTTGTTTGATTCCAGGCATTCGCTACAGTATCAATACCTTTGCATCCAGACTCAACCGTCAGCATGGCGTGGTTCTTCGAAGCCAACTACTATACCACTGCCAATTCCACCTTCCTTCACCCCATTATTGGAATAGTTGATGTAAGTATGGCCATCATCATTACTACTGCTTTAAGGACTTTGTCATGTCGGCGTAAATATAAATACAAATCGTTTATTAACACAAAATAATGCTGTTTCGTTATGGTGAACCCTGTCTCCTGCATGAACTGTACTGTATAACAGGAGACAGTGTCTTCCAATAATGATCATACAAAAAAGAATGTAAAAAGAGGTGACACAAATAGCAAATAAAGTATTGTATGTGTGTGTGTGTGTGTGTGTATAGTATACCTATTACTAAAGTCTCTCCCTTTTCTAATTCAAATTTATTATATATATTTTTTATTTTATACTAGCACGACATATGACCTTGCTCCCACCTGATGGTAAGTGGCGCGCGAGGTACACGAATGTTAGCAACTGGAATCGGACTCATGACTGACATCAGTTCCTAACACTATGCCGGCTTAACTGGGCATGACGTTGAAAGTATGTGCCATTTGCAATGATGACAAATGCCAATTTTTACTTTCAAGGAGAACTAATATTGTATTTATATAAAATTAACACCGCTTAAGCTACCTAAATAATAAAATTAAAAAAAAAACTTAACTTAAAAAAAAAGTCTTCTAAAGACGTCACTTCCGAGATAGTCCCAAGAAGACAACATTTCCCCTCTGTATAGCGAGGCTAATACTCTGGCAGAAATAATTCCCAGCCTTCCTGTCTTCAGATCTCTCCGTCAGCCGCTTTAACAACGCCTTGCTGATAGTCCCCATGGGCCCATCGTCTCGACCCCAAACGGCGCAAATTCAGTATCAAGCTTGGCGTATTTGCACAACTTAAGGTTCCTGACGATGTCGCCTAGGTGTGAGATGGAGCTAATGTATCTACACACGTCGCGTCCCACACCAGAGACCTGCCAAGTTTCCACGGCCCAACATTCATTCCGTCGGGCCTCTTGCCATCGCTCCCCACAAGCCCAGAGGGTTCTAAGATTGCGGGTACACTAGCAGAGACAAGAGGCCTTCGGATGATGTCGTTGAGAGCCGCGTGACTAGGAATGCGGCCAGCACTTCTAGCACAAGATAACCCGTGGTGTCCGTCCGAGATGATCGATCGGCTCTCCGCATGGTGTACTTGTATATCGATCAAGGAGTGTGCCAATCGATGCTGAGGGAAAAGTCTGCAACCAAAGACCCGACTCTCTAGTGGAAACGGCCATGACGCGAGCCCGCTCTTTCATGTTACTGGCAGATAAAATATCTTCCTGTACCACTTTGCAGAGCGATTTGTCCCATAGTCGTTGGATTTTTGGTGAATTTGGAGCCGAAATATTTGGACATGCTACTGACCAGCAATTTCTTGCATCTGACAAGTACGACGACTCAAGGGAACCCAAAGATGGGACTAATTCTCCCGTAGAGCTCGATAGTACTATGTACGTACAGACGACAGAAAAGCTGGCAGTGCTACACTGGAAATTTATGCTAATTCAATTTAAATATATTCTTGACAAAGCTCATTGGCAGCTACTATATTAATAAATTATTATTATTTATTAGCTAACATAGAATAGGATATTGACAAGGTCATTTTACAGCTGTATAATTTATTTTTGTTTCGAATATTAATGTAATT
The DNA here is from genome assembly GCA_910589645.1 of Tinea semifulvella. Taxonomy (NCBI): domain Eukaryota; kingdom Metazoa; phylum Arthropoda; class Insecta; order Lepidoptera; family Tineidae; genus Tinea; species Tinea semifulvella. The sequence continues at coordinate 4,525,953 of OU342625.1, forward strand.
TTTTATTTTTTTCTCCTTTGTGTTTAATTTTTCTTTGACACTGCTTTAACCTGCAGTTCAGTTCCTTATCTCCAGTCAGGGCAAATGTGTTTTTTTCTCTATTTTGTTCTATACTTACTCATGATTATTATTTTTGTAATTGTTTTTGTTGCGAGGTGGTGGCTCGGTTGTAAGAACAATTAAATGAACCTTAAAATCCTAAAGGTCGGTTGAAATCCCCCCGGTATGTGCCAATGAGATTTACACTTTTCTTACGTACATTTGTCATAGATTTATAACACCACCGTTCCCGTGCCTCGGAGAGCACGTTAAGCCGTCAGTCCCGGTTCCACTAATGCCAACTTGTGGTATTGTTAATAAATTGTCATAAAAAATTGACATCATATTCTCGGCAAGCTGTCTTGCCAGCGTGGCGAGTGTAGACCAAATACTCCAGTTCTAGAAGGCCTATCTCCAGCAGTGGAGGTCTAGAACGCTGTAATGAAAAAATTAAATGAAATGAATTGTTTTTATAATCTTAAAGTTAGCTGAATTCCAGTGGGAATGTATTGCGATCAATAAAGAATTGTTCTTGCAACAATTTAATTAACAGCTTCTTAAATTAGATTATTGATGTCTATTGTTTTAGTTCTATAGGCAAACTGTTAAATATTTTAATACACATTTGGTTGCTATTTTTAAAAACTATGGTAAGCTTTGTAGCCGGTTTCCATAAATTATATTTTTATTGACTCCGAACATTTATTCGCCCGTCCTCGTTAACAGATCAAGAGACTGGGGTAGTAAGACAAATTTCTAAGCATTCCATGGATTCAGCGTGCGGGTGCCGGGTCCATCGTGTGTGGGTAAGAGATGAGAAACGGTGTCTCGGGCTTGCGACCGACATTAGGCTGGTTTAAGAAAGAAGGCCTCCCTTTTTTATTTTATTGCGCGATAATACGCTCACCATTCTACCCCTCTCCCTACCCAACCAAATACTGTATGATACCGTTAATGCTGTCTTGGAAGCTTAGGCCCAATTCTTTCAGTAAGTAATGCAAAGATTTTGCTGGAACTACTCTCGCACCAACTTCCACTGAGTAAATCTGAGTCTCGAACCCGTTCCTGATCATTTCTTCTGTGAGATCATAATATTTATTCGACTTCATGTTGTGGTCTTTTGGAATATTTGATTCCCACGGAACGGTAAGTTCAATAAGGATAACTTTTTTCAAGTTCCGAGACAACACTAAGATGTCTGGCCTATAGGCTGATACAGCTAGTTCATCTGGGATCCTATAATGATGTTCAAATGTATCCATGAGAATTTTCCAGTCTGATGCGGCGCCAAGGATCGAGGTGGGCTCGCATTTAGTTTTCGTGCTTTGCCCTTCCTTTACAAATGTGGTCAAAGTTATTATATTAATATATCTCAAATGTCCGTAATTTTATACCCTAGTAAGTTGATAGACTACATTTGTCAAAAGTACAGTCAGACTTAAAGAAAAATATTAGATTGTGCAAGCGAGAGGAATGCAAGAGCTTTAAACCATCTTAAAGAAACATAATTATTGTTTACGTTTGCTAATTTTGATAGCAATTGCAGTAACTTTAGGCTGTTAAAGTTTTAAATTGAACGTTGAATGTTTTGGATTGATGACAATAATAATTTTCAGGAACCAGGACGTTCTACACGTGAAGTGAAACAGAAGGAATTGATTTCGAGAACTTCAATATACAAGATTTTGGAAACTATTTTTTACAAGTATGTGCTCGTAAATTATTTATTAATTTATTTTTTCTTCTTAGTCGCTACACTCTTGGCAGAGTGGTCGTCACTTGTGTCAGTGGCACGCTTAACAAGCCGTCGCCACTCGTCTCGAACTGCAGCCTTCCTGGAGCACTCATGTAGGGGGTGATCCATTGCTGCTTTAACCTGGTCAGTCCATCTCATCGGAGACCTACCACGCATTCTCTTGCCATCGACTTTTCCCTGAACTACAAGGCGCTCAATGGATGTATCTCCACGCCGCAACACGTTTCCAAAGAAATTGAGAATGCGTGATTGTACTATTGAGGAAAGGCGCTGTCCTATCTCCTATTAATTTTATTACATAAAGTACAAAGACGAACTTAAACCATCCATCCCAATGCCAAAACATCGTCTACAGAAGGTAGCAAAAAGTTCCATGTGTTAAAATGCCTGATTCGTTGAGGGAATTGGATGATGACGAATTGAAAAAACAAATCAAATCTATATTAATAGGCAAAGTATATTATACTATAAATAAAGCACTGGACGATGATAATATATTTGATATATACGAATACATATGTTTATTTTAGTTATAGATTGACGACGCCTCTATACAGCCAAATTAATAAAATTAACTAAATTATTATTAGTTTTTAATATGACATGCTTATTAATAAATTTATTTATATTTTTTCTTATTTAAGATATCTATGTTTAATAATATTAGTTATTTGACATATTTTTGTATTGTAAACATATATTATTTACAATATAAAAATATGTCATATCATGATCGAATAAATTAAAGGTATGCATGAAAAGGTAAATGTCGACGAAGCTATAAAATATCTGTTGGATTCTCACAACAATCCTGACAATTTCCCTATCCACAAATCATTCCAATTTCCGAACGCGCAATACAAAAAAGTTACGCACCAAAAAAGTGGGTAGCACATCGCGCAGCAAAAAAAAGTCGCCTGTCTGTTCGCCTCCCGTGCAGAGTGCGTGCATCGATAAAAATATTGCTATCAACGAAAATTAATTAAGAAATCATTCTACAATATAAAGAAACAGTGTTTAAGTGTGAAAGAAGACTAAATTTGGTGAGTCCCATCATTTTCCTTCATTTTTTCCAGTTGTGAGAACAAAACCCATTTTTTCCTCACTTTGGTAATTTTTATTTGACCTTCAACTAGTAATCTCTTTACTCACGTAAAAAGAAGACGCAAGTGTACATTCCCGAAATTTGTTAGTTAGGAGCCAATACTCCACCGCTAATATGACGCAACAATATCGCTCAATTGTCTCTGCCTACGACGCAAGAGTCCAGCAGCACTATTCTATTACTTAAGCGCAAACGTTATATAATGTAATCCGTTAACTATATATATCACGCGATTAAATTTGATATTTGCACGGCCAGCGTCAAGGTCGAGCGCTTATAGAGTTGAGAATTACATAATATTTTGTAATTATGACGCAATCTCTAATGTAAATAACGAAATCCACTAATAACGTTTGCGACTAATATTAAAGGTGTTATTGACTTCCTAGGCACGGGTTTGGAGGCAAAGGCTGCGTTCTTCGTGCCATTTGCGAGAACACCCACTCGCATTTCCTGCACAACGGCGTGCTTGGAGATCTGTTACATTTACTGCTAACGTGAGTATTTATTATTTATTAAAAAATCAAAATATGTTTTTTTTTATTTTCCATGTGTTCATGTTCCGGTTAATTTTCCACAAAATTACACCCACTGGAGTGTCCATGTATTATTAAGTAATCGCTTATGACTATAATATTAATAACCTTAAAATAAATAATAAAATAAAATAAATGTTTACTGTTAGCACCACATCTTCTTATTGTACAACATCCGTAGAGGACCTTTACCGATCGATTATCGGAATGCACTTTTATAATTTAATTAAATCTACTTAAAAAGTAAAAAAATATTTAAATATAAACTAAACCTAATAAAAAACACTATAAGTAAAAAATGTCCTCTAGAGACAGACGACCCTCGAGGGATAGTCCCAAGGAGGGTGGCAACATTTTCCCTCTGTTAGCAGAATTGCCAGGTTTTCTGTATCCAGACTTCAAACTTACACTTTTCTGTTTTGATTCCTTACGTTTCGCTTAGTTCCGTTCCATTACGTTTCGCCCCGTTTCATTCTGTTCCGTTCTATTTCATTCCATATCATTCCATTTCAATCCATATCAATTCATTTTATTCTATTTAATTCAATTTTTTTCCATCTCATTCCATGTCATTCCATGACATTCCATATCATTCCATCTCATTCGATCTCATTCCAACTCATTTCATCTCATTCCATCTCATTCCATCTCATACCATCACATTCTATGACATTCCATATCATTCCATCTCATTCCAACTCATTCCATCTCATTCTATCTCAATCCATCTTATTCCAACTCATTCCATCTCATTTCATAGATTCGTTAGCTTACAAATTAATTATGTTACTAATGATGGTATGAGCGATTGAATGACAGCAAAGAACAGCCTTCGTCGTTACTAGATAAATACTACCTACACTATATGCTGCTGTAAATCAAACGATATATGTAATTTTATTTTCATTTCAGCCCTTCAGCATCTGAGCCTGAAGACAGTATAGGCGATGATTATTATGTCGCAGAATATCTCGGCGCAGAAAAGGAATGTCACCATTATTCAGAAATATGTCCTGAAAGTCCTTTAAAATATATAACACACTTGACTTAAGCATAACTTTTGAATTTCGATGAAATATGCTTATAGTCACAGTCAACCGATCAAGTATCCAAATTTAACGATTATGGGTTGCGTAAATATGTGCAGCGACCTCGCGGAAATAAAATGTCATTTGTATTTACTCATCATTCATTATAAGTCATTTGTAAATTATAATTCTGCTCTTGTCATTAAATAACCCTTTAAACACGGACAATACCAAGCGTGCGTGAACTCTTTTAGCACGGAAAGTATTACGGGGAGTGCGTGCGTTATTACGGTCTCCAAATTCTGTTTTGCCGCTCCGAAACGCCCTCGATTATTATTTATTATATATAGTTATTATCTTTATTACATTGTTAGGACTTGTAAATAAAAAAACAACAAAAGGTTTTTATTTCCTTTATATACCACCTTTTTAGACCTTAAGGACCTCAAAGTTATGAATAAAACTTTGATATTGAAAATATTTTCGTCGTGCTGAAAGGGATATAAATAAATATTTCCAGACAGGTCACACAGCGCCATCTAATTTCCGTGGTAAGCTACGAGGCTTGTGTTACGGAAACTAGATGGTTGATAAAACTACATATTATACTTTTTTTTTGTAAATATATACATATTATACTCGTACATATAAACACCCAGACCGAGACAAATTATACGATGTACAACTTGCCCCGGTGGGAATCGAACCCACGATCTCCTGAGTTCACGGCAACGTTTGTTACCACTAGACCACGGAGGCGGTCATAATAAAACGAAAATTCTATAATTCTTTATCTTTGCCGGCACGGGGAAGATTCCACTTCGTTTGTGCCGATAAACCCAGTAAAGCGTATCCACACGTTTCGGGATCAGGCTCGAATTGCCGTCATGCCCAGTCAGACAGGCAGTGTTACGGACTGATGGTGGTAAATTGCCCAGTCTGCCGGCACGGGGAAGATTCCACTTCGTTTGTGCCGATAAACCCAGTAAAGCGTATCCACACGTTTCGGGATCAGGCTCGAATTGCCGTCATGCCCAGTCAGACAGGCAGTGTTACGGACTGATGGTGGTAAATTTCCCAGTCTGCCGGCACGGGGAAGATTCCACTTCGTTTGTGCCGATAAACCCAGTAAAGCGTATCCACACGTTTCGGGATCAGGCTCGAATTGCCGTCATGCCCAGTCAGACAGGCAGTGTTACGGACTGATGGTGGTAAATTGCCCAGTCTGCCGGCACGGGGAAGATTCCACTTCGTTTGTGCCGATAAACCCAGTAAAGCGTATCCACACGTTTCGGGATCAGGCTCGAATTGCCGTCATGCCCAGTCAGACAGGCAGTGTTACGGACTGATGGTGGTAAATTGCCCAGTCTGCCGGCACGGGGAAGATTCCACTTCGTTTGTGCCGATAAACCCAGTAAAGCGTATCCACACGTTTCGGGATCAGGCTCGAATTGCCGTCATGCCCAGTCAGACAGGCAGTGTTACGGACTGATGTGAGTCATGAGTGTCTGATTCTAGTTGCTAACATTTATGGACCTTGCGCGTGGTGGTTACTTCCCCGCCCCATCAGACTGTACAATTTACTACCGTCAGTCCGCCTACCACCCTGAATTATTCAGATACTTGCTCGATGAAGGTCGTTCTTAGTCATCATCATCATCATCAGCCTGTATCTCTCCACTGCTGGATGTAGGCCTCCCCTAAGGCACGCCACTTAACGCGATCTTTCGCTACCCTCATCCAACCCCCACCAGCGACCTTCTTTAGGTCATCTGTCCATCTGGCGGGGGGTCGTCCCACTCTGCGTCTTCCCGTACGTGGTCTCCACTCTAGAACCCGTTTGCCCCATCGTTTGTCGGTTCTGCGGCAGATGTGTCCGGCCCATTGCCACTTCAGCTTGCTAATTTTAAAAGCTATGTCAGTAACTTTCGTTCTCTGACGAATATCAACGTTTCGAATTCTATCCATCAGAGATACACCAAGCATAGCTCTCTCCATGGCTCGCTGTATTGTTCTTAGTACGGACTTGTATTCTAAATTAACCCTAATAAAATTATTATTAAAGACAATAAGTTGTTTTTGTTGCCTTAAGTTTAAGCCGTACTCGCCTCATCATCATTACAGACCCAAGAACAGAGAATCCTAGACCTGTTGGAGATGAGGATTTCTGGAGAAATTGGCCTACACTTACCACGCTTGAGAAGGGTCAATATATATTTTTTTAATGACAATTTATTAAAGATTTTTTTAGTTAGTATTAGTGGAACCGGGGCCGACGGCTAACATCCTCTCCGAAGCACGATTACTGCACACTTTTAGTTTATCTATGAATACAATGCGAGTCGATTCGGATGAAGCGTATTGGTGACAACGAAGAGCTAATCACTTGGGCCTATACTAAGGCCGCGTTCGTTTTATAGTATTTCCAACATTTTAAAAAGATCATTATTAACATCAATTTTTAAAAGACATAACATTGCGTCTTGTCGTCTCCTCCGGTAACAAGAGGGAATCTTCGTCCAGAGAATCAGTATTTCAATTCAGCGGGGAAATGCAGCCAGCGTTCTTGCCATCATTCCACGCGGACGGGACTTATATCCCTATCCTTATTATTAATATTATTTTATATGTTGTAAATATTTTTTTTTAATAAATGTTTTTTATTTTTTTCAAACATCTTGTAGCAACTTCATAAACAAGCACGGAATGTCGTTTTTGTTAAGAAACACCACTTTTTTTAACAATGCTAACATTTCTTAAAAAAAAACGAGCGGTGAGGCTACTTTTTAAATTGACAATGTATTATGATCATTGAATTTATTACATAAAATCGTTTAAAATATAAACTTTTCTTAAACCAGCCAATTGTCGGTCGCAAGCCCGAGACGCCATTCTTCTCATCTCTTACCCACACACGATGGACCCGGCACCCGCACGGTGAATCCATGGAATGCTTAGAAATTTGTCTTCTTCTAAACTATAAAGTATACAACAATTTAAACAAACCATTTCTTATGTTAAATGACATCTGTCAAAAAGTAACATCAATAACCCTCCTTTCAACACGGTACTGACATACGAAATTAGCATCAAATGTTAGAATTTTCATTAAACGAACGACTTGTGCTAACAAAAGTGGTATTTTCATGCTAACATATCTTAAAACGAACGCGGCCTAAAGTTGGCATGTGATTCAGCATCTTCAAAGCGCTTGTGACCTCCCCAAAAGGATTACGGTCGTAATGATACCTAGTTATAATACCTATTTTGTATTTATAATGCATTCTAAAGTATGTGTGCACTACATAATGGGTTTAACGTAACTGCAGCTGAGACCGACACAGATGTTTTAAAATTGGCTTTTTTAGTTTAATGGTGTAAGAACGCTTGCTGATTTTTTTTTTATATTTTGATATTAACGTCGTGTATTAGAATAGATATCAGTCTCCAGTGTCCTGTAGCTGTATTCCTGTAGCTAATACTCCTTAAAGGCCAGTGGCAGCAGTATCGACATATAATGGCAAACTTGTTTTTTTTAAGTATCTTTATCATTGTAGAGAAGAGAGAGGAGACAAATTTCTAAGCATTCCATGGATTCACCGTGCGGGTGCCGGGTCCATCGTGTGTGGGTAAGAGATGAGAAGAATGGTGTCTCGGGCTTGCGACGGACAATTGGCTGGTTTAAGAAAAGGAGGCCTCCTTTTTTTTCTATTTCGCGATAATACGCTCACCATCCACCATTCTACTTCTCTCCCTACCCAACCAAATACTGTATGATTCCGTTAGTGCCGTCTTGGAAGCTCGTTCCATAAATGTATTGACGGCAGACCTGCTTAGGCCCAATTCTTTCAGTAAGTGATGCAAAGATTTTGCTGGAACTCCTCTTGCACCAACTTCCACTGCGTAAAGCTGAGTCTTGAACCCGTTCCTGATCATTTCTTCTGTGAGATCATAATATTTATTCGACTTCATGTTGTGGTCTTTTGGAATATTTGATTCCCACGGAACGGTAAGTTCAATAAGGATAACTTTTTTCAAGTTCCGAGAAAACACTAAGATGTCTGGCCTATAGGCTGATACAGCTAGTTCATCTGGGATCCTATAATGGTGTTCAAATGTATCCATGAGAATTTTCCAGTCTGATGCGGCGCCAAGGATCGAGGTGGGCTTGCATTTAGTTTTCGTGCTTTGCCCTTCCTTTACAAATGTGGTCAAAGTTTTATTTGTAGTCAGTCCCTTTCTGGCTCTTGCAATAGAAAGACTTACTGCTTCACGGATAACACCTAGGACTTTGTCGTGTCGGCGTGAGTAATAGCCCTTTTCTAGGAGAGTAACGCACCCTACAAGTGTGTGTCTAGCAGTTCCTATGGCAGCACCACACAATGTACAGTTCTTTTCCGTAGCTTTTCCCCACCTTACCAGATTACTCTGGTCCGGGAGGGACATTTGAAAAGCGTTTAGGTAGAACTTTAGCAACGCCGGAGACCAATCGTACATCAGCCCTAAACACGTAATTTATTTGCATAATATATCTAAACAGAGTTCATAATCATCAAATTCCAGATGCTGCAGAATTTGATGCTTTTCTTGGAGTCACTCGAGGCACCATAGCTCAAACAAGTCGGGTAAAATATGGGAGTTGACAGCGCGGGAAAACTGCAAAAAATAAACTGCAACTCATATTTAAAGTCCAATTTATCGTTTTCCATAATTATTCACATTGTAGCACATTATTAAACAAAACAACACCACTTTTGACCAATAATATCACAGCAAATTAATTTACAAAACAAAAACTTGCACTTGACATGTCCACGCAAAATGGCGCGAAGAACTCTGCTTTCCAGTCGAACATAGCATTAGCGCTTCATGTCGGTAAGTCATAAAATAAAGTTGCCAGTTACAAAAATTAAAAAACCTAATTTTGTCAATATCATTAGTTCCAAAGACGGTAATAAATATTATATTATGAGAACTTAACGACCGTTTCCCTTTCGGGGTGGTCAGAAACCACTCTTATAAATAAGCGGATTCACATTTAGCCAACTTTTCGAGTTTGGTACGCTGGAGACATCGACGAGCTTGCCACTTGTCATGATTGGCCTATAGTTAAGTTGGCTAAATGTGAATCCGCTTATTTATAAGCGTGGTTTTTGACCACCCCGGAAGGGAAACGGTCGTGATGATACTACTTCTAATAAGGTTAACAGGATTCATCCAATATACTCGCACTTGACAAGGCCTCTTTACAGCTGCTACAATAATTAGTAATTATTTAGTTAAGTTAATTGACATATTTTTAATTATTTATTTATTAGGTACTTATAAGTTATTGACAAAGCCTCTTTACAGCCGCAATAAATCTATTTATTTAAGTGTTTTTTATAAATGTTTCAACCTCCAGTTCTGTTATTTGTCATGTACCTATCTATAGTGATAAATGTATAAAAATATATATAGTCGTATATATTGAAAATTACGAGTATGACTTAACCGAATTCCGGTAGGAATGTAAGGTGTTAAAATTAAACTAAACTAAACTCAAAGTTTAACTGCTGCAAAATAGTGAATCTTTACACTCAGTCATATGATGATACGGAATGTTTTTTAAGTGTAATTATATAAAGGGATTTTATGTACCTACGTAATTTTTTATTTATTTAGTTTTTTTATAAATTTCGCTGTGACATCTGCTATTTAAGGAGCACAGTTTTAAATGGATATTATATATAAATCTCATACACACCCTCTCACCTACACTCACACATATAAATAAAATAAAATAAAATCAGTTTTTTTTACAAAAATAAGAGTTAATAAAAATATAGTTAAAAAATAAAACAAAGATATTATGACAAAAGGATCTATTGGTTCAGAAAATGGTGTTGGAAGCAGGTTCCAACAACCTCTGTTATTATATCATAGCCGACATTGAAATTTAGTGGAACAGTAATTTATATAAAAGTTAAAAAAAAAAAAAATGAAAAAAAAAAAAAAAAAAAAATAAATAATAATAATAACAAACAGAAACCTAGGCGGGAGCTGCCCCAGCCTGCCTCACAAGCAGCCATGCTGCACACATATAAACCTCAAGATTTCGACTTTGCTCTGGCCGCCAAAATTAGCGCGAATGTTTCTGCGGACGAACCAAAGGTACCAACCTCTTCCACGCCTCCATTCAACATTCGCGCGGCAATTCTAGTGGAGATGATTACCCTGAAACACTAAAGCCGGGTAAATAATAATAATATTAATAATAAACTTTTATTTCGGACTTTACATCCATAAAATATTAGTAACAATTTTGCTTAATCTATATTTAGTATATTAATAATAATTTATTTTAAACTATCCGCTACTGGAGGCTGTCTACTTGACTGTATGCAGCTGTATCCAGTGCTCCAGCAGCGGAGAGTCCCACCGATCTGCCAATACGTTTAGGAGCCTGTTGGTACTGGTTCTCATGCGGCACAGCATAGACGCAGATCTTTTGCGCATAATTGTTTGAAAACTGTCAGTCCTCGAATCAGCAAACATACCCGAGGCACTGCAGAACCTCGGCAGCCCCATCAGGATCCTAAACGCATTATTATACTGGACCCGCAGGTCGTTGTACGCTCTCCGAGTATAGTCCACCCATAGGCTGCACGTGTAAAAGGACTGGCAGTATGCCCTAAAAAGAGTCACTTTTACCTGGGCGGTGCAGCGCGCAAACCTACGGGCTAACATATTACATCGGACAGCCAACGACCTGCGCTCCCGCTCAATATCTACATTGTCTTTAAGGTCCTCGGTGACCCAGTGGCCCAGATATTTAAATATTTTAGCTCTGTTTAAGGTGGCACCGCACAAGGTAAGATCTGGCACATGATATGATTTATTGCCAGCCTTGAACAACATTAGTTCGCTTTTAGATGCACTATACCTGAGCCCCTGGGCCTTCGCATAGGACTGGCACATGTCTAGCAGTGTCTTTAGAGCGCCGAAAGAGTCTTGAAGACGACAACCCCCCTTGACGGACCCCGCAATTCAATCCATATTCGCTCGAAAGAGAACCTGCCCATCTTACGTTATTCCTCATATTACCATACCAGAACATTAGCACTGACGTAAATTCCTTGGGCACATTAGTTTCAAATAGTTTTTCCCATAGGAGATTATAGGACACTAGGTCAAATGCCTTGCTAAGGTCTAAAAAACAGGCGTAAATGGGCGTTTTCCTTGATGTATAGTACTGAACTGTCTGTTTGAGGCACATTATAGCATTATCAGTAGATAAACCAGGCCTGAAACCAAACTGTGCATCGTTAAGTTTAATGTGCTTTTCTAAGTGCTGATCAATCAGACCGTCCAGTACTTTAGCAATAATTGTGGCTAGAGAGATAGGTCTGTAATTTGATAATTCAGAGGAATCCCCGGTTCTGTTTTTAATGACTGGTACAACAATAGTGCGCATCAGCTTTTCCGGTAAGTAGGAATGTCTAAGGCAGAGAGTATAAAACATTGCCAGTACTCTTGGCAAATGTACCCCCGCATAACGCAGGTGCTCGACGCTGAGACCATCGTGTCCCGGAGACTTGCCTTTGGACATCCTTTTTATCGCAGCAGTCACCTCCTTTGCGGAGAAGCGAACAATGTCTGCGCCCGCGACACCATTCCCCCCCGCCCCGAGCACCGGAGGCATCGCGGTCGGCTCCAGCCCAAGCGGCGACTCCACTTTGAAGTGTCGTTTGAAGAGATTGGCTATCTCGTGCGGCTCGTGGGCACCCGCTACGCTCACGGCAATACTCGGCCTATGGTTCAAGTTATTAGTCTTGTTCTAAAATTTAACAAAATTTTTATTTGTATGATGTTGAGCAATGATGTCCATTTTAATTTGTTTTTCATTATTCTGACACCACTTTAGTTTAGATTTAAAAATACGCCTAGATTCGCACATGTCATCATAAACAGAACCTGTAGAAGGCTTATTATACCACAACCAAATCTTAAAATAATACCGAGCCGTGCCGTGAGCGTCACGGACGTACCTATTCCAACCGGTTACATAATTAGCCCTGCGTTTTCTTTTATTATTACCATAACTGTTTTTTGACGCCTCCGACAAAGCCAGCACAATACTATCATACATACTATCAAGCAAACTTCTATGGCTATGGTCATTACACATACCATCGCAACAATACGTAAGTTCCTGTGGAAAATCTATTTCGCGTAACTTTGAATTACACATGCCATGATACCTATTGATTTGCTCACAGTCCCTCTCACCCCAAATCATTTTATTTTTCACAGGCTTCGATATTACGATTTTAGGCTTCAACAAATTAAGAACAGCTAGTGTTACAATAAAAAGACTTCCTGTACCAGTCCCCAAGGTTTTGCTGTCACCGGGCATAAAATCCGCTTTTGTACTTTGTGCAATATATATTTAAAATAAATTAGGCAAGTAATTCAACGAATTACGAATATATATATATATATATTTGAATTTCCTAAGGTATTTCTTTGTGTGTTTGACTGACGTCTCTATGGCTTGTACAAATTGGTTCCAAGACAGATGTAATCGCAGAATTTACATAATAAAACCTCTTGACAGCTATTCTTCGCAAGTTTTAGTCTCAATTGAACAGTGGTGTTGTGACCCGTAGAAACTCCAATTTAGAATCATAGTAAAACAAGATGTTTTGTGCAAAAAAAGCAACATTTATTTATTTATTTTTATTTATTTATTTAAGGAGTAGAAAACAATATTAGGCCTAAAAACATATTACGAGTATTACAGTGATCAGTAGTTATCAAATACAACCTAATACCCTAAGGATGACTCACTTAAATTTAGTAAGTAAAACTTTAACAAATAAATATCTTAAATTACTATCTTAAATTAAAAATAACATTAATTAATTGTACACTTAAAGCAAAATTAACCGGACAAATGGACATACATACATACATATCTTCACGCCAAATCCCTTGCGGGGTATGCAGAGACAATTGAGCGCCACTTGTCACGGTCACGACATACTTCTTTCGCTTCTTCGACATTCGTCAACCTCTTCATACATGCCCTTTTGTGTCGATGGCTTTTTAACGCACCTTCAGCTATTGTTTTATTAATTTGGTCGTAATATGTGAGTCTAGGTCTGCCAGGGCCTCTTTTACCCACAACTTTCGCATTATATATCTGGTTCGTCAATCTCTCTTCATTCATCCTTTCAACATGCCCGAACCATCGTAGCATGCCTTTCCTTATTTTTGTCCCTATGCTTTCTTTCATACCTACCCTTTTTCGTATTTCGTCATTACGTATCGGTCCGTCAAAGTGACGCCGCATATCCGACGCAACGGTCTCAAATCGACGATCAACGGACAAATGGAGTAAAACAAAAACTATTTTACAGCAATGTAGAAACGCTAGCATGTAATATAGGATATTTATAATATAATATACATAAACCTACATGTATACATTTATGTATACTCATACTTATAATACAATAATACTGAAAAATGTCAGCATATAATAGTCACCTTAACCAAGTCAAGTCAAGTCAAATCATTTATTACAATTTGGCCTTCTCTGCCACTTTTGTATTGTCACATTGTTATAATTATTTAAATAAATTATATTAAATTTATTACAATACAATTGAATTGACCTAAATATAAATATACACCAACAGTAAAAGGTGTCCAAAATATATTAATCTACACATCTACCAGGCATTTTTGTCACTAATAAAATCATTTATCTTATAATAGGCCTTGCCTATATGTCGACGTTTGACATGAATTTTCAGTTTTTCTAAACACAATCAAGTAGACATATTCGCGCTATCTGCAGGTTTCTATAAGAGACACATATCTGATCTTCTTAACACTTTAGATCTGACACACTAAGAGCAATTGTTAAATGCATTGTCAAACATAATTTTTTTCTATATACATATGTTTAATTTTACTTACTTTTTGCTTTTTATATATATATTTTTTTTCTTTTTGATAGCTTATAAATGTTGATTGCACAAATAATTGTGGATAATGTCGTTGGATATACTGTTGCTTACCTTAATTAGTTAGTAATCTTTACTGTATGTCTGTTTTTTTATCCTAAATAAAAAAAAAAAAAAAAAAAAGTAATAACGTTAAAAAAACACATTTATTTATTTTTGTTATTATGTAGTTATCGCGCCAAGTACCTTTGATTTATAGGTATTACCAAATAAGTTATTAGATATGTTTCATATTTTACAATCAACACATAACAGTAAATATATGTAGATACATACTTATATATATTCTCTCACTTATTAGGAATAATAAATAAAGTTTATTGTAACAATTACATTTTTTCTTCCTTATAAATATGGACTTAACTTAGGGAACAGTTATTTAACAAATAGTTAAAACCCTGACTCCAAGACTAGTTGGACTGTGTCCTAGAAGTCAGTGCTCTTCCTAGGAACTACAAAAATAAATTCACAACATTGGTAAGTACAATATACAAAATAAAAAAAGAGAAAAATAAAATCAGTTAATGGTGAAAAAATAAAAACAGTAGCAAAATTACTAAATAATTTAAGTATTACGTGCCGAGGACACTCGCTGCGTTCCCCCCGTTGAACGCAAGGCTGACCCTTTGAGCACAATATTCTCTACTTAAAGGGTCACCCGTCGCCAAGCGGAGTCTTTCCCCAAGCTCACGAAAGAACGCCAGAGCTTCCTCGGACCAAGGACTCATCGTTTCGACTGTAAATGGGATGAAGATGTAATTTTATTTGTAATTTAGTGTTTATTTTTATATTATCAATATTTTAATCGCTTCTTTTGATATAAAAGAGACTTGTTAATTCTTATTCCATCTTTGCTTGCTGTTTAATAAATGTGACATATAAAAATAAAATTCTCCTGACATTCTGTTGGGAAGTCGTCCATTTTTTTATTATTATTTTTTTCGTTTATTTTCTGTAATTAGGCATAGGACAAAAACAAATGTTTTTTGCACTTTTACATTTCAAATTTACAATAAGTATACTTTAATATTAGGCTACATAATTTTACAGCATTCTACCAGGTAGAACTCCATGAAACTACACAACCTTACTTAAATGTAGAGCAGTGCGTTAGAATACAAACATTTTTTTTTTTTTTTTTTAAATACTTGATTTATACACACAATAATAATTCCACACAAAACTACACTTATAATTATAGCTGCTGTAAATAGGCATTGTCATTTTATCAAATAATATACAACTGTAAAAAATATAAATTGAATTGTAATTATGATTGAATTTAATTTGTGTAATTTATTTTCTAATTTTGATAATAATTATTATAACTTGCATGTTGTGTGTGCTACTTGGATTCCAGTCTAGTCCATGTATAAATTAAATGAACTCAAATTTGCAACTGACTGAAATCTGTTTGCACACCTAATAATAAATAAATAAATGTCACTTGAGATTATTATTCAATTACATTACTCACAAACATACCTCATCGGACAACTGCACGACATCTTCTGGTACATACATAATTAACGTATTTGCAATTAAAACTAGATTTACCTAACATACTTTTTTTTTTATTTATCTAACATTACTTATAAAGTAAAATGTAAAGTATTATTACGACTGTATCCCTTCTGGGGTAGTCAGAAGCCACTCTTTTTTTTAATGAAGCGGATTCACATTTAGCAAACTTAACTATAGGCCTATCTAAAATCTAAATCCTCGGACTTAACCGCTAGACTATAGAAGCAGTCTTGTCACTGTCTTATGAAATTGTCTTATGCCTATCCAGTCCTATAGCTTATCCAAACAAATGTACGAATCCCCAAATCGAAGCTGTCTCTATTCTCTAGGTATTGATTTATATAATTCTTTGGGTCACAAATTAAGGTCGTAATTTGAAAACATAGCCATTATTAACGTATACTAAATACATGCAGATTGATATACAAAATGTATTATAATATGATGAGGCTGTTAATCCGACATCATAGCTCAGAAGTGCTGAGTGGTTAATGCAAAATTTTACAGAGCGCTACCTATTTTTCATTCATTCACTACAGCCCCTAGAACACAGCGTCCTAGACCTCCACTGCTGGAGATGGACCTTCCAGAACATATATCTGGAGAATTTGGCCTACACTCGCCACGCTGGCCAGACGGCTTGGCGAGGATATGATGTCAATTTTTTATGACATATTATTAACGATTCCACAAGTTGGTATTAGTGGAACCGGGATCGACGGCTTAACGTGCTCTCCGAGGCACGGGAACGGTGGTGTTGGTAATCTATGACAAATGTAAGTAAGAAAAGTGCATTTCTCATTGGTACATGCTGGGTGGGCTTGAACCAACCTTTATAGGATTCAAGGAACGCGTTCTTACAACCGAGCCACCACCGCGCCGCGCGCGCTACCTACTTTGTCCCAATTATAATATTATAAGAACAATAAGTGGTGCAAGTACTCGTAGGAAATAATAACAAAAATATTTTTGACGCTAGGAATAATAAATAAATAATTAATTATAATAATTTAATAAATTAGGAATTAGGTAATGCTCTATCTACTTCGGGAAAAGATATTTTTTTTAAAGTAAATTTTCCACAATTGCAGGTGTTGTTCTGTCGTTCAACAATTCAACTACCAGGTCATCTTTTAAAAAACTGGTGTATTCACACTTCTTAAATAGCTCCTGACAGCGTTAGTAATGTATGTTTATGTATAATAATGTGTATTATTAGTTACTTAATTTAGTATATTGATATTATGATATATATGAAGATATATGATGTAAGTATATATCAATCCTATTAAGTTAACCTTTATAATTATAGTATTATTATTATTTCTATGATTGCACCTATAATTGTTCAAATTTGTCCCTAAGGTTTGGCTGTCAGAGAATGTCTTCGGGCATTAAGTCCGCCTTTGTACTTTGTGCAATAAAGTTTTTTAAATAAATAAATTCATGATGAATTGCCAAACCTTACTAAACAGAAATGTCAACTCAGTTTGACATTCTCAACTGTCAAACTATAGACAACAACCATTGAAACTTCTCATGCAGATAAAAAACACCCTATAGAACGACGCGAATGCGGATACGCGGCGAACGATAGTCTTCACTCCGTAGCCACGACTCAGACTTAGCTGTTAAGGCACGCAGGGCCAACAGTGAAAGAGAGACGGTTTATAGGGTTTTAGTCCGTAGGCGCCTTGGGATCTCATATGAGGCCTCACGGTGAGTCGGGCATGCGACCTCTCGCGGTAGCCCTTCAAGCTGGGTACAGTATTCCCAAATTAATAATGCACATACAGATCTTCGCTAATTGTCGTATTCCCGGAAACACCCGAATCATTGAATCGTAAGAGCCTAAACATTGCACTTGCATTTTGCACCTTGTTCGAAAGAAATAGAAGTCAATATCATGTGTACACAATCGAAAACAATTCGGGCGGTCGGTGACTGCATGTGTTCTCTCTGAGTGGAATTTATTATTATATTTATTATTTTATTATGATATTACACACCGTTCTTGGTTTTGTTTTCAAAGGTGAATTTAATTTCAACTTTAATTATCTTATTCAACTTTAAATAGTTTATTAATTTATTAGTTTATTTATTAGTTTTTATTAGTTTATTACACATAATTCTACTAAATTATGCATGAAGAAAATGCACTTAACCACTCTATATACATATCGTCTTCCGACGCTCGGGGAATACGACCGTTGCCGAACAGTGACGAAGATTTCTATGCGCATTATCACTTTGGGAGAACTGTACGTATCATTGATGATTTTGCAATAACCGTCTTAAAAAAAATTGGCGAGTAGTTTTATCACATTCCTAAATTTAAGGAAAAAATATATCAGTCGTTTTGTGGCAGAGAATTTTTAATATATACCTAATAGTCTTTAAATTTTCCTACGTCAAAGAAAAACATATTTCTACTCTAGATCTAGTAAAGTATCATCACGACCGTTTTCCTATCAGGGTGGTCAGAAACCACGCTTATAAATAAGCGGATTCACGTTTAGCCAACTTTAAATCAATCACGATAAGTGGCAAGCGCGTCGATGTCTCCAGCGTACCAAATTCGAGAAATATCACAAATAAATTAAATATTAATTAAATTTACCTATTTATTTACATTAATATTTTTTTTATTTTATTTTTATTTTATTTATTTATGCCTCCGTGGTCTAGCGGTTAAGTCCGTGGATTTAGACTCGGAGGTACCGGGTTCGATTCCTGGTCGGGACACAAAAGTATTTATTAATGTAAATAGATACATTTAATTAATATTTAATTTATTTGTGATATTTCTCGAGTTTGGTACGCTGGAGACATCGACGAGCTTGCCACTTGTCATGATTGGCCTATAGTAAAGTTGGCTAAATGTGAATCCGCTTATTGATAAGCGTGGTTTCTGACCACCCCGAAAGGGAAAACGGTCGTGATGATACTTTACTTTTTTATTTATTACAAAAACCACAGCTCATTACAGAAATAAATACATAGGTATACCTTATGAGTAACACATCGGCCATACATGGCTTTACTTTATATAAATAGTACTTATTTGTGGAAATAAATCTAAACTAAACTTAAACTAAAAACTAGAAATAATAATATAAAGAATACAAACAAAAAGATACCAATATTCATAACAATAATAATATGCGTGTACACAACAATAAAGTTACTCTTAAGAGGACAAAATACAGTAAATAGTTATGGATGCGCGAGTGCATGTGTGTTATGTTAGTGTACCTATGGGTTGTGTTAGTGTGTACGTGTTTGTGTGTGTATGGTGATGAAGTGTGATATACTTAAATATTGTGCGTATTTGTTTTATCTTATGTATTACAACCTGTTTCATTAAATAAATTGTGTATTATTTTATCATATATCAAATTAAACACCTTTCGAACTGTACTCCGAATTATTAAATATATCTTTAAATTTAGAATTAGTAGTATTTTTTCTAATTTTACTATAATCATTTATTTATAAATTTTATTTTATTTATTTTTAAAATTTATTTTATTTTACTTAACTTTATTTTACCATATTTTATTTTTATTTTATTTTACTATTTATTTATTTATTTATACTCCTATTTGCTTTGTCTTTAAGTTTAAGACTAGCAGTTGTTTTGGTCTGATTTTGATTGATTAAATATTTTTGTGTCCCGACCAGGAATCCAACCCGGTACCTCCGAGTCTAAATCCACGGACTTAACCGCTAGACCACGGAGGCAGTTTCTCTCAGTACTCTAGATCTAAAAATATATAAAACCTTTGCAAGTCATAGCCGGTCATATTAGGATACTTAGCACCGAATCTGGAACATTTCCATGCCCTAGACAATATATTGACAAGTAACGGAATGCATAGGCCGTTCGAATAAATAAGGTGCGATGGTTTCCCTTTGTTAGTTTTATAATTATTTATTTTTTATAATTCATGCTCCAAAAATAATGCTCATTTTTTACAATATTTTTTTAATCATCATCATCATCAGCCTGTATCTCTCCACTGCTGGATATAGGCATCCCCCAAGGCTCGCCATTTTACACGATCTTCTGCCACCCTCATCCATCCCCCACCAGCGACCTTTCTCAGGTCATCTGCCCATCTGGCGGGGGGTCGTCCCACACTGCGTCTTCCAGTACGTGGTCTCCACTGCAGGACCCGTTTACTCCAACGTTCATCGCTTCTGCGACAGACGTGTCCAGCCCATTGCCACTTCAACTTGCTAATTTTGAAAGCTATGTCGGTAACTTTGGTTCTTTGACGGATGTCGACGTTTCTGACTTTATCCTTCTGAGAAATCCCGAGCATAGCTCTCTCCATAGCTCGCTGAGCGACCTTGAATTTATGTATCAGACCCACCGTCAGCGTCCACGTCTCTGCTCCATACGACATTACTGGAAGAACACACTGGTTGAAAACTTTTGTCTTTAAACACTGTGGTATGTTTGATAGGATGATGTGTCGTAACTTCCCGAATGCTGCCCATCCTAGCTGAATGCGTCTGTCGGCTTCTTTACTGAAGTTAGCTATTCCTAATTGGATGGTCTGTCCAAGGTAGACGTATTTTTGTACAACTTCGATAGTGGCATTTCCCACGTTGATTGGTCTCGGTATGGTATGGCCGTTGAACATGATTTTTGTCTTGTCCAAGTTCATACCGAGACTAACCCGCTGAGATGGCACATTTAAGCCTGTCAGCATTCCGCTAAGATCTTCCAGCGAGCTAGCCATTATGACTATGTCATCCGCGAATCGAAGGTGTGAGATATGTTCTCCATTGACTTTTATGCCGTAGTTATTTTTTTAATACTAGAATTATATGAATATATATGACCGCCTCCGTGGTCTAGTGGTAACAAACGTTGCCGTGAACTCGGGAGGTCGTGGGTTCGATTCCCACCGGGGGCAAGTTGTACATTGTATAATTTGTCTCGGTCTGGGTGTTTATATGTATAATATGTATATATTTACAACAAAAAAAAAGTATAACATGTAGTTTATCAACCATCTAGTTTCCGTAACACAAGTCTCGTAGCTTACCACGGAAACTAGATGGCGCTGTGTGACCTGTCTGGAAATATTTATTATTTATTATATTTTCAACCACACGCAAGGGCCAAAATACCCACCCACATCCTTAGCCACTATCCCTACGCGTACATATAAATAAGGAGACTTACTATACTCTGTCGCAGACTGAAGATATAGAATGCTCTCTCGGCTAGTGTATTTCCCCACTCCTATAACCTGCAGCCCTATTTTGTTGCTTAAGAGCAACAATGAAATCCGTTAACTATATATATTACGCTATTAAAGTTGATATTTGCACGGCCTCTGTCAAAGTCGAGCGCTTATAGAGTTTATTTACTTATTTATTTATTCGAAGAGAAAGAACAGAGACAGGCAGTATAAGAACAATTAAGAAACAATACAGTAGGAGCTATTAGAATTATACCCGCCACCAAAATATTTCCCACTGTGGACAATATTGCACCATTTATATTTTTAGATACGTTAGTACTACATATACCTTGGCCAGGTATAATGGATAATACAATTGCAGTGTTCGAATTTATGGAACTATTAATGAACTCCGAAGCAAACCCCACCCAGCGAGCTAAACCGACAACAACAGCTTCTTTAGTTGTTGAATAATATTTTATAACGTCTGACGTAAATAACTAAATCCCCAAATAACTATTTCCGACATTTCCCATCAAGATGTCCGCTGGTGTCCGTTACTTCCATTCTTGAACCTCGCGTATCACTTACCTGGGCGCGATGTCTATTAATTTACTTATTCTTGGGAAAATGTACAGCCTTAACAATATTATGTATACAAAAAATAAAAAGCTTTAGAAATGTTTACTGTTAGCTATAATGAGAAAAAATAATAACGCTGCTCTTAATGACATCATCCGAAAGGCTTTTGTCACTGCTGGAGTTGCTGAGGATCGCGCGGAGCGATGACAAGAGACCCGACGGCATTACCGTTGGGCCGTGGAAACTTGGCAGGTCCCTGGTGTGGTATGCGACATGTGTAGACACATTAGCCCCATCACGCATCCAGGCCACATCGTCAAGCGCGGGAAGTGCGGTTTCTGCTGACGGTTAGGAATTTGCGCCGTTTGGGATCCAGACGATGGGCCCTTCGGGCAACTCAGCCAAAGGTCTGGCCAAGGAGTTGTCATTCTGGCTAATGTATAACAAAGTTCCTATCATCAAATATGTATCAATTTAATGCTGTGATTTTGTAAAACCAATAAATAAAATAAAAATAAAATAAATAAAAACGTAGAGTGTTTTGTTTTTCGGATAATGATTCTTATCTTGACCAATGACACCTGAAGCCTAAAATAATATTTGTTTTTTTGACAATTACACACGGTATTCGTAATTCTAATACGTATGAAATTACTCTCAACCTCAACCTCTAGGTCTCCAAACTAACTCCCGATTCTCTCCTCTTTTACTAAATAAAATCCTACAATGTGATTGTCATATTCATGACATACTCGTATACTATTCTAAATCGAGCTCAATTTAAAAAGATGGTCTATTTGCATTTCTTAAATGGCTCCTAACAAGATACCTACTTAGTGTATTGTATGTATTATTGTGTGTATGTATGTATGTGTTTATGTGTGTATATAATTAACATATTGTTTATTGCTTACAATGTGATCGTTTAGTTATAATATATTGGATTTTTACTTGCACCTACCGTTCACTTTAAATGCTTTATCTGTCCCTAAGGTTGGCTGTCAGAGAATGTCTAGCGGCATTAAGCTCGCCCCTTGTACATAGTTCAATAAAGTTTTAAATAAATAAATATTCTCCAATAAAATTCAAATACAACTCCGTAACCTACATGTACCCGTTACATTACTCTATAGTCAATAAACGTCTGATGGTGGTCAGTATATTTATTTATTTATTTAGTACACACAGCAGTATATATATTATCACACACATAACATAGTATAATTATAGCTTATCTAATATATGTACCAATCAGGTGTCACAGCATTCACCAATATAAAAAGAAGAAGAAATTAAAAACTTATTACTGTTAAAACAATTAAAAACTTACTACTGTTAAAACAAAAAAAAAATTAACAAAAACTATCAAATTTACAAAATAAAAATATGACTTCTAAAATAAAATTATACATTTTTCTCTTTTTTAATAGAATTAATTGGGAAACATAAAAATTGCACAAATTTGGTACCTTAAAAAAAACGAAAACAAAACACTTGTTAAATAAATTATAAGCTACTCAAATATTGATGGTTTGAAATGTTCGAGAACAACAAAAAAACATAACATAAAATAACATGTCATCAATTTGAAAATCAGTTTCCCCCGCCCACAATGTTTCAGAGCTAAAATGTGTGCACACTTATTTAGTTAACGTTTAGCACGTACATTACGTTGTCTGTCATATAGAAAAGATTTTATGTCATAGTAACTTGTAGCAAGTAGAAATGTGCCTATAGTTTACGTTTTTGAGCTTATTAGAGTGAAAAATGATATTTAAATTAATATTTTTGTTGTAAGTACACTTTAAGTTGTATAATTTAGTTTTATGGGTAATTATTTATTTATATTTTAGGCCACAGAGGTTTAGCGGTTAAATTCGTTAAATATAAATTTTGATTTTAAAAGATTTCGTATTAAATTTTCAGGGTAATTTTAACAGCGGTATTGGGGAGTGAAGAACGACAGAAAAGAGGGTTGATTTTTCCACCAGTCAGTTTATATGGGGTAAGTCGTGACATGGGTGAATTTAGTTAATCATTTACAACTTTAGCAATTTTCAGCAATTGCAATACTGATTCTTTGCTGGCGAAAAAAGCCAGCCCTCTTGTCACCGGAGGAGACGACAAGACAAGACGCGGTGTTATGTCTTTTAAATATTTTTTTCCGCACTCCATGGGCCCAGAGTTTCTACAGCAAACGGCACAAATATGTAATCTTTTAATATAGTTACATACTTGCGCCGCTTGCTGGACTCCGCATTTTCCGCCGCAGCCCCCACTTTATGCGCTGCTTTTTAAATTAATTATTTTTAAGATATTCATCACAAATATTAATCTTACGGGCTATTTAGAGAAATTCTTCTAGATGAGAGCTAAAGTATAGGCGAACCTAGACTGTCTAGTCGAGCGCTGTTGATCCAGTGATTACGCGCTGAAATACTGCCGGCGTAAAAGTGGAAACATCTATAGGGATATCTATGCCTCATAATTACATCATCACAATCAAAAATCAAAGAACACAGAGTCCTCCAGACTGGTCGGCGATGGTCTGATGTCATTTTTAATGGCAATTTATTAATTTCACAAGTAGGTATTATTAGTGGAACCGGAACCGAAAGCTTAACAAGCTCCCCGTGGCACGGGAACGGCGATGTTGTAAATCTATGACAAATTTACAGTATATGCAGGGGTTAGAACCGACCTTTTTATGATTTTAACATATAGGTATTATTATTTATTTATTTTAAATATACATTCTCTTCTTCTTTCTTATGGCATCGTCCGAACAACAACTGCAATCACTAGTCACAAGAATGAAGGAGGGATGTGCAGAAAAAGGACTCCGTTTGAATGCGAGAAAAACCAAGGTACTAGTGTTTGAAAGAAGAAGGATGACAACTGTAACGATAAAGATTGATGATGAAACTCTAGAACAAGTAAATGAAATTATATATCTGGGCAGTGTTTTCACTGCGGATGGGAAGTACGATAGGGACGTTGAAAGAAGAGTGAACGCGGGAAATAGTGTTAACGGTGCCCTGGGGTCACTGATCGGCAGTCGAAATGTCAGTGACAAAGCTCGGCTCGCCATACACAATGCCATGTTGGTACCAACACTGATGTATGGAAGCGAGACGTGGATACGTCAGAATACGCATGAGAGTAGGGTTAATGCAGTAGAAATGCGGTCGTTGCGACGGATATGTGGCGTCACTTTGGCGGACCGCATACGTAACGTCGAAATACGGAAAAGGGTTGGTATGAAGGAAAGCATAGGGACAAAAATAAGGAAAGGCATGCTACGATGGTTCGGGCATGTTGAAAGGATGAGCGATGAAAGATTGACGAACCAGATATATAATGCGAAACTTGTAGGTAAAAGAGGCCCTGGCAGACCGAGACTCACATATCACGATCAAATAAATAAAACACTGACTGAAGGTGCATTAAAAAGTCTTCGTAACCAAAGGGCATGTATGAAGAGTTTAATGAATGTCGACGAAGCGAAAGAAGTATGTCGTGATCGTGTCAAATGGCGCTCAATTGTCTCTGCCTACCCCGCAAGGGATCTGGCGTGAAGATATGTATGTATGTATTTAAATATACACGTATTTTATTTATTATTTATACACAGTATATATTTATTATCATCTTAGATGTTTAAACCATATACTTACCTACGTACCCATATATTTATTGATTTTATTTATTTTAATATTTTGATCTTTTTGGTTAATTTTTCTTAATATTCTTCTCTCACTCTCCCAAAGGTTAGCTGGTAGAGAATACCTTTATGGTATTATGCTCGCCTATGTTTTTTTTATATTTTGTGTGCAATAAAGAATTTTATTATTATTATTTTAAGGATAGCGTTCTTACAGCCGAACCACAACCGCTGTCTATGCTTAACTCTGGCCCATTAGTCATTCGGGTTCGGCGACCTCACTGTCTCTCCAAACCCTTAAAACAGTAAAAAAGTAAAACTTATTTCAGTTGTTCGTAGCGATAGCTGTGCCCATCGATTTGCCTGACAAAAACGTCTTTCTATCCTGGAATTTCGAAGGCAACTATGTTCCAGTGAAAAATATATCCGAAATAGATGAAACCCTGTTTCCTAATCTTCCAGTAAGTAATTTTATTTATTTAATTAAGCAAGCAAAATCTTATACAATATATAATCTAGTAGGTATCTTATTAGTTTAGTAAACATGTTACTTACAGACCAGCATTGCATTCAATAGATAGGTAACCTCCGTGGTCTAGTGGTAACAAACGTTGCTGTGAACTCGGGACGTCGTGGGTTCGATTCCCACCCGGGGCAAGTTGTACATTGTATAATTTGTCTCGGTCTGGGTGTTTATATGTATAATATGTATATATTTACAAAAAAAAAAGTATAATATGTAGTTTATCAATCATCTAGTTTCCGTAACACAAGCCCCATAGCTTACCACGGAAATTAGATGGCGCTGTGTCCTGTCTGGAAATATTTATTTATTTATAATTAAAAATAAATTATAGGGATGACAAAAACAATAAACTACAGAAAACAACAAAAAGAACATCAAATCAAATCATTTATTTCCTTTGGTCGTCACAACAACACTTGGATATTGTCAATATATTTTTTCTCCAGAGCTTACTATTTATTTATTTATTTAGTACACACAGCAGTACATATATTATCACACACATAACATAGTATAATTATAGCTTATCTAATATATGTAGTAATATTGAGATTTTAGTTGTCACTAAACAATTTTGCGTCTTATAAAATCAACAGCTCATTTTAGGACAGTTTCAATCACAAGTCGTGCGATATTTCACTGTCAAAATTACGTTAATATGCGATTTTTAGATGTCAAAAATAATTGTTGCGGTTTCCATGACTAGGAAAACCTATATGAATAGGGGGTTAACTGCCGTCAAAGAATATACATTTTCGCTTATTGTGTGACTCATGTCAAAATTTGACGTTTATTGCAAAAATATCGCAAATAATTCGCTTTAGTAGTACAAACTTACAAATGGCCGTAGGGTTACATGTCATATACTGGGTGAATTTTTCAAGTGAGCCTGTTACTTAACTACAAGGAATAGCGAAATAAGTCACATGACCGATTTAAAAAAAAAACTGTTAATTTACATATTTTTTTAATTATTCTTCTGGCCGATAATCGAACCGGTTGATTTTGGAAAAAAAAAGACTCACCTGTATGACCACCATCAGCTGATAGTGTCGTTTTTTTGTCCATTAATGTTAGCAACTGAAATCAGAACTCATGACTGACATCAGTCTTTAACACTATGCCGGCTTGACTCGGCCTGATCCCAAAACGTGTGGATACACTTTACTGGGTTTATGGGCACGAACGGTGGATACTTCCCCAATTACCAATTTAAATGCGTTTAAAAGGATCAAATGTTGGAAAGTAACTTCAAACGGCAAACAAAGTGCCTATTTTTAAGAAGATAATTTGAAAGCATTTTTTTTTTTAATTAAATGGTCCGAAGTCCGGAAATTTTTTTTTAAAAATTAATAATGATTAATTAATATTTAATTTATTTGTGATATTTCTTGAGTTTGGTACGCTGGAGACATCGACGAGCTTGCCACTTGTCATGATTGGCCGGCAGTAAAGTTGGCTAAATGTGAATCCGCTTATTGATAAGCGTGGTTTCTGACCACCCCGAAAGGGAAAACGGTCGTGATGATACTTTTTTTTTTTTTAAATATATGTACCAATGAGGTGTCACAGCATTCACTAATATAAAAAGAAGAAGAAATTAAAAACTTATTACTGTTAAAACAATTAAAAACTTACTACTGTTAAAACAAAAAAAAATAACAAAAACTATCAAATTTACAAAATAAAAATATGACTTCTAAAATAAAATTATACATTTTTGTCTTTTTTAATAGATCTAATAAGGAAACATAAAAATTGCACAATGGAACTTAAAAAAAAACTATTTAGGTTATAAAATAACCAGCAGCTACTATGGGTGGACCCATCATATCAGCTATACCATCATCTTCGACTAAAACACTGTTGCCATAAACAAGTTCTTGCTTAAAACTAGGTAGTTAAAATTAATTTGTGGCCGTAAAAAGGCCGTGTAAGCTTATAGACTAAAATAAATTACACATGTCAAGTTAATAATTAATTCGTGGCTCGCATCGCAAGTACTTACGAGTGCAAACAGTATAAAAAGAGAAGGCACATCTCGACGAATCTGCAGGGATTCAAGAGTTCCAGATATAGTGGTATCTAATAATTAATAATAATTAATCACACTTCCAGGCGACCTCGTCAAGCGCGGGAAGTGCGGCGGTTTCTGCTGAGAATCTCAAGCTGCGCAAATACGCCAACCTCAGTACAGGTTACGAATTTGCGCCGTTTGGGGTCGAGACGATGGGCCCATGGGGACACTCAGCCAAGCGTCTGGCCAAGGAGTTGTCCAAACGGCTAACGGAGAAGTCTGGAGACAGGAAGGCTGGCAATTATTTCTGCCAACGTATTAGCTTAGCTATACTGAGGGGAAATGTTGCCAGTCTTCTTGGGACTATCACTGAAGGGTCGTCTCTAGAGGACATTTTTTACTTATAGTTTATTTTTTATTAGGTTTAGTTTATAGTTATATTAATTTTTACTTTTAAGTAGTTTTAATTTATATTGTAATTATTTTATACTACATACATACATACATATCTCCACGCCAGATCCCTTGCGGGGTAGGCAGAGACAATTGAGCGCCACTTGACACGATCACGACATACCACTTTCGCTTCGTCGACATTCATCATCCTCTTCATACAAGCCCTTTTGTTACGAAAGCTTTTTAATGTACCTTCAGCCAGTGTTTTATTTATTTGATCGTGATATGTGAGTCTCGGTCTGCCAGGGCCTCTTTCACCTACAACTTTCGCATTATATATCTGGTTCGTCAATCTTTCATCGCTCATCCTTTCAACATGCCCGAACCATCGTAGCATGCCTTTCCTTATTTTTGTCCCTATGCTTTAAAGCCTCCCTGAGCCTCCCATAAAAGACCTTCAGTCTTCTCTTGCAGGCGTTTCGTGAGAATCTTGCCATACATCTTGCTCGCTGATTAAACTATTTTTATACTGTTTGTATATTATTACTTCAATAAAGTATTTATCATGTTTATAATAATTATATAATTGTTCATAAAAGTACAATTAACAAATTCATTAACACACTGACTCCCAAACTAAGTCTAACTAAGTTAGACCTGTCATTTAGAATTCCAGTTACTTCCATTAGTTTTACAAAAAAGATACAATACGTAGTGAAAACAGTTAACAATAAAAATATTTACAATAAATAAAGGTATTTTAATCAAAACAACAGGTATTAATATAATAAAGAAATAATATTAACTAACATCACGACCGTTTCCCTTTCGGGGTGATCAGAAACCACGCTTATAAATAAGCGGATTCACATTTAACCAACTTTACTACATAGCCCAATTATGACAAGTGGCAAGCTCGTCGATGTCTCCAGCGTACCAAACTCGAGATATATCACAAATAAATTAAATATTAATTAAATGTATTTATTTACATTAATAAACATTTTTGTGCCCCGACCAGGTATCGAACCCGAGCACCTCCGAGTCTAAATCCACGGACTTAACCGCTAGACCACAAATACTATAAGTGCTTAAAAAACAGTGTCTAAAACTCTCGAATCGCTGCAGCTTCGCCGAGATGTGGCCTCCCTGAGCGTGTTCTACAAGCTATACTACGGTGAATGTTCTGAAGAGCTCCACAACCTTATCCCTTCTTCTCTATTCCACAACCAAACCATTTGCACAGGCCAAAATATGCATCCACATACCGTAGCCACTATCCCTACGCGTACATACAAATTTGGAGACTCTTACATCTGTCGCACGCTGAACATGTGGAATGCTCTCCCAGCCAGTGAGTTTCCCCACTCCTATAACCTGGAGTCCTTCAAACGAAGTGTGAAAGAGCATCTTTATAGGCTGGCATAGTGGTAGGGACTGATGTCTGATTCTTGGACCTCGCGTACCGCTTATCATCAGGTGGGCGCGGTGTCACATGTCGTGCTCAGTATATAATATATATATATATATATATATATATATATATATATATATATATATATATATATATATATATTGTGTTTGTACAATATATAATGTTAGAAAAAAAGCAGTTAGTTGTATATTGAATTTGGAACATGTTTGGAGATTTGAGAGCATCTGTGAGGTAGTTAACGGAACCATCCCAATGGTGAGAATGAGTATTCCACGCATGATCAGATCTGTGCTTTGTACAGCAACAGTCTGATTGAAGGTATTCTGAGAATACCTCCAATTTTTTTTTTTAAAGACGAAGATAGCAAAATCGCCTGGCGATACGACCCCAGCCTAAAGGGCCACCGCGGGAGGTCGCATGCCCGAATCACATTAGGCCTCATAAGGCGCCTACGGACTAAAACCTTATAAACCGTCTCTATCTCACTGTTGGCCCTGCGTGCCAAGTCTGAGTCGTGGCTACGGAGTGAAGCACTCGTTCGCTGCGGGTCTCCAAAGTTGATAGACTATATTTTTTTTAAATACACATAGACTTGAACAATCTTTAAATGTATTTCCAATAAGTATTTTATCTTTTTAGGTTGTTGCCGGTCGTCACAGTCGAAGTATTACGAGGGAGTTCGCTTATAATGCATTGGAATCTCGATTTGAAGAGTAAATATCACTTTTTTATGTTATAATTTTTTTTTGTTATAATGATACCTCCGAGTCTAAATCCACGGACTTAACCACTAGACCACAGAAGCAGCCATTTTTAAATACAACTTTTCTTTTATTTTTCCAATGATTGCACTAAAAACGACATAGAAAAAATCAAAGTTATTTTACATCTAAGCCGTTATGGCTCAGTATAGCTTACCTTAATTATCGTGTACTTTATTTCTAAGCGATATTATTCTAAGACTTAAGGCATGTTATTTATGAAAGTTATTTATTGCAGGCATGGCATGAACGGCAAAGAATGCATGCTCCGGAACATTTGCGAGGCATCTGAAACACCGCTTCACCACAACGGCATTCTTGGACATATTATGCATATTATATTCACGTGAGAATTTTGTCACATATTTGCGTCATCATGCGGCAGTAGTTTATTACTTTAAGCGTAGGTAGACATAAGCGGGTAAACCCAGACATGTAGTACTGTGTATATTTACTCGTATACTACTTCATTTCATTCCATCTCACTCCATTCCACTCTATTCCATTCCATTCCATTCCATTCTATTCCATTCTATTCCATTCCATTCCATTCTATTCCATTCCATTTCTATCTATCTCATTCCAACTCATTCCATCTTATTCCACCTCATTCCATTTCATTATATTCCATCTCATTCCATTCCATCTCATTCTAACTGATTCCATCTCATTCCATCTCATTTTATCTCATTCCATCTCATTCCATCCCATTACATCTCATTCCATCTCATTCCATTTCATTCCATTTCATTCCATTTCATTCCATTTCATTCCATTTCATTCCATTTCATTCCATTCCATTTCATTCCATTTCATTCCATTTCATTCCATTTCATTCCATTTCATTCCATTTCATTCCATTTCATTCCATTTCATTCCATTTCATTCCATCTCATTCCATTTCATTCCATCTCATTCCATTTCATTTCATCTCATTCCATCTCATTTCATCTCATTCCATCTCATTTCATCTCATTCCATTTTATTCCATCTCATTCCATTCTTTGTCCACCTGTTACACGTACGAGGCACGGCGAAAATTCTGTCATATATAGAATACTAAAAAACTATAATACTAACTTTGCAGATGTGGATACTTTCTGCACCTCAAAAAATACAGCCAAAGTCACTGCAATTCGTGACTTGGCTGCAAAGACAACAATAAAGTAACTAATATTGTGCTGATGAACACCACACCACTCACACACATCCTACACTACGCCCCTGTGGAATCGTTAGCGCCGCTTTGGCTTTGTTGGCGATCGGGATCTGTACTCTGGATCGGTGCCATATAAGATAAATAAATTATGATGATAATAATTGATACATGAAGTATTAATCTGTACTTCGGATGCAGATCCCGGTTGTTAATGCTGCCCGCGGTGCTGCTGTCAATTCTACAGGGCTACATCACATCTCACTCACTGTTAGGGTACACTTTCCTGTAGTTAGGGCAGCCAAGACTTATTTAATTATTTAATTTAGAAATCTTTTTAAATTTAATTATTAATTTAATCCTTAATTTTTTTTTCTTTTTAATTTAATTTAATTCAATATTGGATATCTGTAATTTTATTTGTGTTATTGTTTTTTGTTTAATTGAATTTCTATATCTTTTGGTTGTATTTCTTGTTTTTTCTCCTTTTCTTTGACACCTAAGTATCAGTAATAAAGTATGTTTCCTAATTTGGCCAATGTATAAACTCAATTATATACTAACCTTTATGTTCTGTAATGTGCTGTGGAAATGAATTATTTAATAAATAAATAAATAAATTTCACTTCTTTTCACCTCATTCCATCTCATTCCATCTTATTCCATCTCATTTCATCTCATTCCTTTGTAGTATTTTAAGGAAAGCGTTTTTACAACCGATGTACCACCGCTCTTATTGTTTACCATCATTTAACCACCCATCAGGGGCCGATATCTCAATCCTTGGAGAAATTCAATTACTTTGGGACGGTGCCAATTCAATTAACCATGACTGACTTGACTTAACAGCCCCGTAATTTGGTCTATTGAACATTCTCCAACAGCGGAGGTCTAGGACTCTTGTGTTCTTGGGGCTGTGCAATGTGATTTGTATCATACACTAATTTATCTACTCTCATACGAGTACATTGGGATTGAACCTACTAAAAAAAAGATAAAAGTTAAAAGAGTAATAAATTTAAGCAAGAATAAAAAAATTCACACAAAATGCTATACAACAAAATGTATTGAATGGCGCCAATTTTGATTTTTATTTTTTTTAAATGACCGTGGTACAGAATACATAAGTCCTAAGCAATGAAATGGCGCCAAAACCTAGTTTATGACCGCGCACGCGCTATGGCAGGCGCTGCCATAGACAAGTAAAAATTGGAATCAAAACTTTTTTGTAATGGAATCTTTGCCTTAAAAAAAAATTGTGTTATATAATATGTATGATTATATTTTTAAAATGAAATATAACATTATTTTGTTAGAAAAAAGTGTGAGGAGTTCTTTGCGCCATTTTGCGTGGACATGTCAAGTGCAAGTTTTTGTTTTGTAAATTAATTTACTGTGGATATTATTGGTCAAAAGTGGTGTTGTTTTGTTTAATAATGTGCTACAATGTGAATAATTATGGAAAACGATAAATTGGACTTTAAATATGGGGCACAAGTTGCAGTTTATTTTTTGCGCTGTCAACTCTCATATTTTACCCGACGTGTTTGAGCAGTGGATGGTTCCGCGAGTGACTCCAAGAAAAGCATCAAATTCTGCAGCATCTGGAATTTGATGATGACCTCATTAATTCATGAAAAAGAAAGATATATTACGTCAGACTTGGCTGTATGGGCTAGACCCTTTGCCTTCCCTATCATCTCATTCATCATCCATCGGGAGAAGAGAACCAAAAAAAAAAAAAAAAAAATGTGTTATAATGTGATTGTTTAGGACTTATGTATTCTGTACCATGTCCTTAAATAAATTAAAAAAATATATATAATGTGATTCTATTTTTAAATTTCAGCAGTATGTTTATAAAGTACGAGTATGTCAATATAAATTCGTTTTGAAGTTTGTAATTCGCATTTTTCGATATGATATAGTATATCTACTGATAAACTGATTTACAACCGACTTCAAAAAAGATGAGGTTCTCAATTCGACTGTATCTTTTTTTTATTTTTTCATCACTCGATTATTCCCCGCCAATTATGAATTAATTTTGTAGGTTATTGTTTTGTTTGGTAGGTCATACTTCAAGTCGGTACTATTATCAAAATTGATTAAAAGCTTTTTGAGAAAATCAAATAGTCCGTGGATTAAATTCGGAGGTGCCGGCTTTGATTCCTGGCCGGGACACAATAATTTATTAGTGGCATTATTATATGTTATAGTAAAGTTGACTAAATGTGAATCCACTTCTTTATAAGCGTGGTTTCTGTCCACCCTGCAAGGGATATGGTCGTGATGATACTTCACTTTATTTTTACAACTAACCCAATAAGTAATATTTATTCCAGTCCCTCATCATCGAAGGAAGAAGGTCTGGACCTGGAGTACTACGAAGCGGAAGACCAGGGTCGGAAGGGCAGCTGCGACAGATACGTTGACGACTGCCCCATCAGCTTGTTCGACCATATTACAGCACTAGTAGAATATACACATTAAACTAATAAAAAAATGATGTTTTTTTTTCTTGTCCTTTAGGTCGCCGTGGGGTCACATGTCCAATGGGAACTCTTACACTTTTCTTACTTAAATTTGATGGTGAGAAAAGAAATTCCAGCAAAATCTTTGCACCAGTTACCGAAAGAATTGGGTCTAAGCAGGTCTGCCATTAATACATTTATGGAACGAACTTCCAAGACGCCATTGACGGAATCATACAATATTTGGTTGGGTAGAAAGAGAGCAGAATGGTGCATGGTGAGTGCAATAAAATGAGCATGCCTCCTTTGATAAGCAGTCTATAGTCGGTCGCAAGCCCGAGACACCATTCTGGATCGGTCAAACCTGCGTGTCAATTACGCGGGACTCGGGACGCGAAACGGTAGCGTCGACAACGCGAACCTGATGTGCATACCTGCGCGGCTACAGCGCGATCCGCGTACTTTATTTGTCTAGTGAATTATGACTAAAGCCACACGTCTAAAAGTTTTATACGTAAATTATTGTGTTATGTCAGTCTTATATTTAACATTGATTCTTAGTCGATTTGTATCTTCAAAGAGCGAAAACATACATACACACAGACACAAAGCAATCACTAAATAAAGAATAATGCATCAAATCCAAAAATGTTCAGAATCATCCATTTTTGCAACATGTGAATCCAATGTGAATCTAATGTGATATTTCTCCGTTAATATTGCCAAATATTAAAAATGTTTTGTAATACACAAATTAGAATATGATTTAGCCAATTTTCGTTATAAGTAAATTAAGGTATTTTCTTAAAAGTTGACCGCCTCCGTGGTCTAGTGGTAACAAACGTTGACGTGAACTCGGGAGGTCTCATTACCGTATAAATTACAAAAAAAAAGTATAATATGTAGTTTATCAACCATCTAGTTTCCGTAACACAAGCCTCGTAATAGATTTTTATAATTTTAACGGGTCTTTACGCGATTTACCTTAGAGTTGGATAGTGGCACAAACCATTGGATTGAGCTGCATGACCCAAAGATACTTTCCACCGATCGTCACTATTACCCTAGAATAGTACGTGAAGCGATAGAAATAAAGAAACACAAAAATTTCAATCGAGAGGAGGGTTATAAGCTATCTTCATCGTGGATCTTTATTTATTTGTTTTAAAAGTGGTAATTGAACCTCCGGGTAATCTTACCCGTCTCCACGTTACATGTGTGGTGTCAGCACTGTTGTCTACCCTGTTAATAAATAAACATTACGTTCTTAAAAATTGTGATATTAATTTTTAGAAATAAAACAACAATTTAATATTTTAATGGTATATTAAACAATTTGATTAAATAGTTTTAAATATATATAAAACGTTCGCTGGATCACTTTGGGTTGTTGTTTTTATTATCAGTCTCAAGGACTTTCCAATACTTGTATTATTGTTCCAACACATGGACTGAGATGTCATACTCGTACAATAACAGCACGAACACGTTCAATTTATTTTTCTTAAATTAGCAGAGGTTTTTGCGTTTTGTCGACTTTCGGGTTGCACATAGGCATGTAGTCTATCTTAATTCTGACTTGCCTGGTCGGTTACTGCTGCATCAGATATTGTAATCTCATAGGTACTGATAACTAAATTTAAAAGGTTATTAATTGATCGTAGTTGTGCAGTTCTGTAGATGTTTTATTTTGTAAATCTGACATAGCTGAGTTTTCCCTGCAGATTCCTTTCTCAGTCAGATTAAACATTAACAGGTCACTGGAATCTGCTAAGCTGCTGGTCTTCTGCTAACAGCTTACTTATTATTATATTATATTATTATATTATACAGACCACTTTGCTGCTTAGTCTTCTACTAGCAGGAGTAGAATCATTCAAAATAATTAAATTAATAACGTTTCATAAATGCCTGTAATAGGTTTACGTGAATAAAGAAATTTTGACTATGACTTTGACTAAGCCTAAACTTGACACTTGATTCGCATTTTACTGTCTAATATTAGGTATATGATTGTGAAAATATATATGTCCAAAATATCCGTAATAAACTGGAATAAACCAACTGGAATGTGCGAAAAGCGAACTCTTCCAAAAAGCATTTGGCAGAAAAAAGATACATAGTTACCATCTTAAATAAACCAGCGGCGATTTGTCTAATTGTAAAACTACTACATACATACATATAACTAAAATTCACAGCCATAAATACATTTTTTGGAAGTTCAAAATAAGCTACAATAAATTTGCATAATAGTATTATTTAAGTTAATACAATTATAATTATTAGTTTAATTTAATAACTAAATCTATATTTTACAAAATTTCTCTTTAAACAGAACACTTAATACTCCGATCAATAATACATAGATTACGGGTCGATACACGAAAAACGGCCCACTAAATAAAACCTCATCATTAGCCTGTGTCTCTCCACTGCTAGATATAGGCCTCCCCCAAGGCTCGACATTGCACGCGGTCTTTTGCAACCCTTATCCAACCCCCACCAGTAACCTTCAAATTCTACACTCTTAAGCCCGTTTGCCAGTCCATTGTCGGTTTAGCGGCAGATGTGTCCGGCCCACTGCCACTTTAGCTTCCTAATTTTGAAAGTCATGTCAGTAACTTTGGTTCTCTGACGAATTTGACAAATTTGAATTCTATCCATTAGAAAAATACCAAACATAGCTCCTCTATAGCTCGCTGAGCGACCGTACCTAAAGAACCTCACTCACGAATTATTTTTTAATATACTATTGTAAGTGGCGCGCGAGGTCCATGAATGTTAGCAACTGGAATCAGACACTCATGAGTGTCATCAGTCCCTAACACCATGCCAGCTTTACTGGGGATGACGGCAATTCGAGCCTGATCCCGAAACGTGTGGATACGCTTTACTGGGTTTATCAGTACGACCGGTGAATACTTCCCCGCCCCGGCAGACTGGGCAAATTACCACCATCAGTCCGCCTTTATCATTTATCATTACAGCCCCTAGAACACAACGTCCTAGACCTCCACTGCTGGAGATGGGCCTTCCAGACATATATCTGGAGCATTTGGCCTACACTCGCCACGCTAACCAGACGGCTTGGCGAGGATATGATGTCAATTTTTTTGACAATTTATTAACGATTCCACAAGTTGGTATTAGTGGAAGCGGGACCGATGTCTTAACGTGCTCTCCGAGGCACGGGAACGGTGGTGTTGTAAATCTATGACAAATGTACGTAAGAAAAGTGTATTTTTCATTGGTATAATTTAAGGAACGCGTTCTTACAACCGAGCCACCACCGCGCCTAAAGTTTCAGTCCGCCTACCACCTATTAAAACGTTTCCAATTCTATCTATCAGAGAAAAACCAAGCTATCTAAGAGACCATTTCACTAACGGAGTATTTCTTATTAGGCAATTTTAGGCAAACTGCCTCCGTGGTCTAACGGTTAAGTCCGTGGATTTAGACTCGGATGTACCGAGTTCGATTCCTGGTCGGGACACAATAATATTTATTAATTGAAATAATTACATTTAATTTAAATTTAATTTATTTGTGATATTTCTCGAGTTTGGTACGCTGGAGACATCGACGAACTTGTCATGATTGGCCTATAGTAAAGTTGGGTAAATGTGAATCCGCTTCTTTATAAGCGAGGTTTCTGACCACCCTGGAAGGGAAACGGTCATGTTGATACTTTACTAAATTTAAAACTATAAATATGTTTATTGTTTATATATATTGATAAACCCAACTCGCCAACCCGTATGGCCAGCGTGGCGAGTGTAGGCCAAATTCTCCAGATATAGGTGGGTGGCCTATCTTTAACAGTGGATGTTTAGGACGTTGTGTTCTATGGGTTGTAATGATGCAGAAATTATAAAAAGAAATAGCAAGTGCAAGTGTCATTTTTCGCAGCAATTTTGTATGAGACCCTTTATCTCTCATTTATGATCGAAGACCTAAGAAACAAATAGTTTTTTTTAAATTATATATTCTGAATTATGTAATTATTTATACAGATATATTATATGTAAACAAAAATAAAACTTTTTTTATATCTAATACCTTATTTATATTTATTTTTTATTTATTTATTTATATTTTTTATACCTTAACATTAGGTGCTCGTTTTGAGAGGTCAATAAATAGGTGTTGCAATAATCTTAAAAAAAAAAACAATTTAATTATCCTTTAAAATGTAATACCTAAAGAAAAGCTGGCAATAATTTCTGCCAACGTATTAGCCTCGCTATGCAGAGGATAAATGCATAGCTGGGCATTAACTCGTTAATCCGTTAATCGTTAATTAACGAAGTTAACATTTTGATTAACGGGTTAACTTTTAAGTTAACTTTTAAAAATGTTAACGGACACGTTAACTTCCGTTAATATGCAGAAGTCCGTTAATCGTTAATCCAATGCCACTATTTACGTCACCGCGGTGTGGCGCGAAAAACCGGTTCAGACAAGTATGAAACGACAAGTGCCGGGCGCGGCGGCGCGTGAGACGAATACAAAACTAGATATATTTTGCCGGCGCGTGCGAGAAAGAAAACTGCGAAGTACAAGCGCCAGTGCTTAGAGTGACGAGTGTTGTGTTTGTTGTTATTATAAATTACTGTCAGTGTTAATAAATAAGAGTGCAGTGTAATTAGTTAGATAGAAAAGTGTAATTAAAACTATATCATGGAAGACATGGAATCGGATTTCAGCGGTCCTGATGAGAATCCTTGGCCACATTTGACTGAGTATGTGGAATTTGTATCCAGATCGGGCCAGCAAATACTTTTTGCTTGTAAGCGTTGCCTTGCCGAAAGACACCAAAATAAAAGTTCATGTATCAAGCCAGAATAATTTGAAACAACATGTAAGAAGGGTACATGAGTCACAATACGTACAGTTTGAAGAGATTGTTAAGGCGGGCTCTAATCGAGGCAAGACAAAAAAGAGAACTCATTCTGACAATATTATATATTAACCTGTTAACTTACAGAACCTAAACCAATATATATAATAAGTTCACTAACGCAACCATATAAAAATGCAATTTTAGACATATTAACGGATTAACGGATTAACGATTAACATTAACTTCCGTTAATTCTTCCGAAATGTAACGCTTTAACGTTTAACGAAGCTAACTTTTTTTGTAGCGGATTAACGATTAACGAAGTTAACTATTTGATTAACGGTGCCCAGCTATGGATAAATGTTGCTAGTCGCCTTGGGACTAACCCTAAATGGTTGTCTCTAAAAGACATTTTTTACTTATAGTTTATTTTTCATAAGATTTAGTTTACATATAATTTTTACTATTCAAATAGTTTTGAATTATATCAATAAATAAATATTACATCATATAATTATATAACCGATATAAGATATCTTCATACCTAATGCATATTTAATTAGTCAAAAGATAATAGGTATTAGGTTGTTACATATGAAATAGACGTTTACATTATACATACATACAAATCTTCACGCCAAATCCCTTGCGGGGTAGGCAGAGACCTTTCTTTCTCTTCTTCGACATTCATCAACCTTAAACTTTTTAAACTTTCGCGCACACTCATAATAGATTTTTATAATTGTAACGGGTCTTTACGCGATTTACCTTAGAGACATATTTCTCCCGACGTTTCAGCCAAGTTGCATTGGCCGTGGTCACGGGTCGACTGAAGCTATGCGGTGTAGTCTCGTACATACTGGGCGGCAGATGTAAACCTACCCACTTATCACTTTAAAAGTTTTTAGAAATCACGACACACGACACTTACAATATCCTTGGCGACACCGGGCGATTTTTCCCGGCGTCGAAACCTATTGATTACTGGATTCCACGATGAAGATAGCTTATAACCCCCCTCTCGATTGAAATTTTTGTGTTACTTTATTTCTATCGCTTCACGTACTATTCTAGGGTAATAGTGACGATCGGTGGAAAGTATCTTTGGGTCATGCAGCTCAATCCAATGGTTTGTGCTATCCATTAGGTGTTCTGCTATTGCTGACTTGTTTAATTGGCAGTTTTTTACAGCTGCTATATGTATCGCGTAAAGACCCGTTAAAATTATAAAAATTCATCAACCTTCTCATATACCCGTTTATTTCGATGGCTTTTTAATGCACCTTCAGCTATTGTTTTATTTATTTGATCGTGATAGGTAAGTCTTGGTCTGCCAGGGCCTCTTTTACCCACGACTTTCGCATTATATATCTGGTTCGTCAATCTCTCTTCACTCATCCTTTCAACATGTCCACACCATCGGAGCATTCCATATTTTTGTCACTATGCTTTCTTCAATACCTACCCTTTTTCGTATTTCGTCATTACGTATGCGATCCGTCAAGGTGACGCCGCATATCCGACACAACGACCTCTTTACTGCATTAACTCTACTCTCATGCGTACTCTGTAATATATAAATATGTTTCATTATTCGAAGTATCTACCATTGTTACCTATGAACTTGGGTATCAAAAACATTCCAATCACATCTCCTCTAATTTAGCGACGGTCTGTCGTGAAGTGTGAGGTCTAGCGTTATCCTGAAGCAGTTATGGTCTAGAGCAATTGACCAGTCTTGGTTGTTGAATATCGAGCTTTACCATCATGGTTTGCAATTGTTGACAATACAGATCTGCCGTAATCGTCTGGCCAGATCTTAAGAAGCTGTAGTGAATGACACCAGCACTGGTCAACAAACACTCACCAGTAGCTTTAACTTTCGTTTGGGACAGGATTTAGATGGTTTTCCTGGGTTCAACTACTGTGATGAGCATTTCCGATTATCGTACAAGATCCGTTTTTAAACTCAAGTAACAATACGATTTGAAATTCTCTCGTTATTGTTACGGTTAAGTAATTTAGCGCAGCACTCAATGCGTGTTTGTTGGTGTGCTTCACTCAATTCATGCGGTACCCATTTCTCGAGCATCACTTACACCGAAGCTTGCTGCTAACTCTGCTTTGCGATGGATGTGCTTCCTCGATCACCTTTAATTCTTTATTGTCAACTAGGATTCCGGTCGTCCTAGAGATTTGTTCTGTAGGTCGAAATTACCAGAACGAAAACGTTGGAACCAACGTACCATGTTTTCTTTTACAGTAGCTTCACCATACACATCATTAATCCTTCCAGCTGCTTCTGTGCCACGGTATCCACCATCATATTCGTAAATAACGATTTTTTTTTTCATATTGTAAACAGAACGATGTAAAAGAAATACCTAATGGCTTGAAAATAAATGAATTACTAAATTCAAAACTCAAATACACAATTCTAAATTTGAAATATATTTGAATTTGGATTTCCAAGCCAAACGCCAGAGATTTGAGATCAAAGTGGCCAGTTCGGCAAAACGTCAATTTCATATGTAAGGACCTAATATAAGGGTATAGATTAAATATATATATATATATATTTTTAAAGAGCAAATATTTTTATATTCGAAGTAAGATACACAAATACAAACAATAAATATAAATTAAAAGCTACCTAAACAATAAAATTAAAAATAAACTAAACAAAACCTTAAATTAAAAAAAACTAAAAGATAAACCTAATTAATATAAAAACTAAATACTTACAAATATCTTGATTATAATCTACATGTCATCGAAGGGTATAGTGTATATAAAATTTATTTAAAACTAAGGTATAATACTATTATAAATAACAACTAGAGGGTAGGATCAACTAGGTAATAAGTTAATTAGGGATTAAATGGTTGAATTAATTCACGATTAATCAACTGTAACTACTTTTATAGGCCGTGTGGTGACATTACTTGAATTGTGCAAAATCTTAATAATCTATCTTAAAATACTTATATTATATAACGTCAAAAATATTGATCTAATAAATTTATTAACTATAGTTTAATAGAAAATATTTATCTTACAATATAATTATTCCTAAATGTGTAAGCTCTTGGCTTGGCTAAATAGGAAATCGCCTATAACTTTAGTTGAACATCGACGTTATCCGAATCCCTTCGATAGGTAAAGTCATTATATTTCATTGGATTTTTTATACAGTTTCACACACTACTATTTGTATAGTGCTTTTGGCTTGGCTAAATAGTAAATTACCTATAACTTTTATTTTACATACAAACCTAACATCTAGAACAATGACATTATCTGAATCTTTTGGATAGGCAAAATCAATGATTTTTATTGCAATTTATGATATAATTTCGTAAGTGTATGCTTAAATATGCATGCTATACATGTAGTGCCCTAATATGATATAATTTTATAAATATGTACACATTTGCATAATATTCATATACTGCTCTTGGCCAAATAAAAAATTGCCTAGAACTTTAATTTATACATACAAACCTAAACATATATAACATCGACGTTATCCGAATGTTTTGGATAGGCAAAGTCATTATATTTCATTGCAATTTAAGATACAGTTTCACACATATGGTGTAAATGCTATTGGAATGGTGCCATTGGCTTGGCTTATTTATTTATTTATTTATTT
Organism: Tinea semifulvella; assembly: GCA_910589645.1. Lineage (NCBI taxonomy): Eukaryota > Metazoa > Arthropoda > Insecta > Lepidoptera > Tineidae > Tinea > Tinea semifulvella. The sequence continues at coordinate 4,568,670 of OU342625.1, forward strand.
ATTTATTATAAACTTTATTGCACTAAGTACAAAGGCGGACCTAATGCCGCTAGACATTCTATACTGGTCAAACCTTTGGGACAACTAAAGCAGTTACGACGAGATAAGGCAGGTGCTATCAAAACTAATAGAAAAATATTAGACTTCAATATATACTAGTGAATAAATACTTATTTACATACTAATACATACACAAATACATACAAATAAAACTACATACATACGTTCTATGAATATACATAAATATAATATACCTACTATATGATGACTATAATGAGAGAAATAAATATAGCAGAGAGTGTATTAAGCTTATGGTAAATTTAAATAGTGCGCATAGACCAGTTTCTTAAATAGTGTTCTATTTGGAGCTTGACGGATGTCCACCGGTAACTGGTTCCAAAGATGCACAGCCACCACCGCAAACGACTTGGAAACGAATGCGGTGTGATGTGTGGGGAAGGAGAGCGTGGAGTTAGAAGAAGAACGTAAAGTTCTGTCATGAGTGGCACCAAGAAAATTAAATTTCTCTTTTAAATATTCCGGTGTATTAGGCTCATATAATACTGAGTACAACATGCAGAGAATCCTACGGTTCCTGCGATGGCGTATAGGCAACCACTTTAGTTTGTCACGGAATGGCGAAATGTGATCGTACTTTCTTAGACCGAAGATAAATCTGATGCATGCATTGTGTAGTCGTTCCATTTTATTTAATAATTCCTCAGTGAGATCCACACAACACACGTCACCATAGTCGAGCAACGGGAGTAGCAGGGCTTGTACAAGAGTTATTTTAGCTTTCAACGGCAGAAAATTTTTGAGTTTATTAAGAGAGTGCAGTGAGAAAAAAAATTTACGACTGGTGTCGGCGATTTGCGCTCCCCAGCTAAGATGAGAGTCAAGGTGTAATCCAAGACTCTTAACCTCGCTGCGGAACGCAATAGGCGCGTTGTCATACCGAAGCTGGTCAATTCTGGTAAGTTCAATTTTTGATAACAATCGGGAGCTCCCGACTATAATTGCCTGGCACTTGTTCGGGTTGACAACGACGCCAAACCGCGACGACCAAGAGTATACATTATTAAGATCGGAATTTAGCCAAGCTATAGCACTGTTAAGCGTGGTAATATCCGTCTGCACATAGAGTTGCAAGTCGTCAGCGTACAGATGGTAGTTACAGTGAAGAGATGATGTGATGCCATTAATGAATAATGAAAATAATAATGGAGACAAAATACCGCCTTGTGGAACGCCTGCACCCAAGTTACACCAGTCCGACGTCGTATCATTAACACGTACTTGTTGCCGACGACCACAAAGATATTGTGTGAACCAATCTAGGGATCTTGACGAGATCTTAAGACGAGACAAAATGGCGATTAGCAACTCAGGATTAACTGTGTTAAAGGCATTGGTGAAATCAATCAGTACAAGTACGGTTACTTTAGTTTCATCCATGCCGTGTCTGATGTCTTCAGTTACTTTCAGTAAAGCTGAAGTTGTGCTATGACCAGGACGAAAGCCAGATTGAAAGGAGTTAAGAAGCCTATTATCGTGAAGAAAATCTGATAATTGTTTATGAACAATAGACTCCAAAACTTTAGAAAGGAATGGTAAGATCGATATAGGGCGGTAATGTGTAGGAAGAGTTGGTGAGGAAATTTTGGGAAGTGGAATGATAAAGGCTTGGCGCCACAAGGATGGAAATTGGCCGGAGGTGAGTGAAAAATTAATAATACGAGAGATAGTGGGTAAAAGTAAATCAATAATAATTATGATCATAGCACGACTAATGAAATCACATCCTATTGCTTTCGAAGTTATGGAGCTGATCGTCTTAAGGATCACGTCACTTGATACCTCTATAAAATTAAATGGCTCAATATTGTGTGTCGGCATCTGGGCAATTTCGGTCAATGTTGCTGTTCTTACAGCAGCATTTAACGTCGGAGCTGAAGCAAAATGAGTGTTAAGCTGGTCAAGCGTTACAGAGCCAAAAGACGGTTGGCTCTGAGAACGACCCAGCCCAATAGATTTAAGAAATTTCCAAATATTGGATGAAGATTTATTACTGATATTTTCATGAAAGTGGCGGCGTTTGGCTGTTCTACACACCTGATTACATCGGTTTCTGGCAACCCTATATGCAGACCAGCTATCATCACTTCGACGACGTCTATACCTGCGATAAGCGCAATCACGTATTTTCATCGCGGTACGGACTGAGTCATCTATCCACGGCGCCGAAGGACGCCTCAATTTCGTGGAGCGCATTGGAGCATGATGATCATAGAGCTTTAGAACCTCACGATTAAAGATATCAACCATCTCATCAATACTTTTAGGATTATCAAAAGAGCTCCAGTCAATAGAACCAGCATCACTACGTAAACGTTCTATATTTATACGACTAAAGTGCCGCATAACAACAGTTGGTGGTCGGTATTTAGGAGGCTTACATTTGTATGACGCATAGATGAGATCGTGGTGGGAGAAGGCAGGGGCTGGGAGCTGACCATGACACACAACAATATCAGGGCGAGATGTGCACATTAAATCAAGAAGTGTATCGGACGAAACAAGATGATGGGTTGGGCCAGTTGGCAGAAGGGAGAGATTTGCGGAAGAAAGAATTTTTAATAGTTTTGAGGCACGGGATTTGGCAACTGAATGATCATCAACTAGGCAGGTATTAAAGTCCCCCATTATTATATTATGAGAATATTCCGACACGATCTCATCCAGCGTACTCTCAAGCTGCAAGAAATAATTAATAGATGGCGGGCAGTAAACAACTCCAACCAGTATGCGTGCACCCGAAAAGCTGACTTCAATGAATAAGTATTCACAAGACGCGGCGTACAGTGAAGGCGAGTAAGAAACAATTTTGTATGAAATATCAGCGCGAAGATAGATTGCCACTCCACCTCCACCGCGACCCGTACGATCGTTGCGAATGAGAACATATCCAGGAAGAGAATAAGAGTTTGAAGTTAAGGAAGGTTTGAGCCAGCTTTCAGAAACTAGAATCGCATCAATGACGTCAGGAGAAGAAAAGGTAGTGAAAAGATCGGTGTAGTGTGCAGGCACACTCTGTGCATTAATGTGGCATATGTTGAAGTTGTTTTTACGAGTATGCATAGAAAATTCCTTCATTAACGAAGCGCCAACGCTCTCCACAGCATCATAGTATGCACTGGAGTCACTGCTTACAATCGAGTAAAATGAGTTATCGCTATCATCATCAGTCATCTAGTAAAATAATATATATATATATATATAATAATATAATATAATAGTAATATATGAATATACTAAAATAGGTTAACAAATATGTATAGTACCTATAGTCTGGTAATCTGCGTGTCCTGCTGGCGTGAGCAAATAATAACAACATTAGAGCAGGTGAAACATGAATAAAAAATACTAGATATAAACTACGGCTGCAAGACAAGTCTTGTAGCCCAGAAAACAAAACACATATAAACAATATAACATATAGATGCAGCCACTGAATTATTACCCATTAATATAGTCCACACAGCAGTACATATATTAACACACACATAACATAACATAAATATAACTTAACTAATATAAGGTATCACAGCATTCACCAATGTGAACTAAAAGTCTGTGCGCGAAGATATGCATGCATGTGTGTAAAATACATAAATTATGGTTTGTGGCTGTCCATGCCCACCAAAGACAAACAATCTATAACAATCAATCTGTAAAAATAAAAATGCACTTTTATCTTTATCTGCCTAAAAAAAAAAAAAAAACTAATATAAGTTCAAGTCAAACATAAAAACATTTAAAGTTTCTGTAAAAACAAAACGGCAAAAGACAACCACTTTGACAATTCAAGCCAAACTTAAAAAAAAAAAAAAAAAGTCAATTCTAATCTCTGATTTTTGGTAATTCATGGTTTATTTTATTTTTATTAATTATTAACGTAGGAATATCTTAATCCACATTCGGTTATAAGTATTATAACTTGTTTTGTGGTTATAAGTATTGAAATCAACTAGGTGGTATGAACAAACCGACCAGGGGTTGGCTGCACCGCGACGCGCCGACGCTGAAGTTATAGTCAAACTGTTAACACTGAAGTTATTTTTATTAAATAATCGTGGACATCTACAAGAACATGTGCTGGAAGGTTTTATGTTTTATTGTGATAAAATTGTGTATGTGTCTTAAATAAAATGTTTTAACTGACAAACTTAAAGATTATTATGCCATATTGACAATATCCAGGCCCCCACGCCTCCATACAACCCACCCCAACCCATATCACTGTCCTATTACAGTAATAAAAGTATGTAAGTATAGGCAAGTTAACCCAGCGGCCGCTCCATCACGCTCACTAATGAAACTTAAGATAACAATGTCCTTACAACATTCATTACTCCCAAGCCAATCGATATAAATTATTCGGCCTATTTTTGTGGTCAGTCATACAGTATCATCAACTAATTTACAAGTTCTTATGTCAGCTATACCAAATTTCATCAGTGAACGCGACAACAAATCTACATTAGTATAGAAATAAAACTAATGTTTTCTGACAGCTCTTTTAGGCCTTGCTCCTTGGTCCCTGGTTAGATGCGGTTCACTCTGCGTCTCTACAGATAAAGTCAGAGCGTGCTTTTTGAGTGTAAGTTCATCCATGTCAGACTTAGTAATAGGTTTATGTCTTGATCCATCGGGTAATTTGACAACAATAGACCCATCCTGGGTCCAAACATTGTTCACTCCAAACACTTTCCGTGCATCTGAAAATATGGCTTGTCTAACCCGGGTTAGGAATTCAGAACAGCTGCAGCCAGTGCCTTTAAACTTAGTCTTGCTATTCCATACTTCAAGACGCAACCTATAGTCAGAAAAGCGCACTAATATTGACCGGATAGTAGAATCGCTATGCCCACCAAGGCGGTAACAGGACCGGAAGGAATGTATGCCGACCCCAGAGATGCCGAGTTTATCACGCAGAATATTGCTGACCTCCTGAGCAGTGTTTTCTCCAGGCTTTTCCGGAATACCTTTTAGTAGTAGGCAGTCTGATCTATTTCTCGTCTCCATTCTGTCAATAGATGTCTGCATGTCTGTGATTTGCCGCCGTAGTAGCAACATCATCTCTACAGCAAAAGTCTTAAAATCAGCGTACTCCTTTGCTAGAACCTCCAACTTGATACATTGGCGGGGATCCTTGACCTCGGCAAGCTGGCTTTCAAAGTCTGCCATTCTCTTGGCGAGCTTCTCTTCAAGCTGCTGCTGAGACTCATGAATTCTGTCCGCCATAGCCATGTTATCACGGTTAGGAGTGTCAAAAGGAAATGTTTATTTACCAGCAGGATTGAGGGCAGATTTATAGATACACTTTATAACATGTATAGTCACTTCTAAAATTATATGAAATAAACTATATTGAAACAATATTGGTTGTTTATTTTAATTAAATATAAATTGAGAAAATAACTGAGCTTAACTTTTCACACCTACCCACATTAATCTATTTAATAGATTATTATAGCTTAATAGGTAATTATATATAAATTTAATATTACTTTTATCTATAAAATCGACGCTATCCAAATCTTTTGGATAGGCAAAGTTTTAATTTTATATTGCAATTTATAATACAGTTTCACACACTATTATTTGTATAGTGCTCTTGGCTTGGCTAAATAGGAAATTACATATAACTTACATTTTATATACAAACCCAACATCTAGAACACGACATGGGGGGGTGAGGGGGCGAGGACAGGGGGTCAGTTAGGAAACTTGAACTTGAATAATGCAAATGGTGTCATACCTCCTTCCTTCCTCTTTCTTTTTTTCCTTTTTCTTATTTATTATTATTTCCTATTAATTCTTTTTATTTTATTTTTATTGATGATAAATATATAATGATAATGTAATACATTCACATACACACACATACACACTATACTATACTACACTATACTATACTACACTATACTCATTCATATTATTTCACATAGTACTTGATGTGTTTATGGCAATTTGTGACATTTTGATTATTTATTAATTTTGTTTCATTATTATTATTATATATTTTTTGGACGTAATTTTTATTTCAGTTTATGTTTAATAATTTGTTATTTATGTTTGTATTTAATTTAATGTTAAATTCGATTCAAAATGTAATTTACTTGTAGATCAGATTATAAATGTATTTTTAAACGGTGAAATCCTTTGGTTTGGCATGTAAAATTTTAATTGTATTGCTTTGTAAAATGTATTGCTGTTTTGGATTTTCTTAATAAATAAATAAATAAGACATTATCCATTTATTTTGCATTGCAATTTACGATACAGTTATACACATAATGCAAATGTAAATAGGTAATTACATATAACTTTAATTGTATATACAAACCTAAATATATATAACATCGACGCTATCCAAATTTTTGGGATAGGTTAATTATTATGTGTCGTTGCAATTTATGATACAGTTTCATGCACATGTACAGTTCTCCCAAAGTGATAATGCGCATAGAAATCTTCGTCACTGTTCGGCAACGGTCGTATTCCCCGAGCGTTGGAAGACGATATGTATATAGAGTGGTTAAGTGCATTTTCTTCATGCATAATTTAGCAGAATTATGTGTTTTGTGCTAAAAGAGATAAATATTGATTTATCAGTAACAAAATTTGATTCGATAATTCCATGTAAGTAAATAGCGAGGAAAACCACACGATTGAGAATATGCTACAATCTTTGTTGGATTGATTTACTTCGAAAATTTTATAGTACTGTAGTGACCTCCTTTAAATATAAAATCTCTGCCTGTGTCAGACAGACAAGCAATTGTCAAATAAACTATTTAAATAAGATAATTAAAGTTGATATTAAATTCACCTTTGAAAACAAAACCAAGAAGGGTGTGTGTGTAATAGCAGCTCTATATAATTCCACACAGAGAGAACACGTGCAGTCACCGCCAAAAAAACAAAAACAAAAAAACGACTGCCTGAATTGTTTTCGATTGTGTACTCATGATATTGACTTCTATTTCTTTGGAACAAGGTGCAAAATGCAAGTGCATTGTTTAGGGCTCTTACGATTCAATGATTCGGGTGTTTCCGGGAATACGACAATTAGCGAAGATCTGTATGTGCATTATTAATTTGGGAATACTGTACATATGTACATTATTGTGCATGCTACTCGTATAATGCTTTTGAATTCGCTAAATAGTAAATTGCATATAACTTTAGTTGTTTATCTACAACTTCGACATTATTCGTATCTTTTGGATAGACAAAGTCATTAGTTGCCATTGCTTTTTTTTTATACAGTTTAACACATATTTCTGCATGCTACTCGTGTAGTGCTCTTGGCATCGCTAAATAGTAAATTGCCTATAACTTTAGGTAAACATCTTTGTCATTATCCGAATCCTTTGGATAGGCAATGTCATTAGTTTTCATTTCTATTTGTTATAAAGTTTCACATATATGTACATGTGAGCATGCTACACGTATAGTGTTCTTGGCTTGGCTAAATAGTAAATTGCTTTTATCATACAAACTAATTTCGTAGACACGTAACACCGTTGAGAACACAAATACCTATATTAAATTTATTTGTGGTCTTCCTCGAGACAGATTTCTGCAAACATCAAGCCAGCTTGTCATTTGTCATGATAAGCTTATAATAAATCGGCTAAATATCTTCTTCTTAACTGCCTTAGTGGTCTAAGTAGATGTTAAATTCGTGAGGACTCGTAGGTAACCGGTTCGATTCCTGGTCGAGACACAATCATCATCACCCTGTGTCTCTCCACTACTGCCACATTCATCCAACCCCCACCAGCGACCTTCTTCGGGTCATCCGTTCATCTAGCGAGGAGCGTTCCACTCAGTGGTCTCCACTCTAGATCCCGTCTACACTATCGTTTATCGGCTCTATGTCAGACGTGTCCAATTCATTGCCACTTCAGCTTACTAATTTTGAAGGCTATATCGGTAACTTTGGTTCTTCGACGGATTTCCTCATTTCAGACTTTATTCATGAGAGAAATACCGAGCATAGCTTTCTCCATAGCCCTCTTTATTATGTCTGTATTTCGGGACTCAATGATTGGATAAATGTGAACTCGCTGTAACATTAACCTAAACATGTACAACACCCACAGTCTCCGACTCCTTTGGGTAGAAGAAGTTGTTTCTTCTGAGAGGAATAGACGATATCTGCTGGTCTACCGGAACCCTGGTGTCGTACAGCGAAGGTGATTGGAAGATGATGCCAAATGTACCGACGAAACAGGCCACGGTGAAGAGCCAGAGGAAAAATCTATCCAGGACCATGGACATGAATTTCCAATCTTCAATTACCTGTTAAGAAAAATATTCTTTTAGAATACAGACAGACAATGGGGTCTGGGATGGGGATTCCTAATGGGCCTGGGTTAGGGATAGGGACATTCCCCCGTTTTCCCCGGCAGGATCTCAGAGGGTAATTCAAACACTTTTAGTGTTGGGTTCCGTTACTAGTATAACAACGCTTAGGGGGCTAGGTTCGACTGCTTCAGCTCTCCTCCAAGAGTACTTCTCTAGGAAGTCTCCCGTGCGGGGGCTGTACACAAGACGAAGCGATATTCTAGAGATGCTTGAAGTGACCGTTGTCGGCCCGATAAAATTTACGCCTAGTCAACCCAACGACATCTCCAAATCTCATGCACGAACCACGGCGCTCAGGAGACCACTATGTTTCGCTGACTTTGGAACTTGTCCCTGTTGGTCTTGGCCAGAATGTGATGGCGGCTGGCGCAAAATAGGTGAGACGAGAACGAATGAACATCTTATAGATCCGGACCTTTAACCTGAGCGGCAAGCTATTAGAACTAACTTTAAAACACTCCACTCTCTCTCTCTCTCATGTGTGTACTTTTGTAGTATAATGTAGTGTATCAATTTGCTAGAAAATAAAATTACGGTCATTTTGGACATATCCACTTTTATATATTTTTAGGACAGAGAAAAATAGCAAAACAAATATATTTCCAGACAGGTCACACAGCGCCATCTAGTTTCCGTGGTAAGCTACGAGGCTTGTGTTACGGAAACTAGATGGTTGATAAACTACATACTATACTTTTTTTTTTTTGTAAATTTATACATATTATACATATAAACACCCAGACCGAGACAAATTATACAATGTACAACTTGCCCCCAGTGGGAATCGAACCCACGATCTCCCGAGGATATACGAAGAGGACAAAGACAAACACGAAAAATTTATTGTTCATGTGGTAAAAAAATATAACATTTTCAGCACACGACCCAGTTCGGGCATTACAATATTGTTTCTTAAAATCTAGGTATTTTACATATAATGTTTCTTACTAGGAGATCAATTTACTAAAATTAGTTCTTATATTAATAATGAAATTAAAACAATTAAAATCTTACAAACTAAATAAGATAGAAATTGTAACATTTTATTTTTTTACAATATAAGTGTTTATACACACAGATACTCCTCTACGGAGTAGAAGCAGCTTTGCACCAGATATTGTCTTAGGGCCTTATTAAATTGTTTTTGGGTAGATTTATTTTTTATGGATTTTGGAAGTTTATTGTATATTTTTATTGCCATGTAATATGGGCTTTGGTTTAGCATCTTTATTCTCGACTGTGGCAGGGTCAACTTATCTTTATTTCTGGTATCTATTGGGTGTGTGTCTTGTATCTTTGGGAACAGATTTATATTTTTATATACAAATATGCACATGTCGTATATGTACGAGTATATTCCGGATATTGTAAGTAGGTTGTATTTTATAAAGTAAGGTTTGCAAGTATCTGTATTGTCTATTTGTGCTAAGATTCGGACAAACCAAGCATTCCATGGATTCACCGTGCGGGTGCCGGGGTTCGTGAGAGCGAGAGGGATGCCACAGCTAATCCTTAATAAGAATAAAATAATTTGATCACAGTCTACAATATTATGGCGGTTGTATGAACGCTTTCCTTTGAATCCAAAAATGCGAATCCTGGCATGTAAGTATATTTGTCATAGATTTACAATACTAACGTACCCGTGCCTCGGAGAGCACGTTAAGCCCTCGGTGAGACCAACCATACCAACTTGTGGAATCGTTAATGAATTGTCATTAAACGCCAGCGTGGCGAGTGTAGGTATAATTCTCGAGTATTATGATGATGAGGATGATGAGACCCAATCTCCAGCATTGGAGGATTGAACGTACAGTATTATATTTAATATTTAAAAAGTTGGGAGTACAATTGAAAAATTAAACACAAGAAAGCAGTAGCCAAATACAAACACCGTAGACCATACAATAAATTAAGTTTAGGGACCGGGTTATATTTTCGGGGTGGTCAGAAACCACGCTTATAAATAAGCGGATTCACATTTAGCCAACTTTACTATAGGCCAATCATGACAAGTGGCAAGCTCGTCGATGTCTCCAGCGTACCAAACTCGAGAAATATCACAAACAAATTAAATAATAATTAAATGTATTTATTGACATTAATAAATATTTTTTTAGGATTTAGGTATATTTAAATTGTATTAATTATATATTTTTTGTATGTAATACTGCATTTAAAGGAAAAAAACAAGACTTGTTACTTTTTTTTATACAGAAAATGTCATTGTGATTTTCAAAGTGACTATGATTGTTTTTTCCTGTGAATTGTTTGTCAATGTTTGTGATTGTCAATTATACATTTACTAACTTAAACTATTTAGAAACCAAATAGACTGTCCACAACTATTAAAATTATATAGAATCTGGGTTCCAAACCGACTGCCACGATATCCTACTGCACTACTACGCCCACCTCAAGCCAGAACTAATCTTAAACAAAGCTCTCCTGTATCTAAATTATTCAAAAATATAAAGAGATTGGTCAAGAAATAGATATGTTCAACGATTCGCTTTCAAAATTTAAGTTAAATGTTAAGATACATTGTTCCTATTAATATTAATAATAATATTAAATTAGACTAAGTACAATATTTTATTTTTATGTTTTTTAGTCGTGTTTCATATTTTTATTAAGTTTTCCGTATGTTTAAAATTAGAATTTAATTTAATTTGATTTTATTTTTATTTTAATTATCCATTATTAGCTACTGTGCATGTTGTGGCACCTAAAGGTGGTACATTTATCGTCGAATCAATGTCCTAGTTTTTAAGTAAGTAATAAGCTCATAAATTAACAGAGGTATTTGCGTTTTTTCGACTTTCGGGTTGCACATAGGCATGTAGTCTACCTTAATTCTGACTTGCCTGGTGGGTTACTGCTGTATTGTATTCTCATAGGTACTGATAACTAAATTTAAAAGGTTATTAATTGATCGTTGTGGTGCAGTTCTGTATATGTTTTATTTTGTAAATCTGATATAGCTGAGTTTTCCTTGCAGATTCCTTTCTCAGTCAGATTAAACATTTATGTCACTGGAATTTGCTAAGCTGCTGGTCTTCTGCTAACAGCTTACTTATTGAACCACTTTGCTGCTTAGTCTTCTACTAGCAGGAGTAGAATCATTCAAAATAATTAAATAATGACGTTTCATAAATGCCTGTAATAGGTTTACGTGAATAAAGATATTTTGACTTTGAATAATGTAACCGACCACTGGTTGTCCTTAAATAAATAAACATATACATTTTTTTGTATAGGCTTGTCCTGATGTGATCAGTATATGTCTATGACCAGAGGCTTCTATTCTCTCTTTAAAAAGTTTGTAAGAAAATCCGATCCAATTATGCTAAACAGGCAATTTGATGTTGGCGACGAGGCCTTGTTTGTTTGTTTTCTACAACAAAGCATTTTAATTGAACCCCTTTCTAAGAACAAAGTAAAGTTTTAAGGATTTTTCTCTTAGCTTCTATTATTTTCCATCCGACTGCTGGGTAGTCAAGGCGCAGTACAATTTCCGATTTTTATATCACATCATCCATTTTATTTATTTTATTTTATTATGACACAAACAATCAATAAATGAAGTTATATAATTTAAAAAAAAAAACATAAATAAAAGTTCTTCGCACTATTTTGCGTGGACATGTCAAGTGCAAGTTTTTGTTTTGTAAATTAATTTACTGTGGATATTATTGGTCAAAAGTGGTGTTGTTTTGTTTAATAATGTGCTACAATGTGAATAATTATGGAAAACGATAAATTGGACTTTAAATATGGGGCACAAGTTGCAGTTTATTTTTTGCGGTTTTCTACTCTGTTTCACCCTATTCCACCCTGTGCCACTCTGATCTACACTGTTCTGTTTAGTTCGATAATTTGAAGAAAAAAAACATCCAAACATGGTCCTTTGAATCGGATATTATTTTCGGACAGATATGTTATTTATGTTAAATCAGTAAAGATGAAAAATTTACCTAAAAATATAACCTAAATTAAAGTACATAAAGACATTGAAAAACTTAACAAGCCAATATTAGAACAAGCCTAAACAGAACTTTTGCGTTTGAACAGTCAATTTCGTGCTCAAAACGCGGCCAGCATTAAATACTTGGAAATAAGACGGAAAAAAACTAGGAGCGAAAGGCATACTCTGGATTTACGAATGAGACTTGGGAAAACTTCGGGAATCTTCGGCAATCATCGGGCATCTTAGGGTACGCTATCCTCTTACACTGCATACGGAAATCGACATGTGTCTGTGTGGGACTGATGTCAGTCATGAGTGTCTGACTCCAGTTGCTGACCTTGAATCTAATAATTGTTTAATGATTAAGAGGCAATTATTTCTATCATACTGTAACACCGTTGAGCTGTGGTCTCAATACACAAAATCAACCTTATCAAAAATGCGTGTCCAGTACAATGATTGTTGGCGAGCTATGTTCCATCTCCCTCGCTTGTCCTGTGCTAGCATAATGTTTAAAAAAAAAACAATAATTTACTTTCCAATACATATAGCTTATTAAATAGCCTGCCAAACTGCAACCACAGTTTGTTGGCGGAGACGATTACTCTCGAAGCTTAATATTAAATAATAAATATTTATAGTAGGTACATCAAAAAGATGCGCGGGCGCGAACCACTCTCCCCCCGCGCGACCGCCCCGTCCGCCTATAGGTACCATTAATTTAAGTCTATCTCTTTCTTAGGATGAACACTCATTTCTTCCGAAGATTATTTTAAATTTTGAAACCAAACTCAATTAAAATAAACGAACGACTGCAGGCACAGGCCGCGCTCCGACACTAATCCGACAGAGAACATCGGGCGTCAGATCACACTCAAGCATCAAAACAATATCAGCTGTGCGTGACTGGCCAGGTAGTCCACTGCACTAGTGCGAGAGTATCATCGTCCCAGTAAAGATATTTAATTTTTGTTTTCCTAATTTCTTTATTTTATTTTATTATTATATTTCTTTTTATTTTAAAAAGTTTTATTGCTTGATAATTTGATGCTTATAATGATTTATTTATATATAACACACAGCAGTACATATATTGTACACACATAACATAGTATAATTATAACTTATTTAATATATGTACCAATTAGGCGTCACAGCATTTACCAATATAAAAAGAAGAAGAAATTGGAAACATATTATGATTGCAGAGCTCCGAACATTATGAGAACAATTGTGGAACCATTTTTGCTGCCTGTGACAATACTTCTACATTGGAATTGGATCCATAATAATAAATAGCCGTCAACGCAGTACATTTTTAATGATCTTGACTTAGATATTGATCTTTTTAATGCTATTACTGCATCTATAAGACACGCAATAGCAGATGAGCACTTCAAACGAATAGTGAGTAAATAGGTAGTTTTTAAATTATACAGTTTAGTTATATGTATATATATGTATGTGTGCGTGTATGTGTATACTTGTAAATCTTTTTGTTTTTTATTTTATTTCATTATGTTAAAGTTGCCCTTTTTGTTTTTCTGTATAACACTTGATTGCTTATAGTGTCTGCGGTGCGCAGAAGTTTTTAATTCTAAATGTGGAAACTGTTAATTGGCTTTATTGTAATTTAAACATTAACACACAAATGTATCATAGCTGTAAGTTACCCAAATATAAATAAATGAATAAATAAAACTTGGTAATTCCAGAGTAGTCGTCTCAAAAAAGTGTTTTAGAAGACCAAGGGGCCTTTTTATCCCGTCATTTTGTATTCACGAACCGTTCGCACTGTTGAGATAAGGCTAGCTCCATTAATATAGGACCGACGCACCGCTCTTCGGCAAACAAAGTGAATAAAACGTTGATTAATATCTAACAACTAGGCTATTGGTGGCGCGGGATTAGTGGACTGTATCTAGGTGTGGGATTTGCGATAATCTTTAAATTAGATACATAGACGATACTACGCTGCCTCTCTTCCGTGCGCAAGCGCCGGCCTTTGGACTAGTGAGCGGGATGGGTAATATAGAATGGGAGCGACGAGAAAGAGACAGGACAAGGGTATAGGGGAAACAAATTAGGACGTCTGTTGATGCACCGACTAATCACAATAACGCCTAACTATCCAAAATTGGTCGAATTACCGCGATCGGCGCGAACAGCTATTCAATACAAAATATTATTCTCGCAAAGTGTCATACACAAGTAATACGGCCACTCCTGAGTAATAAGAGTGTTTTTTTTTTTTGTTTTGCCCTTGGCTGAAGGACTTATTTATACTTACTTAGGATAAAAGTTAGAGTTGAACGCGCCATTTGCACGGACATGTTAAGTCCAAGTTTTTCGTTTTGTAAATTAGTTTACTGTGGATATTGTTAGTCAAAAGTGGTGTTATTTTGTTTAATAATATGCTACGTTGTGAATAATTATGGAAAAAGATAAATTTGGCACGAGTATATAGGGCAGAAGTTACACTTTATTTTTTGCGGTTTTCCCGCGCTGTCAACTCCCATATTTTACCCGATGTGTTTGAGCTATGGTGCCGTGAGTGACTCCAAGAAAAGCATCAAATTCTGCAGCATCTGTAATTTGATGATGACCTCATTAACTCATAAATAAGAAATAAATTACGTCAGACTTGGCTGTATGGGACCCTTTGCGTTCCCTATCACCTCATTCATCATTTAGTAAATTACTTTACTGTGAATATTCTTTAAAAAAAGTCGTTTTGAGCTACAATGTGAATAATTATGGAAAACGATAAATTGGAATTTAAATAAGGGACACAAGTTGCAGTTTATTTTTTGCGGTTTTCCCGCGCTGTGTACTCCTATATTACTCGTATACCCGACGTGTTTGGGCTATAATACCGCGAACATCAAATTCTTCAACATCAAATTGATGCGCAAATTGTCTCATCTGGACAGGCTCTTAATAGAAGCGCTAAATAGGAGTATAAAAGCCCCGGTCAGTACATAAAAGTCAATATAAATAAACCATTTTTAAAACGTCAATTCATAGTGTAATCGTCAGGATATTGATGGTGTAGGCTTGCAGCTGTCGGCTCGCGAAAAGTTGAGCTATTGCTCGCGATATTCACAATAGATAAAGATTATTTCGACAGAAGCACAATTCTCGGCAATTTTTTAAAAGTACATATTTCTAGCAAGGCATGTGACCTTCATCATTCCCTATCACGCCAAATCCCTTGCGGGGCATGCAGAGACAATTGAGCGCCACTTGTCACGATCACGACATACCTCTTTCGCTTCTTCGACATTCATCAACCTCTGCATACATGCCCTTTTGTTTCGATGGCTTTTCAACGCACCTTCAGCTATTGTTTTATTAATTTGGTCGTAATATGTGAGTCTTGGTCTGCCAGGGCCTCTTTTACCCACAACTTTCGCATTATATATCTGGTTCGTCAATCTCTCTTCATTCGTCCTTTCAACATGTCCGAACCATCGAAGCATGCCTTATTTTTGTCCCTATGCTTTCTTTCATACCTACCCTTTTGCGTATGTCGTCATTACGTATGCAGTTCGTCAAAGTGACGCCGCATATCCGACGCAACGATCTCATTTCTACTGCATTAACTCTACTCTCATGCGTATTCTGACATATCCACGTCTCGCTTCCATACATAAGTGTTGGTACCAGCATGGCATTGTGTATGGCAAGTCGAGCTTTGTCACTGACATTTCGAGTGGCGATCAGCGACCCCAGGGCATCGTTGACACTATTTCCCGCGTTCACCCTTCTTTCAACGTCCTTATCATACTTCCCATCCGCAGTAAAGACACTGCCCAGATATATAAAATAATAAATGCATTAATATTTATTAGTGTATGTTTGTTTTTTATAATTTTTACAGGTCTTTACGCGATTTACCTTAGAGACATATTTCTCCCGACGTTTCAGCCAAGTTGCATTGGCCGTGGTCACGGGTCGACTGGGCTATGCGGTGTAGTCTCGTACATACTGGGCTGTAGATGTAAACCTACCCACTTATCACTTTTAAAAGTTTTTAGAAATCACGACACACGACACTACAATATCCTTGGCGACACCGGGCGATTTTTCCCGGCGTCGAAACCTAAGGTAAATCGCGTAAAGACCCGTTAAAATTATAAAAAACTATTATGAATGTGCGCGAAAGTTTAAAAAGTTTTAGTGTATGTTTATGGTATTGTTAAGGTGGGATGTTGTAGTTGAAGTAAAAGTCACAATACCAAGTTGAGAGATATCTATTGGCTACAAATGATTAAATATATATATTGAAATAAACTCTGAACCGAGATAGTCGTAACCAGTGTGTCAGTGGTGGGGGTACTGTGTGACATAGATGCGGGATGCACGCCGTCGCTGTCACACTGCAAGGAACCATTTCTTTTGCGGGTTAGAACACCTGTGACTTGTCAGCTACAATATAATTAAAATAATTTTGTCATATACATTTTTCCAGGCGTTTAAATAATTAATCTAGAACGAAAGTTAACAAAAATAGATTGCGTTGCTAATCCAGTGAGTTGGTTTAAAATTTATACCGCCTAAGGGAGCTATTTATCGTCGTTTCAAAAATGAACTGCGGTTATCTTGAAGACGGAGGAACGTGTTCTGAATAACAATTCGGAGAGCAAAGACTTGGCGAATGATTCAGATGACATGAAGAAACGGTCGTGATTAGGGACTTTTGAATTTTTACTGGACAGTGGAGCATATTTAATTTTTTAGAAGGGTTTTGTTTATCAGCCTAATTTATTTCCACCTGCCTATTAAATTCTAAATTTAATAGGTGGTAGGCAGACTGATAGTGGGGTAATTTGTCCAGTCTGCTGGGTCGGGGAAGTATCCACACGTTTCGGGATCAGGCTTGAATTACCGTCATGCCCAAAGTCAAGCCGGCATAGTGTTAGAGACTGATATCAGTAATGAATGTCTGATTCCAGTTCCAGAGCGCAATGTCACATCTCGTGCAAGTAAAGAAAAATGTATTTAGTATTAAAATATATATGTATATACAAATTGGGCGTTTGCGACATCTCGTGCAAGTAAAAAAATTTATTTATTATTAAAATATATATATATCCATATTGGGCGTTTGCGACATCTCGTGCAAGTAAAAAAAATGTATTTAGTATTAATATATATATATATATACATATTGGGCGTTTGCGACATCTCGTGCAAGTAAAAAAAATTTATTTAGTATTAATATATATATATATATACATATTGGGCGTTTGCGACATCTCGTGCAAGTAAAGAAAAATGTATTTAGTATTAAAATATATATATATAGGTACATATTGGGCGTTTGCCAAAATACGACGCGAAATGTTCGTAAAATGGAGGTTTTACATATCTAGTCGATGATAATATTTTAAAATTGATCTAATTCCGTGCCCTAGCTAGAATCTGTCTCATGGGCAACGTTAAAATCGGGAATGCTTCAATGAATTTTAAATTTGCTGGAAAACGAATGAAACTCATTTCGTGATAGTTCAGCTTCGAAGGTTCAGTTTGGTCACGATTGTTTTTGTCATAAGTGCATTTCTGTCACAAAATTCACTTTTATACAACTGCCTCAGTGGTCTAGCGGTTAAGTCCGTGGATTTAGACTCGGAGGTGCCGGGTTCGATACCTGGTCGGGACACAAAAATATTTATTATTGTAAATGAATATAGATGTAAAAAATGCAGTGACTTGGCTGTTTCTTCTTGACTACGATAGTACTGAAAATCTGGTAATAAAAAAAATATAATAATAATAATAATTAAAATAATAATTAAAAAAAAAAAACACACGTTAATGCACACTCACACAAAACACGCACTCATACACACTAACTCATTTTAACCTTCTCCCTTCATATAAATTGTAATATTAAGTAGGTATTCAAATAAATAATCAGTTAAAAGTTTTTCTATCTGCAAGCGCCTTGTTTTGCAATATTGCTTGCGACCAGGGTGTCCAGAGATCCAGGCGTCCCAGGGACCCTTGTTCAGGCCCCTGATTGAAACTCATGTATAACTGTTTGAAAATAAAGATTATTTGATTTGATTTGAAAACATTTAATTAATATTTAATTTATTTGTGATATTTCTCGAGTTTGGTACGCTGGAGACATCGACGAGCTTGCTACTTGTCATGATTGGCCTATAGTATAGTTGGCTAAATGTGAATCCGCTTATTTATAAGCGTAGTTTCTGACCACCCCTAAAGGGAAACGGTCGTGATGATACTTTTATACAAAATCATCTATAGTTTTTTTATATTTTTTTGTATTATTTATAACTAGCTGTAGCTGTCGTACCTCCTAACAGTCAATGCATGTCGTGTTACTTATTAGCTAAACTAAATTTATGATTCTATGGAAGTAATACAATGAATATAAGATAGTAACACAAAAAAAGTACCAAAATCAACTATATCAATCGGTTTCATAATAATACTCAAAACAATTCACTGACAATTTCGCGACGTTAAAGTGTGACCAATTCATTAGACGGTTTTTTCTAAAATTAAGGTTAGTTAATCATTTGGTTACTTGCCATTTGTTCTTTATTTAAGGGAGCTTGATACATTTCTGAACGCACGCATAAATATTCGACAACCAACATTAATTGACAGGTACGAAACCCACAAACATTTTGTATGAGAAAATGATTTTTCTTTTATTTTATTTTTCCTAAATTTTCCAATGTTATTAATAGTTATTGTGCTTCGGGACGGAGACAAATCCAACAAATCAAAAACCATGAAAATCGGTCCAGCCTTTCTCGAGTTATAAGTGTTCTAACAAACCCGACTTTGTTTTATTTTTGTATGTTCATAGTCTAAGCATATTTTTAAATAAAAAAAACTTATCCAAAATCTTTGCGCTACTTAGGTAGGTACTGAAGAAATTTGGCCTAAGCAGGTCTGCTGTCAATACATTTATGGAACGAGCTTCCAAGACGGCATTAACGGAAACATACAGAATTTGGTTGGGTAGGGAGAGGAGCAGAATAGTGTATGGTGAGCGCAATAATGCTATATGATCGGACCCGAGACTCCATTTTTCTCATCTCACTTTTCGACACATGATGGACCAGGCACCCGCAAGCTTAGAAATTAGTCTTTAACTGACTTTTAAACTAATATCTGACGTAATAAGACTTGGACAAACGTGGACTAACCCTTCGATCGCAGCTCTCAGCACCGCTGGGAAAGAAAGAAATTAGTGCGATCTCTCTTTTCTTACCTCTACTGAGAATTACCTATCACACCATTGATTTATATCATGACTAGGCATTCTACTCGTATTTAAAACATGCAAAATCTTGAAATATATTGGCCTATAATAAGCGCCGAGCGGTGGTTGCAAAAAAAATAAGCTTGAAAAATACTTTTCTTACGTACATTTTTGTCATAGAGTAACAATATCTTCGATGCTTCGAAGAGCATCTTGAGCCGTCGGTCCCGGTTTCACTAATACCAACTTGTAGAATCGTAAATAAATTTTCATTGAAATTGACATCAGACCCTCGCCAACCCGTCTGACCAACCAAATTCTCTTGATATATGTTCTGGAACAGTGGAAGTCTAGTACTGTGGGGTTATAGGTGGTAGGCCGACTGATGGTGTTTTTTTTTTATTTCCCATTATTTTATTATATATTATTTAGTTATATTTTTTATATAGGTATTGTTTTTAGCTTATCCCTATTATTAATTATTTTTTTGCAAACTTTTAGAGTTGGTGTAATTATGTTTTAAGATCTATGTATGTTTCCTGAATAAATAAAAATAAAAAATTTCCCCAGTCTGCCGGGGCGGGGAAGTATCCACCGTTCGTGCCGATAAACTCAGTAAAGTGTATCTAGAAGAGAAGACAAATTTCTAAGCATTCCATGGATTCACCGTGCGGGTGCCGGGTCCATCGTGTGTGGGTAAGAGATGAGAAGAATGGTGTCTCGGGCTTGCGACCGACAATTGGCTGGTTTAAGAAAAGGAGGCCTCCTTTTTTTTCTATTTCGCGATAATACGCTCACCATCCACCATTCTACTTCTCTCCCTACCCAACCAAATACTGTATGATTCCGTTAGTGCCGTCTTGGAAGCTCGTTCCATAAATGTATTGACGGCAGACCTGCTTAGGCCCAATTCTTTCAGTAAGTGATGCAAAGATTTTGCTGGAACTCCTCTTGCACCAACTTCCACTGCGTAAAGCTGAGTCTTGTATTTCGGGATTAGGTTCGAATTGCCGCATGCCAAGTCAAGCCGACATAGAGTTAGGGACTGATGTCAGTATCAGTGTCTGTATCCAATTACTAACATTCATGGACCTTGCGCGCAACTTACCATCAGGTGGACATGCACATATCGTGCTAGTATAAAAAATATTTATTTTTTTAAAATAGTGTTCTAGTGGCAATAATGAATGAAAGACAAAACAAAAAACAAACAAAACAAAAATATTTTATTTCTTTAAATACAAGTTTAGATAGTATACAAGTTTAGATAGTACATTTTCTGGATCCCCCTTTAAGTTTAGTTAGACCTGTATTGGGGGACCAAATCAACTTTTTTTTCTTACTTTCTAAATGCCCAGTGTTTTACATATTAGTCAAAATTCCAGACCAATCTAGATGCGCACCAGGATGTTCACAGTGGTAAAACAGCAATAGAGAGAAAACTTTAGTTTTATTTTAAGCTGACGTCAATTCAATACGTGACGAGTGATGGATTGGATTTTTTGAAATACATTGGATTTGGACGAAAAATCCGTGCAGACAACCTGTCTAAAACAAGGTTTTGTTTACTAGCGGTTTTACCATATCATCATCATATGATGCTGTTTTTGCTGACGATCTCTGCATCAGCAAAGCCTGTTGGTACTTTTGTGAGAATCGATAAAAAATAACTTTGTATAGTACTTTCAGCATCGGTTAGAAGGTTTCTGATAATGTGAGTTTAATTTTGATTGTAAGTTGACACGGCCTTTATACAGCCACGAAATTATTATTGTTATTTTTTATAATTTGACATTAAATTATAATTATTTAGATTGTAAGTTGACACGGCTTTTATACAGCCACGAAATTATTATTGTTATTTTTTTATAATTTGACATTAAATTATAATTATTTAGATTGTAAGTTGACACGGCTTTTATACAGCCACGAAATTATTATTGTTATTTTTTTATAATTTGACATTAAATTATAATTATTTAGATTGTAAGTTGACACGGCCTTTATACAGTCACGAAATTATTATTGGTATTTTTTTATAATTTGACATTAAATTATAATTATTTAGATTGTAAGTTGACACGGCCTTTATACAGCCACGAAATTATTATTGGTATTTTTTTATAATTTGACATTAAATTATAATTATTTAGATTGTAAGTTGACACGGCTTTTATACAGCCACGAAATTATTATTGTTATTTTTTTATAATTTGACATTAAATTATAATTATTTAGATTGTAAGTTGACACGGCTTTTATACAGCCACGAAATTATTATTGTTATTTTTTTATAATTTGACATTAAATTATAATTATTTAGATTTTAAGTTGACACGGCTTTTATACAGCCACGAAATTATTATTGTTATTTTTTATTATTTGACATTAAATACTTATTTCGGTCTATCCATAATTTAATTTAATCTTTTAATTTATTATTTGTTGCTTGTAATGTTTTTTAATTTAAATAAAATTTAAAAAAATTGACAATATCCGATTGTTACAAGTGAACCATAAGGAAATAAATATTTTGAATTGAATTAAAAATAAAAGAATTAAAATTTTAAACCATGTCATTTTTTGTAATAGTAAATAATTCATTGATTTTATAAAACATGTTTCTATTAATCATTTTTTTAATTTGATTGTTTGGTAACTGTCTAATTTCTTTAGGTATGTTGTTGTAAACCTTGATACACATAATATATGAGTTCACACTAAATCATTTAATAAATATATATAAATAAATATTTCCAGACAGGTCACACAGCGCCATCTAGTTTCCGTGGTAAGCTACGAGGCATGTGTTACGGAAACTAGATGGTTGATAAACTACATATTATACTTTTTTTTGTAAATATATACATATTATACATATAAACACCCAGGCCGAGACAAATTATACAATGTACAACTTGCCCTCGGTGGGAATCGAACCCACGATCTCCCGAGTTCACGGCAACGTTTGTTACCACTAGACTACTTACTTACTTTTATGACTGGGAATTTTAAGTGTTTTAGTGTCCATGCGACCAAATTTTCTGGTCATTATTTTTTCCAACAAAATTTACTATTTCTAGGATATACAAGGATGGGGTTAATAGTTTTAATTTTTTAAATAAAGGTCTACATGACATAGTATCGTGGGGCGATTTTGCGATCTTCGTCTTTAAAAAAAATGGATTCTTGGTTGATTTAAATTATTTGTAATATTTCTCGAGTCTGCCACTTGTCATGATAGGCGTAAATGTGATTTTTGACAACACCTGAAGGGATACGGTCGTCATGATACTTAGGTAATTAAATCTGAAAAAGCTTAAGTGTAGCAAAATATGAATACGGTACATTACAGCAGTTTATACGGCATTTGGCGAGATCATCAAAATAAATAACGACTGCCGCAGACGAGTCGACTTTGTATTGTTATAAAGGCACGTTCACACTCTATGTGGTTCGATCCCTAGTCAAGAATACTAAAATATTACATTATAGAAAAAGTTCCTGGAATCAGATCACCTTCAAAGTATTCTTCGTTGACCACAGCGCACATCTGCAAACGATCCTACCAATGTTAAAAATAAAAACACATATCGGGATGTACTTTAGGTTTTTTAACGTTTTTGGTTAAAATCTGCTTTGGCTATAACTATTCTCATAAGCAAATCTTTCGATAAAATTCTCTGAATTTTAACTCCAGAAGTTATTTATTTATTAAGAAAAAGTAATTGACATTTAATTCACAAGTATAGATACAAATATAGAAACAGAAAGTCATTTACAAGTTTTCACTAGTAGTGTTAGAATAATACAACCGCCTCCGTGGTCTAGTGGTAACAAACGTTGCCGTGAACTCGGGAGGTCGTGGGTTCGATTCCCACCGGGGGCAAGTTGTACATTGTATAATTTGTCTCGGTCTGGGTGTTTATATGTATATATTTACAAAAAAAAAAGTATAATATGTAGTTTATCAACCATCTAGTTTCCGTAACGCAAGCCTTGTAGCTTACCACGGAAACTAGATGGCGCTGTGTGACCTGTCTGGAAAAAAAATACATATTATGAACGATGAAAGCATTCAAGTCAGCAACCTCACGACGCTTATATAATGGTAGGTAACAGATGTAAACGTTGACACGAATGAATGTAGTCACGAGTCTGTGATTTAATACTGTCACGTTATTCGGGACATTCAAATAAAACTAGGAATTTAAGCAAGGAAGTTAATATATTACGAAAAATGAAGTTAACTGAGAACAATTATATAAAGGGAGGGTCGTAAGCCAAAACTTAGCCCTATCACTCTTTATGCATCCGTTGACCGTACGTAGGGGTACCTTCCCTCGGAGAGCCTGAAGATGGGGACCCGGAGAGCGCTGCCGATCCCAAGCGGACAACGAAGCGTCACGGGGATCCTGGGCAGCGGGGTTATCTTCTCAAGCTGGGCCCCAGCTCTATAGTCCTACTGGAAAAACCCCAAGCTACGGGGGCGACAATATCCAGTAGGATGAATTTATATATATAATTATTTTATTAATATTTATTTTATTTTATTAATATGTATATGATTATTGTAAAATATTTCTTATAAATTGAAGCAGCACATTGCAGTTGGTTTTGAAAGTCGAGTCTGTCAAAATCTACACTGACAGGTGACGTCTTAAATAAACGCAAGGCAAAGGATGTCGATTGCAGCCAACAATATTTATTCCTTGGCCGCATGTAATACGATCGTTACAATACTGAAATTGATATAGTAGGCTGGGGCCGTTACGGATTTTTATAGCTAAAAAAAAAAATTAGTAACAGGCAACGGCCGGCTGGAATATGTAGTTGAGGTCATAAACAATGAAAAAAAAAACTTTCGAACTTGAGATTAGGGGAAGTAGTGAAATGGGGTGCTATTTAAGGGATGAAAACCGTTTTTCGTTATTCGTGGCGGAACGAGACCTCCTAGAGAAAAGTATTTCATACAAAAGTTGTAGATAATAAAAAAATCTAAAACTTTTATTATCTATATTTTTCGACATAACCTCAAAGTTTACGAGAAAATGACGAAAAACCGATTTTTCTGTTTTTTATTTTTTTCTCGCGTGAAAATTATTTAATTTAAATGAAACTTTGTGAAAACACGTAATTATTTGCACACAATAAGCATGAATTTTTTCAATTATGGAAAATTAATATTTTTCGAGATTTTACCATTTTTTCCGAAAAAACACCACTATGCGGTCTCTATGAGTCGGGCATATGGACCAGCCGGAACTTCATGCTTTGGTCCATAACACATGTTTTTGTGAATTCAGTCTATAAACCAAATAAAAATATTGGACACTGCCTATATACAGCAGCTATTATCTTAACTGACATTGACATTTATATTCTTATAATTGTGTCTGTCTTAGCTCATAGTGTGACAATGCCTATCTACAGCAGCTATAATTTTAAGCGTTATTCTATATTTATAATTTTGTTATTTTATTATTTTATTGTTTCTCTTTCCAAATGATGGTTATCATGTACTGCTCCAGATTCACCAATATGTACTATAAAATGATATTGTTTTGTATCAATATTGTAAAAATTGACGGGTAAAAATGCAGAATACATCTTTTTTTGTCCTATGCCTACTTGCAAAATAAACGAATTGAATTGAATTGGTTAACTAAATAGACTACGATACTTTGACTATTAATTAAATAAACTGTATGAACGCGCCCTTATTGCAGTTTATACGGGAACAATTGTGTACTTTACGATAGCTAAGTGAATCATTTTATTGCATCGTCAACATTGTTAAAAAATCCATGATGTTTATTTACGTAGTCTAGTTTTAATAAATATTGCCTAATAATACGTTTTGCCCCACGAGCCGCAGCATTAGCTAGGTCCTTGTTATCATCTAGTAGCTTATTGTAGATAAAAGGAAAAGCAAAATTGTTAAATCGTGTTGCGAATGCGGTTCTACACACAGACACAGGCATCCACACTGTACCGCAAATACATTCGTGGATTTGCTTCACGCAGAACCAACGATGTTCCTGGACCCCGCGCAGCACCTACTCCCTCTGCACCACCCCCAGCAGGGACGCCGGCACCGTCCACTGAAGCTTCTCGTACTCCTCAGAAGGTGGTCACAGTACCTGATGGGTACTTCTATGACCACCAGAAGATAAATAAAAATAAATATAATAAATATTTCCAGACAGGTCATACAGCGCCATCTAGTTTCCGTGGTAAGCTACGAGGCTTGTGCTACGGAAACAACTAGATGGTTGATAAACTACATATTATACTTTTTTTTTTGTAAATATATACATATTAACAGCCAGACCGAGACAAATTATACAATGTACAACTTGCCCCCGGTGGGAATCGAACCCACGACCTCCCGAGTTCACGGCAACGTTTGTTACTACTAGACCACTGAGGCGGTCAAGATACGGAAGCTTTAGATTAATTAATTTTATTACTCGAAGTTAATGATATTTTTATATGTATTTTAGTTGTAAGGTATTCATCTATGGACCATCTGTTGCCTAATAATAAACAATTTATTATTATTATTATGTAATGTATATTCTTAAAGAATCTCGGTATTTAACTGGTTAACCTAATGACGTTGACGGGCCTCGGCCAAGTGAGCATCATGTTTCTTTAACTCCAAACTTTCTGACTATACGGCAAGTATTAAGGATTGTAGCTTTTTGCAATTGTCTGTATGTGTGCTGGTCTACGTTAATAGTTTTGAGGCTGTCATGTAATGTTTTGGGTATTACTCCGGTCGTAGATACTAATATGGGTACAGTTGTTACTTTTTCTAATTTGAGTTGGGATTTAAGCTCTATTGCAAGGTCTCTGTATTTAGTATTTTTTTCTGTATGTGTAGTTATTAGGTTATGAGTGTTAGGTACGGCTATGTCTATTAAATATGCTGTTTTATTTTCTTTGTTTATCAAAGTAATGTCAGGTCGGTGTAGTGTACTGTTTTGTCAGTTATAATCGTTCTGTCCCAGTAGAGTCGAATATTGTCATTTTGCAGAACGGTGCTTGGCTTGTATTTGTAGTATGGAACAATTTGATTTACTAATTTATATTTGCTTGCTAATACTTGATGTACTATTGCAGCTACTTGGTCGTGTCTATTATTTGTATATATTATTATTTTTATTATAAAATTACTTCAGTGTTTAGATAGAAAAAAAACGATTGAACATCTGGGTAATATGTGACAAAAAAAAAGCGATTTTACCAATCTATCCAGCGGGAATAAGGAAGAGTGAGTATAATTCAGGGAACATTAGGGAATTAATATACTTAATGGAGTTCGACTGGTTGTCGGCGGAGAACGAATCGTTCCTTTGGGGCCGTGTTAATGAAACAATGAATATGGCGATAGCTTCTTTCATCATTACAGCCCCTAGAACACTGCTGAAGATGTGATATGTAAGTGCGTTTATCTCGCCTTCATGGCTAAATTACAGAACAGATTTTAATAAAATTTTGCAGAGGCCCAAAGGTTAACGAAAAGAGATTGTCATACGGTATTACGTTCGCCTTTTATTTATTTTATTTTTTTATTTAAAACTTTATTGCACTATAATAATAATAATAATAATTTGTTTATTATCAGGCAACAGATGGCCCATAGATAAATACCTTACAACTAAAATACATATAAAAATAACATTAAAATTAATTAATCTAAAGCTTCCGTATCTTCATCTTCTTGTGGTCATAGAAGTACCCATCAGGTACTGTGACCACCTTCTGAGGAGAACTAGAAGCTTCAGTGGACGGTGCCGGCGTCCCTGCTGGGGGTGGTGCAGAGGGAGTAGGTGCTGCGCGGGGCTCAGGAACATCGTTGGTGCTGCGTGAAGCAAATCCACTAATGTATTTGCGGTACACAACACCGAGCCAGAATTCCTTCTTCAGGAATATTTTGAGGTGCTCTGACCGCACACGAATCCTAAATGCCTTAAATCCGGTGTCATCCCAATGGGAAGGTAACTCGTCGATAGCAGCGACAGAGTCGATCTCCCTCGGTCCCGTATGTGTCCGAGAACATCTTGGGATGACATGTCCTTGCGCAGCCGCGATACATAGACATAGGATGTCGGTATCGCAGCTTTTAGAGCGCACTGTTCGGGAGGCGCAATTCCCCGATTATTACTTTTGGGCCTCCTTTTTTTCTTTTCCACAGTCACAAACCCTTTCGAATCAATTTTATTTCCGGTTGTGACGCGAAGTTTTAAGTTTTTAAATGTACTATGGCTTAATGCCGCTAGGCATTCTCTAGCAGCCAACCTTTGGGACAATGCAGAGAATTTTGATTATGAGGTAGGTGCAAAGGGCTTAAATATGAAACTTATTAAAAATATTAAATAAACTTAGTCTAAGATAAAACAATACATATTAATACACACACCAATACATACAAATATGTACGCAATAATACATATACTACACACTATATATATATATATATATATATATATATATACATATATACTACATACAATATATATATTAATTTACAATAAATTTTTAAAATAAAATAAGGTCATAATATTATGTCCGTAGCTTTTATGACGTTAAATTTTATAACTTTATTGTAAAATAATATAAATATTTAAAAGGCGAATGTAATGCCGCAAGATAATCTCTTTTCCTTAACCTTTGGGCCATTGGGATATTCAAAATTGAGTACGGTGCAAAAAAAAATCAAAAATATTTTTTATTAATAAAAAAAACGTACATAGATAAATATAATATATAATTTACATACATACTAATACAACATTAGTAAAATCAATATATTACAATAAATTATATCACAATACATAATCGATCTCTTGTTGGACACTGACAGTGGGTCTCGCCGACAAATTGAAGCTCAGCGGGCTATGAAGCGAGCTATGCTTGGTATTTCTCTGATGGATAAAGTCAGAAACGAGGAAATGCATCCGAGAACCAAAGTTACCGATATAGCCGTCAAAATTAGTAAGCTGAAGTGGCAATGGGCTGGACATGTCTGTCGTAGAACCGATGAACGATGGAGTAGACGGATTCTAGAGTGGAGACCACGTACGGGAAGACGAAGAGTGGGTCGACCCCCCGCTAGATGGACGGATGACCTAAGGAAGGTCGCTGGCGGGGGTTGGATGAGGGTGGCAGGAGATCGTGTGAAGTGGCGAGCCTTGAAGGAGGCCTATATCCAGCAGTGGAGAGACACAGGCTGATGATGATGATGATGAATCAATCTCTTTGCATTATCGCCTGTCTCTTACAGAAACCAGCAGCCCTATTTCTGTTACTAAAGCGCAAACGTTATATAATGGAATTCGTTAACGCTATTAAAGTTGATATTTGCACGGCCGCTGTCAAGGTCGAGCGCCTATAGAGTATAGAATTGAATAATATTTTGTTATTATGACGCACGCTCTGATGTAAATAATGAAATCCCCTAATAACGTTTGCGACTATGGCTGCGTTCGTTTTAAGAAATGTTAGCATGAAAATACCACTTTTTTAGCACAAGTCGTTCGTTTAATGAAAATTCTAATATTTGATGCTAATTTCGTATGTCAGTACCGTGTTGAAAGGAGAGCTATTGATGTTACTTTTTGACAGATGCCATTAACATAAATGGTTTGTTTACATTGTTATATACTTTATAGTTTTCTATTATATTTGTTAAAAAGGTATTGTAAACGATTTTATGTAATAAATTCAAAGACCATAATAATATCATTTGTGTTGGATGCCATGGTATGATAAAACATGAACGAAAATACTTGTCAAAAAGTAGCCTCACCGCTCGTTTTATTTAAGAAATGTTAGCGTTGTTAAAAAAAGTGGTATTTCTTAACAAAAACGACATTTCGCGCTGGTTTATGAAGTTGCTACGTGATGTTGGAAATGGTATAAAACGAACGCGGGGTATGTAACGGAATAGGACAGCAGGTCTTGCAAATGTTAACCATACAAGAAAGAGATAGTCCTATATTATAGGCCAATCATGACAAGTCGCAAGCTCGTCGAAATCTCTAGCGTACCAAACTCGAGAAATATCACATATAAATTTATTCGAAGTAGATACTTTATTATATTATATAAAATAAAATAGATTAAAAAACTAATAATAAATAAAACTAAACTAAAAATACCCATGAAATTAAAACTATTCTACAAAATAAACTAAGGGCTTACCACCAAGGAGGGTACCTAAAACGCTCGTCGCATTTCCTCGTTGAATTATAATGGAAATATTCTGTTTTAGGTAGTTATGGCATTTGGGATCGCCACACTCTTAAAAAATTCGTTTACCCAGCTCTTTTATGAATTTGTGGGTATCAAGAGAATAAACATAAATTAAATATGAATTTAATGAACTTCGAAGCCTAAAAATATGTTTGTACCACCTCACTTCCAAAAGGATTATACTCGTAACAATTTCATTACTCGAACTTTAAAAATGTGCAATGATGAATTTGCTGAGATAGACATGTTCGGTACCAGTTCCAGAGTAGTGAAGAGGAGTGTATTCTCTTCGCTGCTCTGAACTTGAACTTGCCGGGTCCCAAGCATTTATGCATTCCTTATTGCATATTTCAGTTGGCTAGATAATATTATCCTACTACAATCTCATTGTTGATAAATAATAAAATCACTTATTCCTAATTCAAGTTTATACAAAAATTACTGTTGATTGGTAGTTTGTTGGTTGGTAGTTTGTTGTATCCGTAAATAGTATTATAAGTATGCATTTATAAATTATTATTATAGCATCTGTTAATTTAAGTATCTTTTAAATCATGTTTGCGTTATTACTCTATCCTTGTTTTTATTTTTATATCCATTTTTGTTTCCTTACCATAGTATTTGTGTTTAGCTTCTATTATGTATAAAATATTTTTGGCTCTCAATGTCTTCTTATTGTTATTAATTTATTACACAGATGTTCAAACTTGTCACGTGCCCGCAAAGCCTTCAAAGGGGCCCCTTAGTGGTTCATATATTTATTAGTTTCAATATTAGTATCTTGCAATCCAGAGTGACAATTTTGTTTATCTGTGATATTGTTTGTGTATGTTGACTGTTTGTTGCCTAAATAAAAAAAAAATAAAAAAAATATTGTGTTTCGACTAAGAATCGAAACCGGTACATGCTTTGGTTTAAGCATGCGATCCTTGGCTTGGACCGAGGAGGGCATAACTCGGTCACTGCTCTTTAAAATGGTAAATTAAGCAAATGCACAAGTCATGTCACAATTTTCATTTAAAATTACCCAAATTTTAACATCCCTAAAATTAAGTTGAGACTATTAAATTAACAAGCCTTTTAGAGTAATGCGGGGTTTACACGGGTGGATTTTCCCGTCTAGGTTTCTGTTTTTTTTTAATTGTTTTTTTTTTTAGTTTTTTTAAATTTTATTTTTAATGAATGCCTCCGTGGTCTAGCGGTTAAACCCGTGAATTTAGACTCGGAGGTACCGGGTTCGATTCCTGGTCTGGACACAATATCTATTAATGTAAATAAATACATTTAATTAATATTTGTGATTTTTCTCGAGTTTGGTACGCTTATAAGCGTGGTTACTGACCACCCCGAAAGGGAAAAGGTCGTGATGATACTTTAATTGGGGACAAGTTGTACATTGTATAATTTGTCTCGGTCTGGGTGTTTATATGTATAATATATTTACAAAAAAAAAGTATAATACGTAGTTTATCAACCATCTAGTTTCCGTAACACAAGCCTCGTAGCTTACCACGGAAATTAGATGGCGCTGTGTGACCTGTCTGAAAATATTATAAAAAAAAAAAAAAAAAAAGTTTTTATTTATAGATTAGTTTATTAATTATTAATTGTAGGTACCTTCCTTTGATTTTTTTTTACATTATGAAATAAAGATCAGTTTTAAAACGATTGCTAAAAGAATTTTGTTGTAATAAAATACAAAAAAATGTTGTCTACTACAAAGGTTGGAAACTTCAACCAGAAATTTTGTTTTCGTCCATCAAGTTCGAGGGAGACCTATTCTTGATGATTCAAACTTAAAAAATATGAATTTGAATTAAAAAAAAAATATACGTGTATAAAATTATATTTACCGAATGATTTCATTATTATCTCTCGAAAATAGACGCATTGTAAGAGACATCCATTTCTTGCAAGAGATCTGGAGATGCCTACTATTGTGGCATTTGTTGTCGGCCTAGCTAAACGTACATGTATGTTTTACCGGGCTGACAACGGATTTTACAAGTATCTTCAGGAGATCGCTCCTGTTCTTATCCGGAGAAAAGGTTTTATTTAAAAACTTTATTGTAAATCTATACAAAAGACGAACTTAATGCCGCATTCTCATAGCTGGGCATTAACCCGTTAATCGTTAATTAACGAAGTTAACATTTTGATTAACGGGTTAACTTTTAAGTTAACTTTTAAAAATGTTAACGGACACGTTAACTTCCGTTAATATGCAGAAGTCCGTTAATCGTTAATCCAATGCAGGTTCAGACAAGTACGAAACGACAAGTGCCGGGCGCGGCGGCGCGTGAGACAAAAACAAAACTAGATTTATTTTGCGAAAAAAAAACTGTGAAGTACTAGCGCCAGTGCTTAGAGTGACGAGTGTTGTGTTTGTTGTTATTATAAATTACTGTCAGTGATAATTTGCGTGGTAATAAAGAAGAGTGCAGTGTAATTAGTTATATAGAAAAGTGTACTATGCAGTGTAGTAATTAAAACTATATCATGGAAGACATGGAATCGGATTTCAGCCGTCCTGATGAGAATCCTTGGCCACATTTGACTGAGTATGTGGAATTTGTATCCAGATCGGGCCGGCAAATACTGTTTGCTTGTAATCGTTGCTTGCCGAAAGACACCAAAATAAAAGTTCATGTATCAAGCCTGAATAATTTGAAACAACATGTAAGAAGGGTACATGGGTCACAATACTATAGTTTGAAGAGATTGTTAAGGCGGGCTCTAACCGAGGCAAGACAAAAAAGAGAACTCATTCTGACAATATTATATATTAACCTGTTAACTTCCAGTACCTAAACCAACAGGTTTTATAAGTTCACTAACGCAACGATATAAAAATGCAATTTTACACATATTAACGGATTAACGATTAACATTAACTTCCGTTAATTCTTCCGAAATGTAACGCTTAAAGCGTTTAACGAAGCTAACTTTTTTTGTAGCGGATTAACGATTAACGAAGTTAACTATTTGAATAATGGTGCCCAGCTATGCGCATTCTCTTCCCGTTAACCTTCGGGATATTGGGACATTTTAAATTAAGTAAGGTGCAAATATAGAAATAAAATAAAAAAAATAACATACATAGACAACTACTTGTATAATATATATATATATTTTACACATACAAACTAACACTACAAAAAACATATATATATATATAATACAATAAATACGCTGCTTTAAACGACATCATTCGAAGGGCTTCTGTCACTGCTGGAGTACCCGCGATTCTAGAACCCTCTGGGATTTACTGCTGCGCAAATACGCCAACCTCAGTACAGGTTACTAATTTGCGCCGTTTGGGGTCGAGACTCTGGGCCCATGGGGACACTGAGCCAAGCGTCTGGCCAAAAAGATGTCCAAACGGCGAACGGAAAAGTATTTTTTTAAGTTTTTGTAGTTTTTTATCTTTATAACAGAATAAAATATTTTAACATAACGATACCTACCTTAAAAGACGAATTAAGAAAGCGCACACCGTCTTTAAAAGGAAAAAAGGTTGAATTAATAGAACGGCAATTTTGAGATCGCCACATCTTTGATTTCGCTTAGAAATGTCGATCTGTACACTAAAAAGCTGCCCACTTCGATAACTTAATAAATTTCGTAATAAAAATACAAGTTTTCTATGCAACTGACAGTTATATTATGTACCATCTATCATGCGCCATCTATCGTGATAAAAAGTTACATACATACATACATATCTTCACGCCAGATCCCTTGCGGGGTAGGCAGAGACAATTGAGCGCCATTTGACACGATCACGACATACCTCTTTCGCTTCGTCGACATTCATTAACCTCTTCATACATGCCCTTTGGTTACGAAGACTTTTTAATGCACCTTCAGTCAGTGTTTTATTTATTTGATCGTGATATGTGAGTCTCGGTCTGCCAGGGCCTCTTTTACCCACAACTTTCGCATTATATATCTGGTTCGTCAATCTTTCATCGCTCATCCTTTCAACATGCCCGAACCATCGTAGCATGCTTTTCCTTATTTTTGTCCCTATGCTTTCCTTCATACCAACCCTTTTCCGTATTTCGACGTTACGTATGCGGTCCGCCAAAGTGACGCCACATATCCGCCGCAACGACCGCATTTCTACTGCATTAACCCTACTCTCATGCGTATTCTGACATATCCACGTTTCGCTTCCATACATCAGTGTTGGTAAAAAGTTAGTGATACTTATATATTATACTAACGCGCGTGGCTCGTGGCTAGGGCGCGGTGGTGGCTCGGTTGAAAGAACGCGTTCCTTAAATCTTACAAAGGTCGGTTCAAACCCCCCCGGCATGTACCAATGAGAAATACACTTTTCTTAAGTACATTTGTCATATATTTACAACACCACCGTTCCCGTGCCTCGGAGAGCACGTTAAGCCGTCGGTCCCGGTTCCACTAATACCAACTTGTGGAATCGTTAATAAATTGTCATAAAAATTGACATCAAATCCTCGCCAAGCCGTCTGGCCAGCGTGGCGAGTGCAGGCCAAGTTCTCCAGATATATGTACTGGAAGGCCCATCTCCAGCAGTGGAGATCTAGGACGCTGTGTTCTAGGGGCTGTAATGATATATTATACTTGTATTTGATATGGTTATATATACGAGATAGTATTACATTTTATTTTATATGTATGTATATTAATATTATTTATATGTGTAGTTTATATGTATGTATTTGCATGTAGTATTAGTATGTAAATATTATTTATTTGTATGTGTATGTAAGTATGTATTAATTTATGTCATTATATTGTCTAATTAAGCCTGTAATTGCACCTACCTTTCATTGTTTAATTGCTCTTGTTGTCCCGAAGGTTTGACTGTCATAGAATGCCTAGCGGCATTAAGTCCGCCTTTGTACTTTGTGCAATAAAGATTTAAATAAATAAATACACCCCATTGACTCAGAGACTAGGGATGTACTGTAATCTGCCACAACTTCAAAATTAGAATATTGTTTTAAGAATCGGTCCCATAAACCGTAACATTTGTAATTATAGCCGAATGTTTTCTTGGCTGAAAGAAATTTATTTGTTTATTCACGAGGCGAATTTAAATATTCATGTTCGGCCGGAATCGTAATGGTTTTTTTAGAACAATGGGGATTGTAGGAACAGGGGTTTTTATTTAATGTCACTTTTTGCATTATTTATTATAATAAAACTATACAATAGCGAAACTCAAGTGTATTTACTTTATAATTTATATTAAAAGAGTCGGTCTGAGTCGAGACGATGGCAAGCGTCCAGACGGAATGACATTAGTTGGATCAATCCCTGGTATGGGATTTTACCTGTTGGGATTCCCTAGCCCCTTCCCACCTTCAAGGAACTTCTGTTAGAGCTGGTGTTGCAGCGGAACAAGCGCAGATCAGCAAGCGTCGAAAATATGAAACGATTTGCAATAGTTACTTTTATTCGACGTTTGCTGTACAAACGATGAGCCCGTGGGGTTCGGAACTTAAAGCCTTTTATAAAGAAATTGTTCCAAGGCTCATTGACGTCTCTGGTGACAATAGGGCTGGCAGTTTTTTCTCCCAAAAATTAAGTATCCTAATTCAAAGGGGAAATGCTGCTAGTGTATTGGGCACCATGCCACAAGACAGCGATTTGGAGGAGCTATTTTTTTTTTTTAAGTATTTAATTTTTATTTTCTATGTATTATTATTATTTTTTAGGTTAAATTTAGATTTTGTTTAATTCATAATTTAGTTTTTTTTTTAATCATTGTACCTTCCTTCGAATAAAATTTAAGTATAACAGTAAAAAAAAAAAGACATACATACATATCTTCACGCCAAATCCCTTGCGGGTTAGGCAGAGACAATTGAGCGCCACTTGTCACGATCACGACATACCTCTTTCGCTTCTTCAACATTTATCAACCTCTTCATACATGCACTTTTGTTTCAATGGCTTTTTAATGCACCTTCAGCTGTTGTTTTATTTATCTGATCGTCATATGTGAGTCTTGGTCTGCCAGGGCCTCTTTTACCCACAACTTTCGCATATATCCGGTTCGTCAATCTCTCTTCGCTCATCCTTTCAACATGCCCGAACCATCGGAGCATGCCTTTCCTTATTTTTGTCCCTATGGTTTCTTTCATACCTACCTTTTTGCGTATTTCATCATTACGTATGCGGTCTGTTAAAGTTACGCCGCATATCCGACGCAACGACCTCATTTCAACTGCATTAACTCTACTCTTATGCATATTCTGACATATCCACGTTTCGCTTCCATACATAAGTGTTGGTACCAACATGGCATTGTGTATGGCGAGCCGAGCTTTGTCACTGACATTTCGACTGGCGATCAGTGACCCCAGGGCAATATTAAAAGAGAGTTACAAAACTGTATAGAACTGTATGCAAAACTGTGAAAATAAACTGAATATGTTTAAAATTTATATAAAACTATGTTAGCTACTCCAGAAGTAAAGACAGAAGAGCTCATAACCTGATACCTTCTTCTCTATTTCGCAACTAAACCACCTGCAGAGACTAAAATCCCAAAAGCAGCCACACATCGCTACGCGTTCATATATATTTGGAGACTTACATCTGTCGCAACGACGTGGACACTAACAGTTTGTCTGGTCCACAAGTTCAAGGTCATTGTTCATTGGTGGTTGGTATTCTTGTGATCATAAATACAGCTGTTTGGACGGACAGAACAATAAAAGTATAAAGTATCATCACGACTGTATCCCTTCCGGGGTAGTCAGAAACCACGCTTTTTGTGTTTTTTTATAAAGCGAATTCATATTTAGCCAACTTTACTATAGCGTACCAAACTCAAGAAATATTACAAAGAAAAATGCTAGGGATCTCATGGACAGAGCATCAAACCAACGTGTCGATTTTAAAACAACACATAATATTTTAATTTAATTGTAGGCAAATCTGGAAATATAGAAGGGATTTTATTGTACAATTTTATTGTCATATTGTCAAAAACTCTGTCACGGGGACGGTGGTGTTGTAGATCTATGACAAATGTACGTAAGAAAAAGGAAGATAGTCTTTCCTAGCGCGATACCACGCTGTTTTCCATTGATTTCTAAATGATCGTGAATTATTCTTCATTCTGCAGTTGTTGCCGCAAATCTGTGGAACAACCTACCCTAGATATCCGACAGGCGCCAAATAGAACATTGTTTAAAAGGATGGTTTTCACACACTTCTTAAATAGATCCCAACAACTGTAAGTATGTATATATTGTATTTATGTATATATTAAGTATTATAAGTATATTAGTGTTTAGTATATTAATATTATTTACTAGTAAGTAGTTTAGTTTTAGTAGTATTTTAATTTTTCCCTTATGTTATGTGATTATGTTCTTTAATTTGCGCGAACCTTCCACATACCATGTTCGTAATGTCCCTAAGGTTGACCGAGTAAGAATGTCTAGCGGCATTAGGTTCGCCTTTGTACATAGTGCAAAAAGTTTTAAATAAATATATAAATTGTATATTGTGTTTATTAATTTGCGCGAACCTTCCACATACCATGTTCGTAATGTCCCTAAGGTTGACCGAGTAAGAATGTCTAGCGGCATTAGGTTCGCCTTTGTACATAGTGCAAAAAGTTTTAAATAAATATATAAATTATACATTGTATATTGTGTTCTTTAATTTGCGCGAACCTTCCACATACCATGTTCGTAATGTCCCTAAGGTTGACCGAGTAAGAATGTCTAGCGGCATTAGGTTCGCCTTTGTACATAGTGCAAAACGTTTTAAATAAATATATAAATTATACATTGTATATTGTGTTCTTTAATTTGCTCGAACCTTCCACATACCATGTTCGTAATGTCCCTAAGGTTGACCGAGTAAGAATGTCTAGCGGCATTAGGTTCGCCTTTGTACATAGTGCAAAACGTTTTAAATAAATATATAAATTATACATTGTATATTGTGTTCTTTAATTTGCGCGAACCTTCCACATACCATGTTCGTAATGTCCTTAAGGTTGACCGAGTAAGAATGTCTAGCGGCATTAGGTTCGCCTTTGTACATAGTGCAAAAAGTTTTAAATAAATAAATAAATTATACATTGTATATTGTGTTCTTTAATTTGCGCGAACCTTCCACATACCATGTTCGTAATGTCCCTAAGGTTGACCGAGTAAGAATGTCTAGCGGCATTAGGTTCGCCTTTGTACATAGTGCAAAAAGTTTTAAATAAATAAATAAATTATACATTGTATATTGTGTTCTTTAATTTGCGCGAACCTTCCACATACCATGTTCGTAATGTCCCTAAGGTTGACCAAATAAGAATGTCTAGCGGCATTAGGTCCACCTTTGTACATAGTGCAAAAAGTTTTAAATAAATAAATTTTTAAAAAAATACATTGTATATTATACCTCGTTGTCTTTATCAGCGTCTTTGATGTGTTGAGCGATGAAGCGAACACTCTGCAATGCTAAAGAAACCTCCGGAGATATGTGACGTGGTATCATGTTTTCGGATTCCGTAACTTTAACAAAAAATAAATTATTTAATAGCAAGCAATAGGACACAAGTAAAGTGGAGACCACGTACAGGAAAACGCAGAGTGGGAAGACCCCCCGCCAGATGGACGGATGACCTGAAAAAGGTCGCTGGTGGGGGCTGGATGAGGGTGGCAAAAGATCGTGTGAAATGGAGAGCCTTGAGGGAGGCCTACATCCAGCAGTGGAGAGACATAGGCTGATGATGACTTAATACTTTCTTTTTAAACAAGCAGAACAATATATTTTAACTCCACAAATTTCTACTTCCTAATAATATATTATCCTCATATATGTATATCTTCTATAATACTTATATATTGATGAGTATTTATGTAGTCTATGTATTCATACTATTTATGTAGTTTATTGGTTAGAATTGCACCCCACATATTTATACTGTCTCACTCTCCCAAAGGTTAGCTGGTAGAAAAAGCCGAAACTCTGGAGACTCTTACGTCTGTCGCACGCTGAAAGTGTGGGATGCTCTTCCAACCAGTGTCATCCCCCATTTCCCTGGAGTCCTACAAGCGAAGTGTGAAAAACCATTTTGATAGGCCGGCATAATAGTAGAGACTAATATTGGCCGTCTGTTGACGTCAGTGACTCCCATCGTTGGACCACGCGTACTGCTTACCATCAGATGGGAACGATGTCACATGCAGTGAACAATATTTAAAGAAAAAACTGTTTTTTTTTTATTTTAGAAGAGCACGTCATGCTTTTCTGATTTATTAAAAATTCTTACGATGTTATTTTTATCTTACCGGAAGGTCTTTGATGTACGCTAGCTCCAAGCAAATCTTCCTCCATGACTGGTGACTTTCGGTAATCGCCGCTGTCTTTTGAATCTCCAAACGCATCTGTCAGACTTTCGCGGCTACAACAACACATAAAATATATAAAAATACAAAATAATAAAACTGACTATGTGACAGACCGTTACGGTCATAAGAAGAGAAGACAAATTTCTAAGCATTCCATGGGTCCACCGTGCGGGTGCCGGGTCCATCGTGTGTGTGGGCTTGCGACCGACAATAGGCTGGTTTAAGAAAAGGAGCCCTCCTATTTTTTTCGACTGCGCGATACCATCCACCATTCTACTTCTCTCCCTATCCAACCAAATACTGTATGATTCCGTTAATGCCGTCTTGGACGCTCGTTCCATAAATGTATTGACGGCAGACCTGCTTAGGCCCAATTCTTTCAGTAAGTGATGCAAAGATTTTGCTGGAACTCCTCTTGCACCAACTTCCACTGCGTAAAGCTGAGTCTTGAACCCGTTCCAGATCATTTCTTCTGTGAGATTATAATATTTATTCGACATCATGTTGTGTTCTTTTGGAATATTTGATTCCCATGGAACGGTAAGTTCAATAAGGATAACTTTTTTCAAGTTCCGAGAAAACACTAAGATGTCTGACCTATAGGCTGATACAGCTAGTTCATCTGGGATCCTATAATGGTGTTCAAATGTATCCATGAGAATTTTCCAGTCTGTTGCGCGGCCAAGGATCGAGGTGGGCTTGCATTTAGTTTTCCTTTACAAATTTGGAAATAAAGAAACCGGAAAAAGACCGTAATAAATAAATTGAAATGAACGAATTAAACAAAAAAAAATACTAATTTATACGAAAAAAAAATTTACATAATATAATATATCTAAACTACTATCTATATGAAACGAATGAATAAAATATAAATAGTTTTTTTTTTAAACATAAATTATATACTTATTATTTAAAAAAGTATCATCACGACCGTATCCATTGCGGGGTAGTCAGAAACCACGTTTTTCTAATGAGCGAGTTTACATTTAGCCAACTTTACTATATACCGGGTTCGATTCCTGGTCGGGACACAAAAATAGTTATTAATGTAAATAAATACATTTAATTAATATTTAATTTATTTGTGATATTTCTCGAGTTTGGTACGCTGGAGACATCGACGAGCTTGCCACATGTCATGATTGGCCTATAGTAAAGTTGGCTAAATGTCAATCCGCTTATTTATAAGCGTGGTTTCTGACCACCCCGAAAGGGAAACGGTCGTGATGATGATGATTATACTATAGACCCATCATGACAAGTGGCAAGCTCGTCGATGTCTCTAGCGTAGCAAATTCAAGAAATGTCACAACTAAATTAAATAAATTATTGTGTCCCGACCAGAAATAAAAACAGAAAGTACCTATAAATAGAAAACACAAATTAACCAAGCCAATAATACCTAATTCTAAGACCCACATTGTTCTATATCTAGTCATCGAACTTACAATAAGCTATTGGCTATAATAACCACTCACAATAGCTGGAATACTTCACACAACAATGCTAACACGTTCACAATCAACGTTCATAAATGCAACACCAATTTACATCGACGTATATCTACTATGTGCAAAATAAGGACCTGTCTGTTCTAATTTATTCTAGACATGTTGGCCCTTTAATACGAGTAACACAATCCCACAAACAAATAAAAATTAATTTAAAAAAAAACCCTACGGCGGAAAATACTTTAATAAAAAACTCAAAAGAAATAAATAAAAATTAAAAAGAACAAGCCAAGGGTTTCTTCGCCAAAAAGTTTGATAACCGCTTAACTACACCATTGAAAAAATTAAAGTGAGAACTTTATTGCGCGCGCTTGATTGGGAACCTATTTCGTTGAACGTACGTCCGTATGTCAGAACAGCGCTCAAGGGGAAACAGCGCGGCGGGGAAGAGAAAGAGATACATTTATACAATTTTAAAATCATTTACATTCATCATACCATGCATTAATTTAATCTGTATATTCCTAACAACTACGAAATCAATAACCTGCAAGTTTAGTTCTCACTTTTTCGGTACGTCCCACGATGCACCCGTTTTTTTTTTTAATTTGTGTTTATATTACATAGCTACTTCAACAGTCGGGACCTATTGTTAGGAAGATTTAAGCCGATCTTAGTTTTTTAATGGGTTCCGACTGTTAAAGTTTTTAAAAATGTTATAGTTTTAGTAAAGTCCACGGGCCTAGATTATTTACAGCAAACGGCACAAACATTACGTATTTGCGCCGCTTGCTAGCCTACGGTACAGTTAAAAACGGCTCCTAAAGAGTCGATACACGTGGCATTCCACACTAAGGACTGTCCCCACTCCCAGACGATCAGCGTCATACCAGGTCTCTCAACACAGTCGTGGTTTTGAATTATAATAATTAATAAATAATCATCGTAGCACAAATGATGTTCATATGACGTTGGTCCAAAAACTTAGGGCCAATATATTGACGATTAAATATTTATATTATACAAACACTATATGAACGTCTTTGCCAATATCTCAAAAGCCAATACGGACCACGGAAATGTAGTATCTAATCTCTAAAGCATAAAAGCTGAATTTCTGTGCATAAGTTATACATTTAAGATCTTGTATGTAAATAGAGGGTGTTTAGCCTACCTATTTTAGAATCCTGTAACTCCTTTAGACTAAGACAGTTTTCACACTTATATTACTGGGCGGATTTTAATGACATTTGAAACGAAATGTTTTTTGGAATCCAGGGACGGACATAGGACATATGACATCACCATGGCCACGAGATTTGACCCCAATCTGTCAGACTGTTTAATTGGCCTTTTTACCCGATTGCGAGGTCTGTTATAAAAGTATCCGGTAAAAAAAACTGGCGAACCTAATCACCCTCAAAGAAATCTCCTTGGGACTCCACACACTTCTCCCGCGGTGCCGCCATTGTTGGAAGCATTCCGAAAAAGCCTCTTTCGAAATCGACTTTAGCTCGGATGTCGTTGCCATAATATCCTCTCTTGTCTAAAATCGCGTTCCTTTCAATGGCCTCTTTACTTTGGGGAACAGCCAGAAGTCGCAGTTTACGTTACGTTTGCGTCTTGGTTACGAATTTGCGCCGTTTGGGGTTGAGACGATGGGAACCTTCAGCAAGGCGCCTGGCCAAGGTGTTGATAAAGTGGCTGACGGAAAGGTCTGGAGACAGGAAGGCTGGCAATTATTTCTGCCAACGTATTAGCCTCGCTATCAAAGTCAAAGTATTTTCATTCAAGTAAACCTATTACAGGCATTTATGAAACGTTATTAATTTAATTATTTTAAATGATTCTACTCCTGCTAGTGGAAGACTAAGCAGCAAAGTGGTCCAATGAGTAAGCTGTTAGCAGAAGACCAGCAAGAAAACTCAGCTATATCATATTTTCAAAATTAAACATATACAGAACTGCACCACAACGATCAATTAATAACCTTTTAAATTTAGTTATTAGTACCTATGAGATTACAATACCTGGTACAGCAGTAACCCACCAGACAAGTCATAATTAAGATAGACTACATGCCTATGTGCAACCCGAAAGTCGACAAAACGAAAAAACCTCTGCTAATTTAAGAACAATAAATTGAATGCTATACAGAAGGGATATTTTTTTATTTATAGTTATTTTTTATGGTTTAATTTGTATTTAATTATTTTCTAAGAAAACTGACCTCATTTCCAGCTCATTGGTATATCCGTTAGAATGAAAGGTGTCATCGTAGTCCGGCAGAGAATACTTAGTTCTTCTCATCATCAGAACCTTCGGCATGAGCTGGAGAAACAGCTTCTTCATCCAGGGCGACATTGTGTGGGTGGACGGAGATCTACGGGAAAAAACATGTTTTTTTTTTTATTTGCCTAGATTTGATATACTGACGTAGTCTAGCGGTTAAATTCGTGGATTTAGACTCGGAGGTACCGGGTTCGATTACTGGTCGGGACACAATAATATATTTTATTTATTTGTGATATTTCTCGAGGTTGGTACGCTAGATACATCGAAGAGCTTGCCACTTGTCATGATGGGCCTATAGTAAAGTTGCCTCCCGTTGATTCCCGTCACTTTTATTCCTAAACTACTTGACCGATTTTAATAAAGTTTGGAAGATAAATAGAAGCCCATATCCGTTCCAGGATTCTAGGGAACAAGAATTGTATAATTTAAAAGTATATCACATCCGTAATCATTTGCGTTGTGTTCAAAAATGACAACTTTTACAATATCGGATTCACATTTAGCCAACTTTACTATAGGCCAACCATGACAAGTGGCAAGCTCCTCGATGTCTCCAGCGTACCAAACTCGAGAAATATCACAAATAAATTTAATATTAATTAGATGTATTTATTTACATTAATAAATATGTTTGTGTCCCGACCAGGAATTGAAACCGGTACCTCCGAGTCTAAATCCACGGACTTAACCGCTAGACCATGGAGGCAGTTATATATAATTATAAATAAAACTAAACTAAAAATACCTATGAAATTAAAACTATTCTATAAAATAAACTAAGGGCTTACCACCAGGGAGGGTACCTAAAGTGCTCGCCGCATTTCCTCGTTGAATTATAATCGAAATATTTAGGTAGTTATGGCATTTAAATAAAATTAAAATAAATAAATATTTCCAGACAGGTCACACAGCGCCATCTAGTTTCCGTGGCTACGAGGCTTGTGTTACGGAAACTAGATGGTTGATAAACTACATATTATACTTTTTATTTGTAAATATATACATATTATACATATAAACACCCAGACCGAGACAAATTATACAATGTACAACTTGCCCCCGGCTGGAATCGAACCCACGACCTCCCGAGTTCACGGCAACGTTTGTTACCAATGGACCACGGAGGCGGTCAGCACAATACCATCATGACAAGTGGCAAGCTCGTCGATGTCTCTAGAGTATCAGAGTCGCGAAATATCACAAATAAATGAAATATTATTGTGTCCAGGAATGAAGTCTTTGTAAATGTAAAGATTTAAGTTAAAAATGGCGAAGATTGTACCAGTTTTATTATAAAGGACCGCTGGTACAATCGAAGCCGTGTTTAACTTTAATAGTTACATTTACGGTCCTTAATTTGGTGCAACTCAGCCTAAATCTACGGTCGTTCTAATCGGCGACTAAAAAACAAAATATTGCCGGTTATGGCGAAATTCATATCAAATATTTTTGACAAATATCGATAAATTTAAATCTAATTTTAC
Organism: Tinea semifulvella; assembly: GCA_910589645.1. Classification (NCBI taxonomy): domain Eukaryota; kingdom Metazoa; phylum Arthropoda; class Insecta; order Lepidoptera; family Tineidae; genus Tinea; species Tinea semifulvella. The sequence continues at coordinate 4,613,186 of OU342625.1, forward strand.
CTAAATATTAAAAAAACTAATTATAAATAAAACTAAACTAAAAATACCTATGAAATTAAAACTATTCTACAAAATAAACTAAGGGCTTACTACCTAAAACGCTCGCCGCATTTCCTCGTTGAATTATAATGGAAATATTTAGGTAGTTATGGCATTTGGGATCGCCACACTCTTAAATCATTCGTTTACCCAGCTCTTTTATGAATCTGTGGGTATCAAGAGATATACCCCCATTGTTTCAACCCCAAATGCCACAAAGTTATAACTTTGTTTAATGCTATTTTACCTCACTTGTTGACAACCAACTGCCGGCAAAACAATTCTAATGACGTTCTGTATAAATAAAACGTTGGCAGAAATAATTGACAGCCTTTAAAGTCTCCAGGTTTTTCGGACAGCCGTTTAGACAAGTCCTTGGGTAGACGCTTGGCTAAGGGCACCCATGGACCCAATATCTCGACCCCAAATGGCGCAAACGCGTAACCTGTACCGAGATTGGAATATTTGCTCAGCTTGAGGTTCTCAATAGAAACCATCGCACTACCCGCGCTGGATGAGGTCGCCTGGATCTGGGATAGGGCTAATGTGTCTACACAAGTTGCATCCCATACCATAGACCTGCCAAGTTTCCAAGGCCAAAGATCATGACATCGCTCGCGCAAACTCAGAGGTTTCTAAGATCACGGGTACTCCAACTGGAATGGGGTCCTATAATGCTAAAGAAAATATCCTCGTCTTCATAATTCAGACCAATATTTTGGTAGATGAATGGTAAAGACGCATCTACTGCCCACTATTTGCGCGATAATTATGAAAAAAAATCAATTTGGGCATTAAATTGTGGCGACAAAAGCCGCTAGTGTGATAAATTCTGGCCATCCCATTGTTATTTTGTCAGAACAATAACGCGACAATGGGCCGTGTGAATTATGGCCAGTCGTTAGATCTCGGATAGTTTGCCGACCAAATTTCAACGCAGCCTCTTTTAAATATTAAACGGAAGCATGTATACATGCGCTTAATGACGTAATTTTATTTTATTTTTATTTATTCAGGAAACAAACAGATCTTAAAACATAATTACAACAATTCTAAAAGTTACACAATCCAGCAAAGTTTCCACTTAAATATTAAACATATATTTTGCAAAAAAAAATATCTAAGCTCAAAAACAATACCTATATAACAAATACAACTAAATAATATACATATATAATATTTATAGTAAAATAATGGAAAATAAAAAATAAAATAAAAATAAGGACCCAGGCGCTGCTGCATTACAAGCAGAGAACCTCAAGCGGCGGAAATACACTCAGCTTATTGGGAGATGTGTTTTTGCGCCGTTTGGAGTTGAAACTCTCGGGCCGTGGGGACCAAGTGCACACGAAATTTTTAAGGCGTTGTCAAAACAGCTCGTCAACACCTCGGGAGACAAAAGGGCTGGGCAATATTTGGGCCAAAGGATCAGTATTGCCATTCAACGTGGCAATGCTGCCAGTATCCTTGACACTTTGCCCATTGGCAGCGATTTGGAGCAATTTTTTTATTTATAATAATTTTAATTTTGTTTTTTCTTAATTTTAGTTTTTAGTTATATTTTTATTTATTAATTAGGTTTATTTTTATTAATAGTAATTTATGTTTTAAAATGTAAGTTTTTAGTTTAATTAATATTTTATAATTTGTTAAAAATCATTGTACCTTATTTCCTTCGAATAAAAATAAATATATTGATAAATAAAAATTAGTAATCAAAAAATAAATAAATAAAAAGTTCTCCAAGCATTCTAATTATGATTCATTTAGATAATTTTATATTAATTTCTTTTTTTAACCTAGCAACACTAACACTGAACAAATCAATATCACCGAAATTTTCATTGTAATTTAGGCATGATCTTAGCACAAAGGAGTTTTTCAAGTATTTTGTTCCAGCAAATCTCATAGCAAATAACAGTTAGGATCTATTCCTCTTCCTACTACAATTCAAGTTTATTATACTTAATAAATACGGCGAGCTAATCTTACAATTTATTATCTTATACAAGAAATGGATGTCTCTTACAATGCGTCTATTTTCAAGAGAGATGAAAGGGGGTCTTGTTGTAACACAGTCCTCTATATTTAAGATGTTTTATGAATCTGTTTTTGAATAGTCTCAATATGTCCAACGTAGACCATATACATAATAGGGTTCCAAACCACTGAGACGAATTCGAGGTGACTCCTGACAAAGGCGTTATAACCCTTTCAGCACGGACAGTCCAAGCGTGCGTTATTAAAAATTTCGAGCGGTCGACAAATTCTGTTTTGCCGCTATTGAGGAATGTGTCGTCGGCCTGACGAGACGTATATTCTATCGGGCCGACAACGGACACTTCAAGTATCGCTTTGCCTTGCGCTCGGCCCCCCAATGGGAGACCACTTTCTAGAGAAGTGCTTTTGAAGGAGAGCTGCAGTAGTCGAACCTAGACCCCCTGGGTTTGTGAGCTACACGGGCGCTGGTATACCAGTTACAGCGCCCAGCACCAAAAGTGCATGAATTATCAGCGGGTGGTTACACGCTGAGATCCTGCCGGGGAAAACGGGGGGAAAACTCATCCACCAACCCAGGCACATTAGTCATTCGGGCCTGGACGACCCCACTGTCTGTCTGTAGCGTGCCTCCTCCCACGCCACCATAAATCAGGCGAAGGCGGCCCAAGCCATGTTACGTCCTGTTATAAATTCCAGCCAGCTTGTCGCTCAGGTTGAATGTCCGGATCTACAAGTTGTTCATCCGCTCCCATCTCACCTATTCTGCGCCAAGACCAATGTACAAGATATCGTTAGCATATCGTACTGAGTGATCTCCCGAGTGCCGTGGTTCTTGCGTAATTCCGTCATGACGAGACGTATGTTCTATCGGGCCGACAACGGCCACTTCAAGTATATCGAGGATATCCCTTCGTATTGCGCACGGCCCCCCAACGTGAGACCACTTCCAAGAGAAGTACACCATGAGGAAAGCTGACGCAGTCGAACCCAGTCTCCTGGGTTCGTGAGCCACACGGGCGCTTTCACACCCAAAAGTTCATGTATTACCAGCGGGTGGTTACCTGTACGTTCCCATCCCCAACCCAGACCCATTAGCCATCCGGGCCTGGACGACCCACTGTTAAGCCGTCGGCGTCGTTGCCCGTCCCGCGAATACCAACTTGCGGAACCGTTAATAATGTCATTTAAATTTTACATCAAGTTCTGGAAGACCCATCTCCAATAGTGGAGGTCTCGGAGTCTGTGTTCTAGGGGATGTGATGATGAAATAATAATATACATAACGTGGAGGTGAAGAGTAGGATCCATTTTGTTTTTTGAACTTATGAAATGACGTAAAATTTTTAATTTTGTATTGCACAAAGAGTGCACATTGAGAAATATTATATATATATATATATATATTATATTATGATATACTTTTAATTGCTTTATTCTTCTTCTTATGTTACCTGTCTCTGTCATTTTGTCTCTTTAAATAAATAAATAAATAAAATGGGAATCTTACCTAAAGTGCACATTGAGTACGCAGACTGTCATCCACACACTGAGAGACACGAGGATCATGGTGAAGAGAAGATACTTTCCCAGTAAAGGAATGGCCAGTGAAGTCGGAGGAATGATCTCAGCCAGCAGCAAGAAGAACACAGTCAGAGAGAGCAGGATGGAGATACACAGCGAGATCTGTTAGACAAAGATAAAATTGAGATTTTAGACTAACATTTTTAGTTATCTAATAAATGTTTTAATTTAACAATTTTAGCACAAAACTCTATAATGGATGTTTAATATAATTGAAGTAATATACAAACAGTATAAAATAATTACAATATAAATTAAAACTACTTAAAAGTAAAAATTAAAATAAATATAAACTAAACCTAAAAAGTAACAATAATATTTCTGAATTATACAGGGAATCCGAAGTTATTGCTTTATGGAATACAAAATCCATACTCACAGATTTACCCACAGTCTGTACTCAGCATGAACTCGACAAACCCATAGTAAAAACAATGTTTAAGTCTAAATTTTCAACTACTGACGAATCACGTCTTTTGGCATCTTGCGAAAGCGAGTCTGGGGCCTGGCTGCGTGCTATTCCCTCACCCAACACGGGCACGCAACTTGATCCCACCTCGCTTCGCATTGCTGTTTCACTCAGACTAGGTTGCCAACTATATGAAGCCCATAAGTGCGTTTGCGGCGAATTAGCTGATCCGTTTGGTCACCATGACTTATCATGCTCAAAAAGTGCAGGCCGTTTCACCTGCCATAGATCCCTAAATTTAATCATTCAAAAGGCACTATCTTCTGCAAATTACCCATCAACATTAGAACCAACTGGTATATTTCGCAGCGATGGGAAAAGACCAGATGGGCTAACCCTCGTGCCTTATAAACAAGGTAAGTCTTTCGTTTGGGATGCGACGTGTACTGACACCCTTTGTGCTAGTCGTGTTGGCGCGAAACGAAAACGAGCAGGTGCAGCTGCTGAATTGGCTGCAAATGGTAAACGTAATAAGTATATAGAGTTGGCAAACCGTTACCATTTTGTGCCATTTGCCGTAAAGACGATGGGCCCTTGGTCTGAGGACGCTAAATCTTTAATACGCGACATAAGCGTTGCTATCCGAGCGTCAACAGGTGATCCTCTGAGTAGGGAATATCTTATTCAGAGGATCAGTGTTGCCATTCAACGAGGCAACGTCGCCGGAGTCCTCGGAACATTGGGTTCATCTTCTCCTGGATTCGATGACATGTAGATTATAATCAAGATATTTGTAAGTATTTAGTTTTTATAATAATTAGGTTTATCTTTTAGTTTATTTAATTTAAGGTTTTGTTTAGTTTATTTTTAATTTTAGCATAAATTTATTTATTAATTTTTATCTTTTTTTACTTAAAATGAAATTTTCGTTTCAACTAAACCTAATAAAAAATAAACTATAAGTAAAAAATATCCTCTAGAGACGACCCTTCAGTGATAGTCCCAAGAAGACTGGCAACATTTCCCCTCTGTATAGCTAAGCTAATACGTTGGCAGAAATAATTGCCAGCCTTCCTGTCTCCAGACTTTTCCGTTAGCCGTTTGGACAACTCCTTGGCCAGACGCTTGGCTGAGTGTCCCCATGGGCCCATCGTCTCGACCCCAAATGGCGCAAATTCGTAACCTGTACTCATGTTGGCGTATTTGTGCAGCTTGAGGTTCTCAGCAGAAACCGCCGCACTTCTTGCGCTTCACGAGGTCGCCTGGATGTGTGATGGCGCTAATGTGTCTACACATGTCGCATTCCACACCAGGGACCTGCCAAGTTTCCACAGCCCAACGGTCATGCCGTCGGGTCTTTTGCCATTGCTCCGCGCAATCCCAGAGGGTTCTAGGATCGCGGGTACTCCAGCAGTGACAAAAGCCCTTCGAATGATGTTGTTCAAAGCAGCGTGACGAGGAATGCGGCCAGCATTTCTAACGCAAGAAAGCCCATGGTGTCCGAGATGTTCCACGGGCTCTCCACACCGAAACTGGTGTGGGTGGACAGTCCGGGCTCCGAGACGAAGGCACAACGCCATGGTCAGTGTATTTCTATAACTTAACATATAAATTTCTTCGAACATGTTTTATTTAAAATATAGTAAATCCCCTTTCGTTTCACTAATATACATACATATCTTCACGCCAGGTTCACCGCCGCGCCTATATTAATTAACTTACAAAAGTGCTAAATTACCTTTTCACCAGAATCCGATGGCAGATAGAAGACGAGGACGGTAAGGAATGTGAGACCGACGCATGGAATGATCAGGTTCACGGTGTAGAATAGTGTCTTCCTCCGCATTGTCAGTTTGAAAGTAATGTCTGAAATAAAACTAATACTTAGAAATATTTAAAAACTTATTGACTGTGAAAGAACAATGACCTATACATGAATAAACCTAAACTAAATTTTCAACGTCTTTGCATCACTAAATATTAAAATGGCGCTGCAACAACTGCAGATCACATTTATTTTTAAATTATTTCAAAAGACATATCTTTATCCCTACGCAATTAGATTATAGGATATTTTTGCTTAAACTAGCATATTTAGCCGCCATAATTCGAGATGTTGCTGTGGTCAGAAGATATAGTGACAGCGCTGTGAGTGGACCAGGCATAAGATACATACAGATAAAATAAAGTAACGTTTATTGGATCATAATCAAATAATTTCAGTTAGTGAGCACTGCCTTCTGGAAAAGAAATTCTGACCTCCAGAAGGCAGTTTTCCTATATTGACACAATAAAACTATATGAGTACTTACATAAATTATTATTACAGTGCATTCCCATCCTCATTAAACATTGTTTTACTGTAACCAGCCTCTCGGCAACTGTGTGCTGCAGTAGCAACTGTTAACACTATTCGTTTGTATATCTCGTTATTAAAACTATGCATATAATTAAATTGTTACTTTTATAAATACATAGATCGAATTGAAGGGGTGCAGAGGCGGTTTCTGACGTACATTAGCTTCAGAACCGTACAGGATACTTCGAAAAGTGTAAACGCCACCATATCTTGCCTCTTGTAAAACGCCGGGGATACCTCTTACATCCCATTTGTATCTAATAATTATATGCAGAATGCTTTCATCTGGAGAACATTTGACTATTTTAATAAACATTGCTCTCATATTGACATATCATGTAGTACCCCAGCCGCTGCCCGGTGTGGCTTGACTCAGGACTACTTTACAAATGCCTTAAACCGATCTGTATAAATGTTTTATTTCTATTGTTATTTTGTCTTATTCTACCTCATATCATCTCATTCTTTTTATAATAGTTCACTCAGTGTTTAGTTTTATCTATGTTTCAATATAACATTTCCTTGACAGTACCCTATAATATTCCACGTCGTCCTATAACCAAGATCCTGTGCAGTCCTCCCTCATGAAATAATGTAGGTTCACATTGGTCAACATCCCGAATGTGCAACACCTACAGTAGTCTCTGCAGTGCCAATAATGATATAGACATATTTCATGACCGTTACAATGTATTCAGATATAATGTTCTCGAACATTTCAAACCATCAATATATGAGTAGCTTATAATTTATTTAACAAGTGTTTTGTTTTCGTTTTTTAAGGTACCAAATTTATACAATTTTTATGTTTTCTTTATAGTTCTATTAAAAAAGAAAAACAGTATAATTTTATTTTAGAAGTCATATTTTTATGTTATATTTTGTATATTTGTTAGTTTTTGTTTTTTTTTTTTTTGCTTTAACACTAATAAGTTTTTAATTTCTTCTACTTTTTATATTGGTGAATGCTGTGACACCTAATTGGTACATATATTAGATAAGTTATAATTTTACTATGTTATGTATGTGATAATGTACTGCTGTGTGTACTATATAAATAAATAAATAAAATAAATAAATATCTATTTCTGTGGAAACCTGTTATCAGCCCTTTCTTATTTTATCTTTTTTCTTTATATTTAGGTATTGTTTAGCTGTAAGTTTTCTTAGTTGTATAAAAAAATATAAAAAAATAATAATAACATATTATTGCTGAGCTGATCCACTACATTATTTTCGTATATTTTATTATTTTTTGATTATGATAAAATTACCCGAGAAAGGTTCAACGCAGCAAGGGTAGTACTCTTCGTTTCTGGTAGCTGGTACTTCCAAGATATCCCACTCTACTGACAAGTAGAACTCGCTCAAATCTATCCCCACGTGAACCAAACTGCTTCCTGGAGACTGATCCATATGCTTTAGATCCACCTTAAACAAAAATAGATTTATTAAAAACCGCTGAGTCTAACTCTTAACTCTGCCTATGCCGGTCCCAAGCCCGGATGTAAAAGGAGGAGGGTTGGCCAGAGGGAGACAAATCCGTCCGTAAAACTGTCATCGCCGAACATCGGGCGGCGACTAACGAACCCGACAACTTCGTATCCAGTCAGTATATGCGAAGCGGCCCCAGTGGTCGAGAGGAGACGACCTAAATTACCTGTAAAGTCTGAAAGTGGAAGGACGTGGGAGCCCACCACTTAACACTTTCCCAAGAAAACTCCCCCCATGGAAGTACCAATGTCAAACGATGAGATGTTATACGATCCGACTGACGCTCGGCGCTACCCATTACCCGGGCTGGCTAGTGTGAAATGTACTACCGATGCTCCCAACGAGGTGACAGGGAAAGTCGAAGGCAAAAGACCACGTGGCCGAAGCCCCATACGCTGGTCTGACCAGATCCGCACCTCACTAAATACCCAGATGCACGAAGCCCTACATGCAGCCGTGAACAGACCCGGATGGCGCAGCATCGTCCGGGACAAAGTGATCCGTGGAGTGGGTCACGACCGAGCAGTGAGGAGAACGACGCAAGGAGAAGGAGTCTTATTAAAATTTAAGGATTTTTTTTTAATTTTTACGGCCCCTGATTATAGCAAGCCCCTAATTTGGTAGATGGTTTAGTTAGATGATGGAAACCTCGAGATACTAAAAAAAAAAAAACCTTCTGAGCTCCTACGCGGAAACGAATGATGTACATTACGTAGAGACCGTCGTATTGTCAACGTATTATCGGACTGCAAAACCTTCACGACATTTAAACAGTATGAACCTAAACTAAGCTGCTGGTCTTCTGCTAACAGCTTACTTATTAAACCACTTTGCTGCTTAGTCTTCCACTAGCAGGAGTAGAATCATTCAAAATAATTAAATTAATGACGTTTCATAAATGCCTGTCATAGGTCTACGTGAATAAAGATATTTTGACTTTGACTTGAAAAACAAATCTATGAGCCATATAAACCTATGAGTAATGTAACGGGTACATATAGGTTACAGAGTTTTATTTGCATTTTAAGAAAGAATAGTATTGTCAATATACGACAATGACAGGGTTAATAGGTTTTTGTTTCAAAAAGAAGAAAAAAAAGGAAGATCGGGGAGCTCGGACCGAGAGGTCGACAGAGCGAGTATTTTTATAAAGATTAGGATTACAATAATAATTAGTTAAATTCTACCGCGTAATAGTGTCCCACGTAGATAAGTGTTTAGTTTTTCTACATATGTAATTATTTCTAAAACATAAAGTATAAAAAAAGTTTTATGCATTTTCAATAAAAAAAAGGAGTTCCGTAGAATCCTCTCCGTAACAATTAAAAGCAACTATATCCAACCGCAGGCGTTGGATAATCATGTAACTGCAAAGGGCAGGTTACAGTACTTACTTGAGCCCCATTATAAGTCCAAGAGCCAAATTTCATGAAACAAGTTTGTTCATCAAACGGAAAGTATTCCACGTTGATTTCACACGAAGACTTGTAAATCGCTGGCGGCTTCCAAACCACCTCTCCAGTGTACGCTAAAGTCGCTTTGGTCATTAAAGTGACCTGGAAAGAGAAAGAGATATTATTATCTGTAATAAATGTGGTAGAAGCTTAAGTAGCGTAAGTAGTAGAAGCGTAAGTTCTTCTCCTTTGTTTATATTTGTTTTATTTAGTTTTGGTTAACGTGGTGGCTATCTGTGGTATCTTATTATTGTTAAATGGTAAAACCTGTGCAATGCTGTTTGTTGGCTGTAATGAATGAATGAAAAAAAGTGTTGCTTGGAATGACAAGAAAAAAATGAATTGAAATAATGACAAAGCTATTAATATAAGCACGCTGGAGGCAGTGAGTCGGACACATCTGCCGCAGAACCGACTACTGATGAGGCACAGGGGTTCTAGAGTGGAGACCGCGTACGGGAGGACGCAGAGTGGGACGACCTAAAAAAGGTCGCTGGTGGTTCGATGAGGGTTGCATAGACTGTGTGCAGTGGCGAGCCTTGGAAGAGGCCTACATCCAGCAGTAGAGAGACACAGGTTGTTAATAATGATGATAGTCGATAATGTATATAAGTACATCATAATTATTAGTAATTAGAATGTAAACTGACACGGCCTCTTTACAGCCACGATCTTATTTAAGTAGTTGTAGCAGTAATTAATATTGTGCCTAACATACATAAATATAGATTATTGCATATTTAGGGTCCAACCATTATTACCACCTTGATTAGTACATATGTTTTAATAATTGTATTTATTTTATTAGTTGTGACTGTATCCAAGTTGTTTTAAGCAAACCAATGGAAAAAAAGGTGATTACCTCATAATTTCCATCCCAATTATTGTACAGCACTATATCCGGAAGCCATATATGTTCTGATGGCACGTAAAGCGTCTCCAATCCGCCGTAGTCTTCTGGATTCCATTGCAATTTGTAATCGAACCATTTCTAGAACAAGAAGACAAAGGATCATTCATCTTTGGGTAAAAATATACATTTATTCGAAAAAATATTTACAACATATAAAATAAAATTAATATATCTTTTATCATATTTATATTTATATTATATATATAGTGTATTAATAATATCTTTCATTAATATCTTCAATGTTTTTAATTTTTTTAATTATTGTATTTTAATTTTAATTTTAATTTTAATTTTAATTTTAATTTTAATTTTAATTTTAATTTTAATTTTAATTTTAATTTTAATTTTAATTTTAATTTTAATTTTAATTTTAATTTTAATTTTAATTTTAATTTTAATTTTAATTTTAATTTTAATTTTAATTTTAATTTTAATTTTAATTTTAATTTTAATTTTAATTTTAATTTTAATTTTAATTTTAATTTTAATTTTAATTTTAATTTTAATTTTAATTTTAATTTTAATTTTAATTTTAATTTTAATTTTAATTTTAATTTTAATTTTAATTTTAATTTTAATTTTAATTTTAATTTTAATTTTAATTTTAATTTTAATTTTAATTTTAATTTTAATTTTAATTTTAATTTTAATTATAATTTTAATTTTAATTTTAATTTTAATTTTAATTTTAATTTTAATTTTAATTTTAATTTTAATTTTAATTTTAATTTTAATTTTAATTTTAATTTTAATTTTAATTTTAATTTTAATTTTAATTTTAATTTTAATTTTAATTTTAATTTTAATTTTAATTTTAATTTTAATTTTAATTTTAATTTTAATTTTAATTTTAATTTTAATTTTAATTTTAATTTTAATTTTAATTTTAATTTTAATTTTAATTTTAATTTTAATTTTAATTTTAATTTTAATTTTAATTATAAATTGTAAATTATAGATTTAGTGTAATTGAGACCCCACAATACCGGCCTTCCTAGTGTGGGTCTCCAATAGAAAAACATGTACATAGGATTTTATTGGAAATAAACGATTATTATTATTATTATCTTGTATGATGATTTGGTCTTAATAGTATTCACAGTTATTATTACAATTAAAGTGGAAAAAACAAGGGTTGATGTTTTTTTAAAATGTTTTAGCGCTTGGACCACACGGGCCTAAAGTCTCTACAGTGAATAAGAAATATAAGTTTAAATAAACAAATATTAGCCGAAAATAACATACCCCTCGTTTCGAGATACGATAATAGTAACCTAAGCATGATTAAAAGTGTTCCGAGACGTGTATAAACAGTTTTGCCAAAGCTATGTGACGTCACAAATTACATTATTCCTCGCGCTTACACTGCTCGATATCGAGATTGATCGCTCTGAGCGCTGTCAGTTTTTTGTCATTATGTCGCGCGCCATTTTCAAGTTTATTTAATATTAGGTTTTTTTTAAAATTATTGAATATTGTAATTCGTTTATACTGTTTGTATTACTTCTAAAACAAATCTATAATTAATATTTAAGTATTCCTACTTAAATAAAAATAAAAAATAAAATGTCTGTAACACTTAATAATATTAAACTTTGCACATATAAAGATGAATAAACCGAGAGATGTATGTTTGTTAGTATTCATACTCAAAGATGTGGAATCCGCAATTTATAAAAAAAAAACTATCATGTTATGAATGAAAATGTGATTTGACCGTTTCGAATTGATATCACGCTCTGAGCATCCAAATCGTGATATTTGATTCGGAACGACTGTTAGTATCATATTCATTGTAAGCGCTCTGAGCTTGATTCGGAACGCTTTAAGGGGGTTTCAAGGTACGTCGCGATCTACCTTAAGTTTGACTGTTTTATTTCTCAAGCGCAGTGACGTGCCTAGGCGTCCCTCAGTTTGACAGCTAAAAGGAATAATTGAGTCTACTCAATTCATAGACATAGAATCGTCGCGTCTAGTATTCTATATCTATGACTCAATTATAAAATCGATGTAATATATGGTTTATTTTTTTTACCTGTTCCACCCATAAATTAGTCGTCATGACCTGGTTCTTGAGGTTAACCTCCATTAGCTGGGACAGTTTGAGACCTAGTCGCACCGTTAGGATGTCGGTGACGTTTGTGACCGGCCTTATGAGACGATTATAATTACTTAGTAGGTCATCGTACAATCGCTTCACGTCTGGATTCGCCTCCATTATTTTCATGCCTGAAATAGGATAATTTTAAACGGTTAATGCATATTTGATGTCTTCAGCCAGTTAGTACACAGGGAATTGAGGTGGTGGTTCGGTTGTAAGAACGCATTCCTTAAAATCCAAATATTATTATTATTATTATTAATAATTAATAGGCGAGCAGCGCATTGCTGATATGCCTATATCAAGCACTAGTGTAGAGTTTATTAAATTGTCAGTTATCACCATAGTCTATTTCGATTGTCACTAGCCACTTGTCCAGTTTGTTTTTAAAAGTGATTACAGTTGAGGACTTTAATATTTCTTCTGGTATTTTGTTCCACATATTTACAACTCTGTTATTCATGAAGTGATATCCTATATTTGTATTGCTGGATTTTCTCATTAGCTTCATTCCGTGGTCACGACGGGGAAATATCATTGTGTTAAACCTAAACATTTTGGCTAGGTGGGGGCAGTTATACCTTCCTGTTAGAATTTTAAATGTCTCAATTATATCTCCCCTCATTCTGCGATCCCTGAGACTTGTAAGCTTCAAATATTTAAGCCTCTGATCATATGACTTCTTCCTCAACCAGTGTGGGAGTTTAGTTCCCCGCCTCTGTACTCTTTCAAGAATTTCTATATCTTTCTTGAAGTATGGATTCCATACTTGAAAACCATATTCCAATAATGGTCTTATGTATGTTTTATATAATTTTATAAATGTGTTGGGGTTAACTTGCTGGAAGGATCTCCTAATTGCATAAAGAACTGAGTTGGCTCGCTTTACAATCCTATCTATATGTTCAGCCCATTTTAGATTGGCAGTCACTGTTATACCAAGATCTTTTTGGATCTGGACTGGCGTAATGGGAACATCACTAGTGGTGGTGGTGGTGGAAATAGGTCGTTTCAAAGACAACACCACCGTTCCGAGAGCCGTCGTCAGTCCTAGTTTCACTAATACCAACTTTTTGAATCGTTAATGAATTGTCAAAGTCAAATCATTAATACAAATGGCCTTCTCGGAATTTTTAATACTAGCACGACATGTAACCTTGCGCCTGATGGTTAGTGGCGCGCAAGGTTCATGAATGTTAGCAACTGTAATCAGACACTCACGACTGACATCAGTCCCTAACACTATGCCGGCTTGACTGGGCATGACAGCAATTCGAGCCTGATCCCGAAATGTGTGGATACACTTGCATCATCATCATCATCATAAGCCTGTGTCTCTCCACTGCTGGATATAGGCCTCCCCCAAGGCTCGCCACTTCACACGATCTTCTGCCACTCTCATCCATCCCCCACCAGCGACCTTCCTCAGGTCATCTGTTGATCTGGCGGGGGGTCGTCCCACCCTGCGTCTTCCAGTACGTGGTCTCCACTCCAGAACCCGTCTACTCCATCGTTCATCGGTTCTGCGGCATATGTGCCCATCCACTTCTGCTTCCTAATTTTAAAAGCTATATCGGTGACTTTGGTTCTTGGCCGGATGGATACACTTTACTATGGGTTTATGGAACAGAAACGATGGATACTTCCCCGCCCCGGCAGACTGGGCAAATTACCACCATCAGTCCCTTTACCACCTATTAAAAGCTCCGCCGTTTGGGGTCGAGATGATGAGCCTTAAGGAGTTGTCCAAACGGCTAACGGAGAAGTCTGGAGACAGGAAGGCTGGCAATTATTTCTGCCAGCGTATTAGCCTCGCTATTCAGAGGGGAAATGTTGCCAGTCTTCTTGGGACTATCCCTGAAGGGTCGTCTCTAGAGGACATTTTTTACTTATAGTTTATTTTTTATTAGGTTTAATTTATATTTATTTTCAAGTAGTTTTAATTATTTAGAATTTAAAATAAATGTTTTTCCTTGATTTATACACGACCTGAAAAAACAAGTTTGGCAAAACTTTTTTGCTGCCTGTACTTAAATACATACAATAAGTAGGTACATTTACGAATAACTATAAATGAAGATATTTTTTTATCCCTTACCTATGCAAGACCGTAGACAAACTATGACCAATAAATAAATTTCAAACTTCATATTTCTTTTGGCTTTATATTAGAAACACAATTAAATTCACTGTTTATTTCATGTTTACTAAAATGATGATATTTTCAGGATGCTGCGAGAGTTTACGCATGCGTAATCGATAACTTTCTCGTAGCACGACAGTAGCGCCGTCTACGACGTGTGGCGTTAACTAAAACTACATCTGTTGTAGTAGTTCTAAAGTTTATTACTAGATGGCGTTGATTACATTTATATAACAGCTGGCATTGTTACACGACTAAAACACCGTCTACGACTGACGCCGTGAAAAGCTACAGTTGTCATGTAGTTTTAAGTTACAAGCTAGATGGCGCTGATTACATACTCCAGGTTATATCGCTCAGAGTGATCTCCCGAGCGCCGTGGTTCGTGCGTAATTCCGTCATAGCTCGAGATCTGGAAATGCCTACTATTGAGGAGTTCATCGTGAGCCTGACTAGGCGTATGATCTATCGCGTCAACAACAGGCACTTTAAGCATTTCAAGAATATCGCTCCGTCTTGCGCTCGGCCCTCCAACAAGAGACCACTTCCTAGAGATGTACTACTGAAGGAAAGCCGAAGTAGTCGGCCCTAGTAGTGTTCGTGAGCCACACTGGCGCTTTATTTTTTTTATATATATTTTTTAATACTAGCACGACATGTGACCTTGGGCCCACCTGATGGTAAGTGGCGCGCAAGGTCCATAAATGTTAGCAACTGAAGTCAGACACTCATAACTGCCATCAGTCCCTAACACTATGCCGGCTTGACTAGATGCTTTTTCACACTTCGCTTGAAGGACTCCAAGTTATAGGAAAGTGGAAACACAGAGGCTGAAAGAGCATTCCACATCTTTAGCGTACGACAGATGTATGAGTCCCCAAACTTATACGTACGCGAAGGGATGGTGACTACGGTATGTGGGTGCATATTCTGACCTGTGCGTGTGGTTCGGTTGCGGAATGGAGAGGGAGGGATTAGGTTATAGAGTTCTTCGGAGCACTCACCATAGTATAGCCGGTAGAACACGCTCAGAGAAGCCACATCTCGGCGAAGCTGCAGAGATTATACTAGTATCAGCGACCAGCACCAATCTCTTAGGGGGTGGTCAGAAACCACGCCTTTATAAGGAACGAGTTCAAATTTATTTATGTATATTATATTATTTAAATATTTAGGTATATCATTGTGAGGGATTAGCTGAAAATCAGCGCTGTGACCGATTGTTGCAGCTTATTGCTGAGCTGATTCCCTATTTGTCACCACACTATCTTGTTTGTTGTATTATTGTTATTTTTACTGCTTGTGTTTTTATTTGACACATAAACTTTTTTCTTTCTTTCTTTCTTTCTAAATGTATGTATGTACTCGTAGGTTTCAAAAATAAAAGATTTTTTTTTTTATCAAAATAAATTTATTTGAAGTAAAAAAGTCAACACTAAAATTAAACTTATTCGTACTTACAGCTACTACTAATACGGACACCCGTATTCTATGACGTTTCCTCACTGCACCTACACACATTTCATTCCAGCTGTCAAACGAAAATTATAGCATTTCCAACATCTCGTAGCAACTTCATAAACCAGAGCGAAATGTCGGTTAAGAAATACCACTATTTTAAATCTAACATTTCTTTAAAAAAACGAGCATTGAGGTTACTTTTTGACAAGTAATTTTAATAGGTGGTAGGCGGACTGATAGTGGTAATTTGTCCAGTCTGCTGGGTCGGGGAAGTAGCCACCTTTCGTGCCGTTAAACCCAGTAAAGTGTATCCACACATTTCGAGATCAGGATCGAATTGCCGTCATGTCCAGTCAAGCCAGCATAGTGTTAGGGACTGATGTCAGTCATGAGTGTCTGATTACAGTTGCTAACATTCATGGATCTCGCTCCCCACTTACCATCAGGTGGGCGCAAGGACACATGTCGTGCTAGTATTAAAAAAAAAAAAAAAAAAAAAAAAAGGAACAAATAATAACAAATCAATGGGTGTATCAGGCAAAGCTCTTTGTAGATGTCGCTAGCGGCAATGGTACCTTATGTTTCACCTATATCCCATATGTTTTTTACTGTTTTTGTAGTTTTATATGTTTATAACAGAAAAATGTATTTTAAATTAACGTTATCTACCTTAAAAGACGAATTAAGAAAGCGCACACCGTCTTTAAAAAGAAAAAAGGTTTCATTAATAGAACGGCAATTTTGAGATCACCATATCTTTGATTTCGCTTAGAAATCTCGATTTGTACACTTAAAAGCTGCTCACTTCGGCATAATATCAAGAAAATAATAAATTTCGTAATAAAAATACAAGTTTTCTATGCAACTGGCAGTTATATTTGGTACCATATATCATGCGCCATCTATCGTGATACACTCCATTGACATGTCTTTGAATCTAATATATAAAATACATTTTAAACAAATATAATATAAACTATAAAGTATACAACAATGCAAACAAACCATTTCTTATGTTAAATGACATCTGTCAAAAAGTAA
Organism: Tinea semifulvella; assembly: GCA_910589645.1. Classification (NCBI taxonomy): domain Eukaryota; kingdom Metazoa; phylum Arthropoda; class Insecta; order Lepidoptera; family Tineidae; genus Tinea; species Tinea semifulvella. The sequence continues at coordinate 4,630,182 of OU342625.1, forward strand.
CATCAATAACCCTCCTTTCAACACGGTACTGACATACGAAATTAGCATCAAATGTTAGAATTTTCATTAAACGAACGACTTGTGCTAAAAAGGCGGTATTTTCATGCTAACATTTCTTAAAACGAACGCGGCCTAAATCTAGTAATTGAGACGATAAAAAAATTAAATGGCGTTTAATGTACCATCTTTCGGCTGACCTTCAATATAAAACTTTTACAGATACTTCATTTGGGTTTGACAGCTGGAAGGAAATGTTGAGTGGAGGTCCTTAACTGGCTGTTGAGGATACGAGTGTTAGTCTCCACTCAATTACTCCGTCCAGCTGTCAAATGGAAGAACCCCGCACCTTAAAACCTCCTTGAAGCGTGTTTAAGTTATTTCGGCTAATTCAATTCGTTTATTTTGCAATTTTTACAATATTGATATAAAACGATATCATTTTATAGTACATATTGGTGAATCTGGAGCAGTGCATGATAACCATCATTTGGAAAGAGAAACAATAAAATAATAAAATAAAATTATAAATACAGAATAACGCTTAACATTATAGCTGCTGTAGATAGGCATTGTAACACATATACAGGCACATATATGTCACAATAATAAAGTTAAATTACTTCTTTTAGTTAGGTAAATCGTCGGATACTACAGTACTTCGGACACATAGGGATAAACTGGAGAAACTTTTTGTTACTGGCAAGGTGGAAGGAAAGAGACCGAGAGGCCGAAGTCCGGTACGCTGGTCTGGCCAAATCCGCTTCACCACCAACACTAGCGTCCATGATGCTGTGCATACCGCAGAAGACAGGAACGGGTGGCGTGCTGTCATCAACACGCACACCATCATGGAGTTAGGTAAACTTATTCAAATAAGATTTCGTTCCAAAATTTTAAATAATTTATTGATACATGAATATTCGTAATATGAAAGAGACAGACTTATGGATGTCGAAAGTGCTAGAGCGTGTAGTAATTCTAACAAAATAAATATTTATAATTCGGGAACGCAATCTTCAATGTTGCCATGGTAAATATTTTTATATAATCACAACTCCTAAAACCTAGACCTCCACTGTTGGGGAGGGACTTCCAGAAAATTCTGAATTATTTGGCCTACACTCCAGACCAGTTGGCGAGGTTCTGATGTTAATTTATTAACGATTCCATAAGTTTATATTAGTGGAACCGGGACCGACGGCTTAACGTGCTCTCTGAGGCACGGGAACGGTGGTGGTGTGGAACGTGACCATTGTACGTAAGAAAAGTGTATGTCTCATTGGTACATGCCGGGGGATTTGAACCGTCCTTTGTAGGATTGCAAGCGTTCTTACAACCGAGCCACCACCGCACCTTATTTAATTTAATTACAGATAATGTTTCAAATTCTTTTACAGTTGTTGCCACAAATTTATGGAACAATCTTCCTGTAAACATAAGGCAAGCGTCTACCAGATCTTCGTTCAAAAAACTCGTCTATCTACACTTTCTAAATAGCTCCCAACAATGTTAATAAGTGTATATATGTATATTTTTGTGTAGTATTTAGTATATTGATATTACAGTATATGTTAAAGTATATTATGTAAGTATATATAATTATGTTGAATTTATCCTACTATTAATATTTATTTCATTGCACCTATAAATGTTCTAATTTGTCCCCAAGGTTTGGCTGTCAGAAAATTTCTACGAGCATTAAGTCAGCCTTTGTACTTTGTGCAATAAAGTTTTTAATAATAATAAAAATAATAATCATTTTTGTGTAACCCAGACTTAGAATACGGGTGTTGGTTATTATTGATTAAATGCGATACTATCTTGCGTCAGTGTTTTGTAAATATATTTTATAATAAAAGTTTGTAAGTGTGTCTTCGAGATCTGAAACAAAAACATATAATTAATTCTTCGTTAGCAAATCTATTGTTGTATCCGCTTCATCCCTCTGGAACAAGCTTCCTGTTAAGATCAGACAGGCACCCAGCAGAGCAATATTTAAAAGAAGAGTGTATACTTATTGATATGATGACCGCCTCCATGGTCTAGTGCAGGGTTGCACAGACTTATTAATACTAGGGGCCACTCGGCCAAATCATGAACTGATAGCGGGCCGGCCGCCAGAAGTAGGTATAGGTAGTTAAAGACAATAAAGAATTGATAAAAATTTATTAAAATTAAAAAAGAAATTATTAATTTGAAGCGTGGCACTGCATAGTGCTTACAATCTTTTTTATATTTGGCTCAAATTTACTTGTAGCAACACGTAAAACTGCTTCCAAACTTTCATTTGCAAGGCGGTTTCGATTTTTTGTTTTATTATTATTTAGTATTGAAAAAGTTTGTTCACATATATAGGTAGAACCAAATAAGCTGGCACATTTCAGAGCGTTTATGCGCAACTCTTCGTACATATTTTTATCAATGCAGCGGTAAAAGTTCAGCAAGTCTCCTTCGTTGAATTTGTTGCGTAAATCTTGGTCATTTTGAATGTCGATAATTTCTAACTGCATTGACTCTGGCGCATTTTCAACTGAAATAGTGAAAGGATTGCTGAATATGTCCAACAGAGGTTTCACTTTTTTAAACTCCGAAAATCTGTCTTCAAAAGATTGAATCAAAATATCTAGCTTTTCTACATAACTGAAATTAATCGCAGTTTTGTTGAATTTTTCAGCCATTTTCTTATAATTCGGAAAATGATTATAATTTCCAGAATTCAATTGTGATCTGAAAAGTGTCAGCTTGCATTGAAAGGATGTTACATGAGCATAGAGCTGGGATATCAGTTGATTTTTGCCTTGAAGCCGTGTGTTCAAGACATTGAAATGATTTGTAATGTCAACTAAATAAGCTAAATCACACAACCAATCAGGATTTTTAAGTTCCGGGACATCCCTTTGCTTTTCCGCCAGAAATATTCCAATTTCTTCTATTAAATTTAGAAATCGTTCCAGTGTCAATCCACGACTTAGCCACCTTACTTCTGTATAATACAGTAAATCTCCGTATTCGCTTTCGATGTCATCAAGGAATTGTTTGAATTGTCTGTGATTGAGTCCTCGTGATTTTATGAAATTTACAGTCGAAACTACTACTTTCATTACATTTTGAAATTCATTTTTTTTAGAACAGAGGGCTTCCTGGTGTATAATGCAGTGAAACTGCATGAGATCTTCAGTGTTTATGTTTTTTTCTTGCAGGTGCTTTTTCAGCAAAGTAACTAGCCCGGAATTGATACCAATCATGGAAGGAGCACCGTCAGTCGCAACTCCCGATAACTTAGATAAGTCCAAATCAGTTTTTGAACACTCGTCCAAAAGTCCATTGAGTATATCAACTCCTTTGGTTTGACCTTTCAATGAACACATTCCTAATAACTCTTCGAAGACTTCAAAATCTTGAGTAACACCTCGTATGAATATGAGAAGTTGAGCTGTGGAACTAATATCAGTCGATTCGTCGAGTGCTAATGAAAAAAATTCCATGATCTTAGTTTTTTCAATTAATTGTTCCGCAATATTACCTGACAAGGACATAATTCGTCTTTGGATAGTCATACGATTCAGTTGAATTTTCTCAAACTTTTTTGCTGCTTCTGGACACATTTTCTTAGCGGCAATTTCCATGCATTCTTTTACAAAATCGCCATCATTGAAGGGGCGACTTCGCTTTGCTATCATTCGAGAAATTTCATAACTAACTTCTGTAGCCGTTTCTGAATCTTGAATGTGTTTTGTAAACATAGCTTGCTGACCAATAAGCTCCCGTTTTAAAGACAACATTTTTTGCTTTCTTAATTCGCCTGTAAACTTGGTAAAAGAAGGATGCTGCGTTTCATAGTGCCTTTTTACATTATAATCCTTTGCAATCGCAACAGAATTCTTGCAAATTAAACAAACGACTTTGTTATGCGACCATACAAAAAAGTATTTCTCAGTCCAAATTTCTTGAAACTGCCGATTTTCATCTTTAACCTTACGTTTTTTACTAGGTCCTGGCTTCTCCATGTTGCGTTCTAATCCTGGCTAGGATTAACACAGCACCTAAAAACAATTACAGTACCCACTTAAATTACCTATCCTTTTTTAAATTATCAAAAATAATTGATTAAATATTATTTCTCAGAAATTTTAAGATTTTTATACAGATTTTATCTGAAATAATGACGTAATTATTACAGTTAGAGAAATTCTTATAAAAATAGTAATTTCTTTGTTTATTTTAATATTTAGCCAACATTAAAGCTAAATTTGATTAAAATTGATTAAATAGGTAGGGAAACACTTATTAATAACAGAGTTTTACTTACGTTTTCACAACACAATTATACACGGCACTTGACGGGTTAACACTGCAACAGGAAATCTACGTTGAATGTGGATCAAAATATATGACACCGGCTAGTCGAGTTAAAATCTACACTAGAACTATTGCCTCCCAAAAACACTAATAAACTGCACTTATTCTCAATCACTTATTACTTCGCTTTGTATTTTCGCGCTTATTTCTTTCTGTTGTTGACACTTCACTCAAATGAAAAGCGAACTGTTCGGCCGCTGCGGTTAACGTGATTTTTATACCGCGCAAACGACTCTGGAAGCTTCGTGTAGATACGCGAGCAATCGGGAATACGGGACTATATCTATCTCGCTTGCTCACCGCGCTAGAAAATTCTTGATTTCTATAGCGAGCGATGTTACTTGACTTAGCAATTTTGGGCGCTAGATTCAAATTGCGCGCGCGCGAGTTTCACATTACTTTTCGAACATATTTTTTTTTTGTTTTATTCTGGAATAGAATTCAATATTTTTCGAATGCACGAGAGTATTATTTTTGCTGTCGGCGGGCCACCAGTATTCGACCCACGGGCCGCATGCGGCCCGCGGGCCGCGGTCTGTGCATCCATGGTCTAGTGGTAACAAACGTTGCCGTGAACTCGGGAGGTCGTGGGTTCGATTCCCACCGGGGGCAAGTTGTACATTGTCTAATTTGTCTCGGTCTGGGTGTTTATATGTATAATATGTATATATTTACAAAAAAAAACAAGTATGATATGTAGTTTATCAACCATCTAGTTTCCGTAACACAAGCCTCGTAGCTTACCACAGAAATTAGATGGCTGTCTGGAAATATTTATTTCTTATTATTATTATTTATTATTTCTATGAGTTTAAAGCCAATTTTTTTTTTTATTTGTTTATTTGTTTTATGATTCTTAATTTTTTTTTATATTGTATTTCTTACCGTAACCAGTTCACGGGAACGTGGCAGTTATTTTTGAACGTATCATTATTATTTATGTATTATATTATAAGTAATTAAATTATACTGTATATATATATATTATTTATGTAATATTAGTATGTATGTGTATAGCCATTTTTTTTTCAGTTTTTAATTATTACGATTGATTATTATATTTATTTGCTCCGTACTCAATATTAAATGATCCCAGTGTCCCAAAGGTTAACGGGCAGAGAATGCCTAGCGGCATTACGTTCGCCTTTTGTTTGTTCACAATAAAGTTTTTAAATAAAATAAATAAATAAAATATAACCCTTTATTTTATATACATAGTTTAGTTGTGCAAAATGTTTAAAATATAATTATGACAGCTTTAGTAGTTCTTGATTGATACGAAAACTATGTAGTTTTAAAAAGACATTGAAACAAAAGGACATGTATTAAGAGGTTGATAAATGTCGGAGAAGCGAAATAGGTATGTCGTGATCATGACAAGTAGTGCTCAACTGACATTTACATTTATATTTTTATTTTTATATTTTTTTATAATTGTGTCTGTCTTAGCTTATAGTATGACAATGCCTATATACAGCAGCTATAATTTATGTGATATTTTAATAATGTTTTAGCTTATAGTATGACAATGCCACTTTACAGCAGCTATAATCTTAGTGACATCCTTATAATTATTTTCGTCTTAGCTTGTAGTATGACAATGCCTCATTACAGCAGCTATAATCCTTGGTGTATGCATTTTATAATTGTGTATGTCTTAGTTTATAATACGATAATGCCTATTTACAGCAGCTATAATTTTAAGATTATAATTATGTATATTTGGGTTGTAATGTGCTGCTCCAAATACAAGCTATTTCCCAGAAAATAAGCTTTTCGTTATATTAATTAATTTTTTGACATGTAAATCCGCAGAATACATTATATTTATTGTCCTATGCCTACTTACAAAATAAATAAACTAAACTAAATAGTAAAGTTGGCTAAATGTGAATCCGCTTCAGGTCTAAATCTACGGACTTGATCGCTAGATCACGGAGGCAGTCAAGTATGTAAATCGAAGGAACTGTCAGTAACTTTAGTTTTATAAATAACTTAGTTTTTTCTATTACTCAAATTACATTAACTAAACAAATGGTAGCTTATAATTTATTTAAGAAGTGTTTTGTCTTCGTTTTTTTTTTTTTAAGGTACCAAATTTGTGCAATCATGGGGCTCAGTGAAAATCAGCGCTGCAGCAGAAATGTTGCAGCCTATGCTGACCTGAGTGCCTGTTTGTCGCAGCAGCTCACTCATTTATTTTTATGTATTTATCTTGTCTATTTTTTGTTGGTAATTTTATTTATATTTTTTTTACGTTTTTTTTTATTGTATAAGCTGTTGTGTGCAAATAAATATTTTTTTTTCTTTCTTTCTTTAAATTTTTATGTTTCCTTATTAGTTCTATTAAAAAAGAGAAAAATGTATAATTTTATTTTAGAAGTCATATTTTTAATTTGTAAATTTGATAGTTTTTGTTAAATATTTTTTTTTTGTTTTAACAGTAATAAGTTTTTAATTTCTTCTTCTTTTTATATTGGTGAATGCTGTGACACCTAATTGGTACATATATTAGATAAGCTATAATTATACTATGTTATGTGTGTATAATATATGTACTGCTGTGTGTACTAAATAAATAAATAAATGGTTTATTTTTAATCTACATTTTTGTTACCTCTTGGTCTGTATTTAGGTACGGGCCATAGACTAAAGGGATACACGTAGGTGTTTGGCATTCGTCTCACCATTATGGTCTTCTGTTGAACTATGGTAGAATCTGGAACAAAATTATAAATTAGTACAACTTGGTCTTCATAACCGCCTGTACCTCTCTACTGCTGGATAAAGACCTCTCCCAATCATCACATTGCCCAGAACACAGAGTCCTAAAACGCAATTTCTGGAGAGATTGGCCTACATTTTCGACTTGCGTAACTAATTTTTCATTTCATTTCATTTCATTTACAATATCACAATGCACAATATCTACATAGATTACAGGTACGAAACTCTGTCATAGATTTACAACACCACTGTTCCCGTGCCTCGGAGAGCACGTTAAGCCGTCGGTCCCGGTTCCACTAATACCAACTTCTGGAATCTTCATTAGATTGTCATTAAAAATTGACATTAGAGCCTCCCCAACCCGTCTGGCCAGCGTGGCGAGTGTAGACCAAATTTTCCAGATATATGTATATTAGTGGAGGTCTTCCTTAATTTTCTTGATTATACTATTTAAAGATATACACGTATTTTTGTGAGGGGGGAAGGGGTGGGGTTAAAAAATGCTAAACAAATCATCACGTGATTAATGGACGGCCCCAAGGTGGGTTTCGAACCTTGGCATGTACCAATGAGAAATACACTTTTCTTACGTACATTTATCATAGATTTACTACACCACCGTTCCCGTGCCTCGGAGAGCACATTAGGCGATCGGTCCCGGTTCCACAAATACTAACATACATAGAACCTTAATATTTTTTATTAAAAATTGACATCAGAACTTCGCCTCTACTCTGGCTGCTGGGCCGCATCAAGACCCTGCACCCGGGCGCCGACGGTCTCGCGCGAGTGGCCGACATCATGAGCAGGAAGTGGACCATCCGACGCACCTACAATCTGCCCCCTTCCTGTCCATGCTTTTCGATCTTGGGCCAGGTCAATGCGGGGAAGTATGTTGTGGCCAACACAACAACAGCGGGGCAGCGCGGCGGGGGCGCAATCTCGGACCGCAGCCGCCACTTCATTCCACGACGGCACGGTCGAGCAACGCTGCATACGATCGACACTTCGACCCGTCAAATAAATTATACAGTCCACAAAAACTGACTTTTATTGAAGGCCATACATGATAAAAATATCATCAGGATCGTATCTCTTCCGGAGTGGTCAGAAACCATGCTTTTAAAGAAGCAGATTCACATTTAGTCAACTTTACTATAGGCTTATCATGACAAGTGGCACGTTCATCGATGTCTAGCGCAAAAACTTTTAGAATATATTGTTTTCCCTGTATGGGTCGCAAGTTTGGGAAACATTGCTTAAACATAATACTTGTATAGGGGCCGGTCTATTCACACTTATATTATATCATTGCAAATTATTACGACATCAACGAGCCGAGTCCTGCGCGTGCGTCACTAACAATCTTTCAATTGTCGCAGAAATAAAAATATTTGGAATGTTTTCTTTTTATAAATTTTTTTGGTTCTCTTCTCCCGATGGATGATGAATGAGATGATAGGGAAGGCAAAGGGTCTAGCCCATACAGCCAAGTCTGACGTAATATATCTTTCTTTTTTATGAGTTAATGAGGTCATCATCAAATTCCAGATGCTGCAGAATGTGATGCTTTTCTTGGAGTCACTCGCGGCACCATAGCTCAAACACGTCGGGTAAAATATGGGAGTTGACAGCGCGGGAAAACCGCAAAAAATAAACTGCAACTTGTGCCCCATATTTGAAGTCCAATTTATCGTTTTCCATAATTATTCACATTGTAGCACATTATTAAACACAACAACACCACTTTTGACCAATAATATTCACAGTAAATTTATTTAGAAAACAAAAACTTGCACATGACATGTCCACGCAAAATGGCGCGAAGAACCACCCGTATTTTTTCTATAGATTTCAGTTTTTATATCTACCACCGGAGTCCATGCAGCCAATTAAAAATACGCTTTTCTTTAAGTGAAATCATTTAGACTGCCTCAGTGGTCTAGCGGTTAAGTCCGTGAATTTATACTCGAAACTAACTATGGCATGACAACTGGCAAGCTCGCGATGTTTCTAGCGAGAGAAATATATCATTAAATTATTATTTGTCGACCAGGAATTGTACTCCGTATAATCATCAGTCTGTGTCTGTGCCCCTATTAGCTACCTTTCTCAGGTCATCCGTCCATCTAGCGGGGGGTCGTCACACTCTTAATATTCCAGTACGTGGTCGCTACTTCAGGTCTCGTTTACTCCATAGTTCATCAGTTCTGCGACTGATGTGTCCAGCCCATTGCAACTTTGTATCTTTGACGGATGTCAACTTTTCTGACTTTTCCTTTAGGTAAATCCGATCATAGTTCTTTACATAGCTCGCTGTAAGTGTCCACGTCTCTGCTATATATGACATTACTGGAAAACTATTGTCTTCAAACACGATAGGAAGATGTGTCGTACCGAATACTGCCCATCCTAGCTGACTATATATATATTTATTTATTTATCTTCAAGGAAAACTTACAGCTTCTAACAAACCCCGTTATATGTATTGTTTAGACGTATAATCTGTTATGTACATTTTCATGGAAATAAATAAATAATTAATGATTAAAAAAAAAATATATTACTTATATAAAAAACTAGATGCCAATTACAAGTTTCCACAAACTATTATTTCTGTAATGAGCTGTGGTTCTTGTAATAAATAAAGTCAAAGTCAAAGTCAAAATATCTTTATTCACGTAAACCTATTACAGGCATTTATGAAACGTCATTAATTTAATTATTTTGAATGATTCTACTCCTGCTAGTAGAAGACTAAGCAGCAAAGTGGTCCAATAAGTAAGCTGTTAGCAGAAGACCAGCAGCTTAGCAAATTCCAGTGACCTGTTAATGTTTAATCTGACTGAGAAAGGAATCTGCAAGGAAAACTCAGCTATATCAGATTTACAAAATAAAACATATACAGAACTGCACCACAACGATCAATTAATAACCTTTTAAATTTAGTTATCAGTACCTATGAGAATACAATACCTGGTACAGCAGTAACCCACCCGGCTATACTATGGTGAGTGCTCTGAAGAGCTTTATAACCTAATTCCTTCCTCCCCATTCCGCAACCGAACCACACGCACAGGTCAGAATATGCACCCACATACCGTAGTCACTATCCCTTCGCGTACCTATAAATTTGGTGACTCATACATCTGTCGCACAATAAAGATGTGGAATGCTCTTCCAGCCTCTGTGTTTCCACTTTCCTATAACCTGGAGTCCTTCAAGCGAAGTGTGAAAAGGCATCTAGTCAAGCCGGCATAGTGTTAGGGACTGATGTCGGATATAAGGGTCTGATTCCAGTTCCTAACATTCATGGACCCTGCGCGCCACTTACCATCAGGTGGGCGCAGGGTCACATGTCGTGCTAGTATTAAAAAAAAAAAAAAAAAAAAAAAAAAAAAAAAAAAAAAAAAAAAAAAAAAAGGCAAGTCAGAATTAAGGTAGACTACATGCCTATGTGCAACCCGAAAGTCGACAAAACCCAAAAACCTCTGAAATAACTCTTTATAAACAATCTAAAAATATAGTAAAGCATAGCAACAAATAGGTCGCGTGGTCCCTTAGTGGGGCATAAACATTGCTTGAAAGGATGTCAAGTGTAGCCAATCTGTAACAATGAGAAAAACGTTGACGCTACCAGCTGGGCTCGTATGGCAAAACTTTGTACAATTTTTATTTATTAAAAACTAGATGACCCGGCGAACTTCGTACCGCCTAACCGTCATTGAATGTTTGTAAACCTTACTTAGCACGTAGAAATCCACAATGTCAAATGCTTATACGCAATGCTAATCGCCGATTGGATCTTCTCAATAAACTCTACATGTGATACAAAAATATTAGTAGGTACGATAAGAAAAAAATTGTTAAATAAATTATCATCATCATCAGCACGTGAAACACAGACTCCTAGATGGTATTGTAAATCTATGACAAATGTACGTAAGAAAAAATTCTCATTGGTATACGCATGTACGTTGGTATACGTTCCTACAACCGAGCCACCTCAATTAAAATTATATTTGATTATAATATTGGTTACGCAAAGCTACTCCACTCAGTTTTGTTGGAGAGAATTCGTTTACAGGCTAACGTACGCATGTCGGCTCTAAAGTACGCCATCATGTCGCTAGATGGCGCTATCGTCGACAAAGGGGCCATCTTGAACCCCACCGCGTTGATGGCCGGCATAGTGCTATCATTGTGTGTCGGACGACCGCTCGCGAACGTCGTTGGCTCTTCCTAGCCTGTGTCCACCACGTGTGTCCGCGCCGCGCATAATCACCCGCAACCGCTTAATGAAAGAAATCTACATCATCATTAACGGCATCCACAACCGCTTATCATCATCACCGCGCACCTGAATCGTCACAGCTGACCAGAAGGCATAAACGGCATTTAGAGTTCCACATCTTCGCTAGCTCAAGTAAGTGAATTTTCTACTAATAATTCTGAGTTAGGAGTGGCTTTGTCTTCTTGTGACGCGTCCAGGTTTTCCCACTGCTGGAGCAATCGAAGGCCGCGAACCAGCATCCTATTTTCAAAAACCGCTAAACCGTTATACCAAATATAATTATTAGTTATTTTGTTAGAACCTGTGACATTTATGACAACGACGAATTTAATTTCGTTATATAAAAATTAAAAGCTAATTTGGTTTTAAAACTATTTTAAATACATTGTAACAGTCATTGGAGAAGAGGAAAAGGGATGGACCTGGATTACCAAAAACCGTTCAGTCGGCGGGCACACCCGTCCTTCCTCCGAAAGGTTCCCAACAGAGAAGTGTCGTAGCGAAGCGATGCTAGGAACCGGTTGGAGCGGGTGTGGCGGCTGATGGTCAGGTAAATAAAGGTAAATCTCAGCTCACCAGTATATTGCCAAAGCCCTAACTACCTAGACATAGGCTAAGAATTTATTGTTAAAAAATTGTAATAACGCGACCTCGCTCTTCAAGGCCGTAGGCTGCACTGTCAGCTGTCCACCGTCGTATCGCTGCCCCGGACCTCGCGCCCCGCGGTTAGTTATCGTTCTGGCCGCAACAGCGGGAGTGTAGCGTAGTGCGTAGCGGTGCGGAGAGGAGCGTGTGGATAGGCGAGTTAGTACACTTTCACTTTACTGTAATGTTTATGCGGATATTTTTTAAAAGGGTTTGCAGCGCGAGTTGCTCTATTTAGATGGCACGTGTCTACCAAGAGGCGTGAGAGCACACACTGCGGAATGCGCACGGGCGGATATCCGTAATGCCGGGGTTGCGGGGTGAGGTACAAAGAATATAAAGGATAGGAGGGAAAGGATCACGTGTTGTGTGTATGCGTTTAAATTTGTGTGCGTGTAAATAAAATATATGCATTTCCCCAATACAGTCATAAAAGATGTCTATATCATTATTGACACTGCAATCTACTGTAGGTGTTGCACATTCGGGATGTTGACGATTGTGTGAGTACATTATGTGGGGGTACATCACAGGACGACGTGGAATATTGTAGGGTACTATTAGAGAAATGTGTTGCAAGAGTTTGATACATCCAGTCCGGCTATTGACTATTTTATGTAACAGAAAAGGTCGTGGATTTGAGAGCAGACAAATAACCGTTTTGCCATTCGTGCGCAAGTCGGCCCCCCGGTCTACCAATGACCCCATTCCCGGGTTACTTACATTTGACTCCCGTGTGGACCAATTTTTTCACGACGTAACATTTAATTTTGTTTTTTTACCTTTGATAATGCAATATTTTCAACGGATATTTTTTTTACCAATTTTTTTTTGATAACACTTAAATCTAATTTCCTCTGTGTTAACTCAAGGACTGCTTCCGTGGTCTAGCTAAGTCCGTGGAATTAGACTCGAAGACACAATTTAATTAATATTTAGATCAATTTGTTTGTCGAGTTAGGTACGCTAGAGACATCGACGAGCTTGCCACTTATCATGATTGGCCTATAGTAAAGTTGGCTAAATGTGAATCCGCTGTTTAATAAGCGTGGTTTCTGCCCATTCCAGAAGGATGAAACTTTTTGAACTCAAACTAGAAAAACCTAAAAAAGTTCTATATTGTAATCCAAAATCAGTGTACACAACAACATGCATTTTGGATTTTTATTTTATTTATTTGGAATAACAAACAATTGTACAATAAGGATAACATACAAATATAGATTACATAGTACAGGTAATTATACAATTAACACCATTATCCACAGATAGGATATATAATTATAGAATGTACAAAGTTATAACAAACTAAACATTATGAAAAAAATAAAAAATTGTGAAAAAAATAATTATTATTAAAAAGCCTATATAAATTTTAACGTTTCTTTGACCTTCTTCTTATACCTACATGCAGATATATATATATACCTACATGGATTAGCCACGATATTGTCATTTCGTTGAAATTACTTCATTTTAGTGAAATATGTCAAAGAAAAATAATAATATTAATTAAGTAAGTAGTTAGTAGTCAATAAAAAAAGCAGTTAATTATAAAAATAGAATTAAAAAATACAGTATTTTTAAAAAAAATCTAAAGACATCTTAGCGCCTTTTTGCACGGACATGTCAAGTTTTATAATTACTTTACTGTGGTTATATTGTTAGTCAAAGTGGTGTTGTTTTGTTTATTAATGTGCTACAATGTGAATAATTATGGAAAACGATAAATTGGACTTTATATATTGGAACCAAGTTGCTGTTAATTTTTTACGGCATTCCCGCGCTGTGAAGTCCCATATTATATCCGACGTGTTCTCTTCTCCCGATGGATGATGAATGAGCTGATCGGGAAGGCAAAGAGTCTAGCCCATACAGCCAAGTCTGACGTAATATATCTTTTTATTTTCCTTTTTTATGAGTTAATGAGGCTATCATCAAATTTTCTTATAGTCACTCGCGGCACTATTGCCCAAACAATACCGTCGGGTATAATTTAGATTAATATAGAAGTTCACAGCGCGGGAAAACCGCATAAAATAAACTGCAACTTGTGCCCAATTTAAAGTCCAATTTAACGTTTTCTATATTTATTCAAATTGCAACACATTGTCAAAAAAACCAAACACACTTTTGACTAATAATATCCACAATAAATTAATTTACAAATGTCCGCTTAATGGCGCGAAGGACTACCTATTTTTTTTTTTCCTATTTTTTTTTTTTTTTATTATTAAGTTATTTATCTAAAACAAATATATATATATAGGTATAAAACTTACTCCAAATGGGAAAAGTGCCAAGGATTCTGGCAGCATTGCCAAGTTGAATGGCAATACTGATCCTTTGGCCCAAATATTGCACAGCACTCTTATCTTATTCGATTTTTATTGTTAATATAAGTTTAAATAATATTATTATTTAAAATAATCAAATTAAATTAAAACTTAATGCAAACACCAAAATAAAGCATAATTATTACAATAAAACTAATAAATAAGATAAAATTGCCGTCGCCACATTGACGTTAAAATTATTATAATGAAATGAAATGAAATATTTATTTAGTAGATAAAAACGTAACATATATGACATTTGTTGGCCCCCACACCAGTGTTTTGTCCTGCAGGGGCCCTAAAGGTAATTCCAGATAGTTTCCAGCACTAGACAAAGTAAAGATAATTAAAACTATACAATAAATACAGGTGTAGGATATGTTTAAATAAGTGATGAATTAATTTTATTTATTATTAATAATAATAAATAAGTATCATCACGATCGTATACCTTTCGGTGTGGTGAGAAACCACGCTTATAAATAAGCGGATTCACATTTAGCCAACTTTACTATAGGCCAATGACAAGTGACAAGCTCGTCGATGTCTCCAGCGTACCAAACTCGAGAAATATCACAAATTAATTAGATTTATTCATTTAAATTCATAAACTCGGTAACTCCGAGTCTAAATCCACGGACTAAACGCTAGAGGCAATAAATTAAATATTAATAAAAAAAAATTAAAAAAACTGTGACCCGACCTGAAATTAAACCCGGACTTAATCGCTAGCCTACGCAGTAATGACTAATATTACTAAAATTATTTCATTTACCTTTGGTTTCAGTTCTGGGCGGCGCGGGTATGGCAGCTATGTTTACCAACAATGCACACGCTAGCATCACAGAGAGCGACGACATCTGAGCGCCTTGGAGTCTACAGCACCACTGACTAGATACACCACTATCCCTACATATTGTGTAACGTACATACATACAGTCAGTACCTCGCTAACGTTTACCAAAAAAACTTAATTTATTATTACTATAAAGGTTGTCTCAGAATGTTTTTCGTTTTTTTTTTTATATTTAAACAAAAGACACCAATATTATTTCTAATACGGTTTATTTCATACTAAAATAAATATAAACTAAACCTAATAAAAAATAAACTATAAGTAAAAAATGTCCTCTAGAGACGACCCTTCAGTGATAGTCCCCAGAAGACTGGCAACATTTCCCCTCTGTATAGCTAAGCTAATACGTTGGCAGAAATAATTGCCAGCCTTCCTGTCTCCAGACTTTTCCGTTAGCCGTTTGGACAACTCCTTGGCCAGACGCTTGGCTGAGTGTCCCCATGGGCCCATCGTCTCGACCCCAAACGGGGCAAATTCGTAACCTGTACTGAGGTTAGCGTATTTGCGCAGCTTGAGGTTCTCAGCAGAAACCGCCGCACTTCCCGGTCGCCTGGATGTGTGATGGGGCTAATGTGTCTACACATGTCGCATCCCACACCAGGGACCTGCCAAGTTTCCACGGCCCAACGGTCATGCCGTCGGGTCTTTTGCCATCGCTCCGCGCAATCCCAGAGGGTTCTAGGATCGCAGGTACTCCAGCAGTGACAAAAGCCCTTCGAATGATGTCGTTCAAAGCAGCGTGACGAGGAATGCGGCCAGCACTTCTAGCGCAAGAAAGCCCATGGTGTCCGAGATGTTCCACGGGCTCTCCACACCGACACTGGTGTGGGTGGACAGTCCGGGCTCCGAGACGAAGGCACACCGCCATACTAAATAAATTATTAAATTACTTTTTTTTCTAGTAAAATGAATCCATTTTACATGTTCTAAATGACTTGTTTGCTGCTCTTCACGATTATTGACAGAGTGATAAGTTGCTGAGGAGACATTAACCACCAAGGATACCAGAGCTAACTCCTGCAGATTTTATCCTGTGGTGTTACTTAAAGAGCTCTACAACCCTTAACCACCCAATTCCGATGCTACAAAAAATCACAGACGAAATTAAATCTATTCCTAGGTCGATATTCCAGCGTGTGTTTAAGAATTTTAGTACTAGGGCCGCGTTCGTTTTATGAAATGTTAGCATGAAAATACCACTTTTTCTAGCACAAGTCGTTCGTTTAATGAAAATTCTAACATTTGATGCTAATTTCGTATGTCAGTACCGTGTTGAAACGAGGGTTATTGATGTTACTTTTTGACAGATGTCATTAACATATAAAATGGTTTGTTTACATTGTTATATATACTTTATAGTTTTCTATTATATTTGTTAAAAAGGTAATTTAAACGATTTTATGTAATAAATTCAAAGACCATTAATATCGTGTGTGTTGGATGCCATGGTATGATAAAACATGAACGAAAATACTTGTCAATCAGTAGCCTCACCGCTCGTTTTATTTAGGAAATGTTAGCATTGTTAAAAAAAGTGGTATTTCTTAACAAAAACGACATTTCGCGCTGGTTTATGAAGTTGCTACGAGATGTTGGAAATGCTATAAAACGAACGCGGGGTTGGTTTGGTTAAACGAAAATTTTTAAGTTAAAAAAAAAGGTTAAGATGTTTGTTTTTTACAAATAAAATTTACAAACTGATATTTTATTTAGTATCAAATAAATTTAATTTAAATATCAAAAACGAAAAACATTCTGAGACACCCTTTACTTGATTGCACCTTTAAAGTATGTATGTACAATGGCGAACTTGGCCACTACGGCTTTTTCTACCAGCTAACCTTTGGGAGAGTGAGACGACAGTACGAATATGTGGGGTTTTCATCATGAATCTGTGTCGCTTCACTGCTAGATGTAGACCTCTACCAAGGACCTTACACGCGATCTTTTGCCTAACTATATATATATATATATATATATAAAGTATCATCACGACTGTATCCCTTTCAGGGTGGTCAGTGTTTTTCAGTTTGAATAGGTGGTAGGCGGACTGATGGTGGTAATTTGCCCAGTCTGCCGTGGCGGGGAAGTATCCAACGTTCGTGCCTATAAACACTGTAGAGTGTATCCACACGTTTCGGGATCAGGCTCGGATTGTCGTCATAGTGTTAGGGACTGATGTCAGTCATGAGTGTCTGATTCCAGTTACTAACTTTCATGGATCTTGCGCGCCACTTACTATTAAAAAAAAACAAGTCTACTATTTTTCTGACACACGTAAGTAGTTTTTTGCCTCAAAGTTGACGGTTTTTTCAAATCAAAAAGTTAATTATGTTGTACAATATTTTTACTAGATGGCGTTAGCGTCGTTTAAGAACGTACTGTGGTTTGGCGGCAACCTTTATATGAGTGTCATGTAAAACGCCCGTGAGGGCCTCTAGCAAGTAAAAGTGATTCGAAGAAAAATAAATACAATGAGTTAAGTTAATTAGTGTTTCAATTCGTAAATTCCAAGTGCCAGTAAAGTGAAAAGTGAAATGAAATCAAAATCTAAATCTTTATTTGCAATAAATGTGGTACAATATATATGTGACAATAAAATTTGGCTAAACACATTTAGCCATGGATACAGCATGCAAATTTATTGGTCAGACTTACATTATATATACAAACTTATGCTACATAATTATAGATGATATATATATATCTTAGTAACATTTATTATTATTTAACCTTCTTATACAATACTTTTTGATTATAACTTCTTTCTTTCTCTTTCAAACTGTAAATACATTTTATACTCAGATTTTTTTAAATTCCTAATTTAATTTTTGTATGAATCTTTCCATGTGTTATTATTCTATTGTACCAATCTTATAAACAGCTTTGGAAATGTACATGAAATCTATTCACGTACATTTCCATTCTATTGTATTGTGTTCTGTCAATAATATGACCCACTGGGCTTTAGTTACTGCCGGGATCCCTTTGGATCTTAAACCAAAAATAAAAGACCTGATGAATTTACTTTGGTGCCGTGGTCTTTTGGTCGAGCATTGGTGTGGGACGCTACCCTTTCTCGGTCTCATGTCCAGGGCTGGAGAGGCTGCGGACTCGGTTGAAAAGTCCAAATGTCGCAAATACGAGTCTGCTGCTATTGACAACGTGTTTGTGTCTTTTGGCCTTGACACAGTGGGCTGTGGGGGCCAAGAAAGTTATTTAAAGAACTGTCTAAGCGGCTGGTTAATGCTGTATGTGACATGAAGGCTGGCATTTTTTTCGCTCAGCAAATCAGCATCACTGTGGAGCGGGGGAATGCTGCAAGTGTTCTTGTCACACTGCCATATGCTCAGGTCATAGTTCTCATATCCAGGCAACCTCGTCCAGCGCGGGGAGTGCAGCAATTTCTGCTGAGAACCTCAAGCTGATCAACCTGGTACAAGTTACGAGTTTGCGCCATTTGGGGTCGAGACGATGGGACCCAAGGAGTTGTCCAAACGGCTGACGGATAAATCTGGAGACAGGAATGCTGGCAATTATTTCTGTCAACGTATTAGCCTCGCTATACAGAGGGGAAATGTTGCCAGTCTTCTTCTCTTAGGTCATTTTTTATTTAGTTTATTTTTAATCTTTATTAGGCTTAGTTTGTAGTTATTTAATTTTATTTAAGTATTTTGTATTTAAAAATAAAGTATCATCACGACCGTTTCCCTTTCGGGGTGGTCAGAAACCACGCTTATAAATAAGCGGATTCACATTTAGCCAACTTTACTATAGGCCAATGACAAGTGACAAGCTCGTCGATGTCTCCAGCGTACAAAACTCGCGAAATACCACAAATAAATTAAATGTATTTATTTACATAAATAAATATTTTTGTGTCCCGACCCGGAATCGAACCCGGTACCTTCGAGTCTAAATCCACGGACTTAACCGCTAGACCACGGAGGCAGTTTGTAATCATTGTACGAACATTACCTAATAAATTGTATTGTTAAATTTGAACGCATTGATAAGGAATAAGGAAGAAGAACTCACAGATTGTGAGTGGCTGCAACGCGGAACATTGCTGGACACACGGAAGGGAACTGCATGATTAAATAATAATCATTACACTTTGAACTATGTCTGTGTATTGTAAATTGTAGAAGCCCCAACTCTGACGATTCCAAGATTTTCCAGTATAATCTAAGATTTACCGACCCCGTTTGAAAAAAAAAAACTGTCACTTTTTGATTTAAGGGTTACCAGCATCAAAAATCCGAATCTGACAGTTCTTGAGATTTATTATTATATATTTATGATTTATTAAATCGCTTAAAGCTTTAGATAAAAATGAAACTAGCAAACTAGGTAACTGACGCACTTGAATCAGTACTAAGTAGTAGTAAAACTACTAGTTTTAAGTTTCATTTCCACCAACATGTACTGTTTATATAATGTAAAGCCATGTATGGCCAATGTGTTATGTATGTATTTCTGTAATGAGCTGTGGTTTTTGTAATAAATAAATAAAGATCTGACAGCAGATATGGACATCGGCCACAGACCGTAGACAGTCTAGGAAGGCCCTTTCCAATCCTGACAAGCGCCTCACGCGACTCCTGCGCCTTAACTAAGCCAAGCTTCACACAAATGGTCAGGGTGTAATAACGGGACAGACATTTATACACTCTGAACATTACAGATAGCCAGTGACAGATATTGCAGTCCAGGGAAGTGCATTTTATTATGCAATTATAATAATAGAGTCAAATTTATCGATTTCATATTTACATTGTAGCACATTATTAAACAAAATAACACCAAGTTTTCAAAACAATATCCATAGAAAATTATTTTTGGATTGCCGTAATGCAGTCCAGCCGGCATAGTGTTAGGGACTGATGTCAGCCATGATTGTTTAATTCTAGTTGCTAACATTAATGGACCTTGCACGTGACATGTCAGTGCAAAAGCGCGGGAATGGATCACCTGTCACTTTTTAATTTAAGGGTTACCAGCATCAAAAATCATTATAGTTTAAAATAAAAAATAAAAAAAATATTTTTTCAGTGAGATTAAATATTAACAGGTCACTGGAATCTGATAAGCTGCTGGTCTTCTGCTAACAGCTCAGTCTTTAGAACACTTGGTCTTCCACTAGCAGGAGTAGAACAATTTAAATTATGACGTATCGCAAATCACTGTAATAGGTTTACGTTAATAAAGACTTTGACTCTGTATTTGATGACGAATAAGCTCTCGAATGCCCGGTTACATGACAGTCGATGTTACGACTCCGTCTACTGCGCAGTCTGCTTAGGATTTCCTGGAATAAATGTGCTTTTAGTTGAGACCCACGGCACTATATTATTATGTAATGTTAGTTTAAATGATGATTTAGCCAGTTAAGAACAAATGTCAGTCGTTGAAGTTTTATTTCACTTTTTAGCTTATTTGAATGACTTGTCCCATTCTGCAAGACTAACTACCAACAAAATTCCTTCATAAGCAGGACATGCAGTTATGTAAATGATTATTACAACGACTTGTATCCATATATAATATTTCTGATAGCTACACGACGCATTCTTACAAAACGTTTCGCCAGTGGTTCTCATCAATATTCGATTATAGATTCTCATTCCAGTCTACTTTTCAAATAGAATGCTTATTAGTAACTACATTTTAAATAGCAATGAATATTTTATAAGATAAATTGAGGTAGATACACAAATTTTGACTTAAGCCCTTATATATATTTAGGGTGCGATATATGTATATTATTAGTTAGGCGCAGTGGTGACTCGGTCGGTTCAAACCCACCCGGCATGTACCAATGAGAAATACACTTTTCTTACGTACATTTGACATAGATTAACAACACCACCGTTCCCGTGCCTCGGAGAGCACGTTAAGCCGTCGGTCCCGGTTCCACTAATGCCAACTTGTGGAATCGTTAATGAATTGTCATAAAAAATTGACATCATATTCTCGCCAAGCCGTCTGGCCAGCGCGGCAGCGCGTCGGATATGCGGCGTCACTTTGTCGGACCGCATACGTAACGTCGAAATACTTAAAAGAAAGTATAGGGACAAAAATAAGGAAAGGCATGCTACGATGGTTCGGCAATGTTAAAAGGATGAGCGAAGAAAGATTGACGAAGGCCCTGGCAGACCGAGACTCGCATATCACGATCAAATAAATGAAACACTGCCTGAAGGTGCATTATAATCTTCGTAACCAAAGGGCATGTATGAAGAGGTTAATTAATGTCGACAAAGCGAAAGAGGTATGTAGTGATCGTGGCACTCAATTGTCTCTACCTACTCCGCAAGGGATCTGGCGTGAAGATATGTATGTATATACATATTATAGGTAAAGCTGATATATAGGAATAATATTTATTTATTTATTTTATTAATTTATTTATTTATTAGGTACACACAACAGAAATGGATACAAAACATTTTTTTAATTTCAAATCTTTACAATACAGTTCCAGTACCATCTCCAAAAGCATGTGCACACAGCATGCAATTATGAAACATTTACATATATTTAAAAATTAAAATAACAATCGGGGTCGTCCAGGCCCGGATGTTGAATGGGGATATTCCCCCGTTTTTCCTGGCAGGATCTCAGCGGGCAACCACAGTAACAGTGCCCGTATGGCTCACGAACCTAAGGGGTTTAGGTTCGACAACTTTAACTCTTCTACAGGAGCAGTTCTCGAGGAAGTGGTATCCCGTTAGGGGGTCGTGAGCGAGACGGTGCGATATTCTGGAGATGCTTGAAGTGTCCGTTGTAGGCCCGATAAACATACGTCAGGCCGTCAACAAATTCCTCAATAGTAGGCATCTCGAGCTATGACGGATTTCATGGTAGTGTTATCATCGTCATCTAGACGTTGAGATTAGTACTACGACAACTACCACGTACTAATTAAGTACGTAATAGTTCCTTGCTTAAAAAATAGATGGCGCTATAATTTTTTTTTTTTTTGTTTTCTTCTCCCGATGGATGATGAATGAGATGATAGGGAAGGCAAAGGGTCTAGCCCATACAGCCAAGTCTGACATAATATATCTTTCTTTTTAATGAAGGTCATCATCAAATTCCAGATGCTGCAGAATTTGATGCTTTCTTGGAATCACTCGCGGCACCATAGCTCAAACACGTCGGGTAAAATATGGGAGTTGACAGCGCGGGAAAACCGCAAAAAATAAACTGCAACTTGTGCCCCATATTTAAAGTCCAATTTATCGTATCGCGCTATAAAATATTTTTGTTAAAATAATACTGTCAATTACTGTCATCATTTATTTGGTATTAATCTATTTGCTCGCATTCAATCTGTTTTTTTTGTAAAATGTAAACAAAAATGGTAATTTTAAATGAATACAAAAAATCTAAAACGGCCGAAACTATTAATTGCCACTGCTAAATCTGGATTAAATTTACAACACGAACTACAAACAGTTTCGAAGGAAAACCGATTTTTACAAAGAAAACTTTTAGCGGCAACGGATAAGCAACATCAAGAGATGTCCAGGGCAATAGATTTGGAGGCGAAGAACAAAAAACTAAAAAACAGACTTCACCAAGCCAAAGAAGAGGCTACTAAACTAAAAGAATTAAATATGAGATTGCATAATATACCCTAAACCAGGGTTTCTCAAACTTATAGCTCCACATACCTATTAGATTTCCAGGACACATGGTAAACAATAAATAAGAATAAATCTATTTTTTTTTATTTTGGCGAGCTTGTAAAACTGCGCGTGGAACATCATACATCGCTACATCTAAGCAGCCGCCTTTAGAGAAATTATTTCGCGTAGGTACCCCTTGTAATTGTACCTATCCTTACTTATATATGCGTATGCGTACCCCATTTTAAATAACCCTAAACAATGCAAAATAATAATATATTTAATTGTAAAATATTAGAAATTGAAGCTGAAAATAACCTCCTTCGAAAACAGATTTCTATAGCAAAAAAAAGGCGGGAAGAAGCAAGTAGGAATTCGAAAATGTTAGCCGAAGAAAATTTTCATTTAGAAAATTTGCTATGTGACATCTGTTTAGCAATACACGACCTAAAAATTGAGAACGAACAACTGATAAAAGAGAAACAAGGAATGTAATCAAATAATTTTAAGTGTCATCATATAAGTATTATCATTGTTCGTGAGAGCGAAAATAAGGCGTGTTCGACTAGCTCCTTAAAGAGCGTTTTTTACTGAATTTTCTTTTGACAGGTGTTCTAGTAGCGTTTTTATTCGCTTCAAACAAAGCAAAATGCAGGGTGTGTTAAATTTCGCTTTGAAAGGGCTTTCAAGTAGTTAGCGCTTTCACCAAGAAGAATGAGTTTTCATTCTTCTATGATTTCATTCATTGAGGTGACAATCTCCCATACTTTTAATAGACACGTAAATCGTCACTCAGTACACCGCAAACGCATGGAGTGCGAGGCAGCTCGCGTTCTTTCACAGTAAATCCGACAAGATGTTGTATTTTCATTACAATTTTCGTCGTATGTAGTAATCGATGTTGTATAGATGCTATGTTCGACCAAACCTTGCTTTTTTACCGAATTTTGTATGAAAACCATAGACAAACGCCAAGTCCGACGACTTTCAAAGCGAAATAAAGCGACAAGTAAAACACAGGGAAGATGTTATTAATTGAAAACATATATTGTTTCCATCTTAGATGTACTATCTACTTATAGACTTACAAAATAAAATACTACGAGCCACGGCCATTTTTTATTTAAATTGTGTCGGGTATATTTGGAAACGGCGACAATCTTGTTCACCATCTAGTGAATGGGATATTTCCTTGTGTAAACCTATGGGTGTATCAGGCAAAGCTTTTTGTTTGTTTACACCTTTAACGCATTTTATTTTTTTAATGTTTTTGATGAATTTTAAATTAACGTTACCTACCTTAAAATACGAATTAACAAAGTGAACACCGTCTTGAAGAAGAAAAAAGGTTGAATTAATAGAACGGCAATTTTGAGATCACCATATCTTTGATTTCGCTTAGGAATCTCGATTTGTACACTTAAAAGCTGCTCACTTCGGCATAATATCCAGAAAATAATAAATTTCCTAATAAAAATACAAGTTTTCTATGCAACTAACAGTTATATTAGGTACCATCTATCATGCGCCATCTATCGTGATAAAAAGTTAGTGACACACCCTATTCTATTCGATTTTTTTTAAATAATTGTATAGAATATTTTGAAGAGCGTCGATACAATAAGTAGGTATATTACCAACGTCACTCTCGCAATGACTGTTGATGAATTTAAAACTCAATTGTATTATCTAAGAGCATTTAAAGTTAGGTGTTCCCAGTTACCCCACTTTCCCCTTGTGTATGTGTAGTTCCGATTTTTGCAGCAATTTTGTACGACGCCTTTATCTTGTATATATGATTGAAGGTTCTAATAAATTGATTTAAAGTTAGAAATAAAACAAAATCGGGAGACAGGTAGGCTGGCAATTATTTCTGCCAACGTATTAGCCTCGCTATACAGAGGGGAAATGTTGCCAGTCTCCTTGGGACTATCTCGGATGGGACATTTTTTATTTATATTTTATTATTTAGGTAGCTTTTAATTTATACTAAATATATGTCAAATACAAAAAAAAAAAAAACGTGTGTAGTTCAGTCATTTATTATCCTGACATGCCTATTCCCTCATCATTTTTTCCTTTTGGCGAGCTAGTTTCTTTTTGGATAGCTTTTTCTTAGCGGGCGCATCGTCTGTGGGCGCCGCACGGGAGACTGTGTCCTCGCGCTCGCTGAGACACACCTCGATGTGACACGGAGATGACATGTACGGGTTAATGCGACCGTGCGCTCGGTAAGTACGCCGACGAAGGCAGGGGGCGCGGTTTACCTGTAAATAGTAATTAATTTGTCAAAAAACTTACTCTCTTCGTAATGACTAAAGAGGGAGAAGGGGACAGACAGGGCGTGTTTGACCTTGAAAAATTTTACTTAAGCTTTAAGCCAATCCAACAGTTCGTTCGACTTGCATAAAGTAAAGCAAATAAATAAATATTTCCAGACAGGTCACACAGCGCCATCTTGTTTCCGTGGTAAGCTACGAGGCTTGTGTTACGGAAACTAGATGGTTGATAAACTACATATTATACATATAAACACCCAGACCGAGACAAATTATACAATGTACAACTTGCCCCCGGTGGGAATCGAACCCACGACCTCCCGAGTTCACGGCAACGTTTGTTACCACTAGACCACGGAGGCGGCAAAGCGTCGTCGTCTTTCTTCTCTTTGTAAATTGTCTGTGGTATTATTATTATAATATAAACTACATAAGAAATGTTAACAATGAAAAAATAAACTAATGAGAAAGCTTCGTCGAGATGTAGCTTCTCTGAGCGTGTTCTACCGGCTATACTATGGTGAGTGCTCCGAAGAACTCTATATCCTAATCCCTCCCTCTCCATTCCGCAACCGAACCACACGCACAGGTCAGAATATGCACCCACATACCGTAGTCACCATAAATTTGGTGACTTATACATCTGTCGCACAATAAATATGTGGAATGCTCTTCCAGCCTCTGTGTTTCCACTTTCCTATAACCTGGAGTCCTTCAAGCGAAGTGTGAAAAGGCATCTAGTCAAGCCGGCATAGTATTAGGGACTGATGTCGGACATAAGTGTATGATTTCAGTTGCTAACATTCATGGACCATGCGCGCCACTTACGATCAGGGGCGCAAGGTCACATGTCGTGCTAGTATAAAAAAAAAAAACTAATACGAATGTAGGATATTACTTTATGAATAACAGAGTTGTACATATGTGGAACAAAATACCAGAAGACATATTAAAGTCCTCAACTGTAAATACTTTGAAAACTGGACAAGTGGCTAGTGACAATCGAAATAGACTATGGTGATAATTGACAATTAAAAAAAAAAACTAATACAATAACAAAAATAAAATTTCACAACATTTCTGACCACAGACAATTTGCTTTGAATGCACTTCCTGAAAAAAAAAAGCATTAGCAGTAAAATCGGAGCCGTCATTCGCTGTGAAACCCGCCTCTTTGTCTTTGGTTATTCGAAGCTACCTGAACGCCTGTCAATGCGATTTTCAGTAATACATTTCAAAACCATAACATTTCTTTCTCTATTTTACTAAAAACAATTATATGATTAATATTGTATCTGCATCCATCTTATTAATCTTTCCCCCTCCCAAAGGTTAGCTGGTAGAGAATACCTGTATGGTATTATGGTGGCCTATGTACATCATTTTAGTTTGTGTTCTGCTGAGAACGTCAAGTTGCGCAAATACGCTAACCTTGGTACCGGTTACGAATTTGCCCCGTAGAGTCAATAAAAGCAATGTCAAAGCGCCTGGCAATTATTTCTGTCAACGTATTAGCCTCGCTATAGAGAGGGGAAATGTTGCCAGTCTCCTTGAGACTATCTCAGATGGGACGTCTCTAGAGGACATCTTTTATTTATAGTTTAGTTTATTTTTAATTTTACTTCGAATATATCTTTTATGAACCTTTATCACCTAAATATTAGGAGATAATTTTCATTTCTTAGCTCATTTCATGATAGGATTCTTCGCTCTGCACATAACTCTTTACTCTTAAGGTGCGGATCTACAAGATGTTCATCCGTTCCCGACTTACTTATGCTGCGCCAGCTTGGCATCACCTTCTGGCCAAAACCAATAGGGACAAGATCCAGAGTCAGCAGAACATATCGCTCAGGGTGGTATCCAGAGCGCCGTTGTTTGTGCGAAATTCTGTAATTGCGAGAGATCTGGAGATGCCTACTATCGAGGCATTTGTTGTCGGCCTAGCTAAACGTATGTTTTACCGGACTGACAACGGATCCTACAAGCATCTTCAGGATATCGCTCCTACTTTCGCACGGCCTCCGGAGGGGAGGCTCTTGGAGAAGAACTAAAGTAGACAAATCTAGGAGACTAGATTCGTGAGCCACAAGGGCGGTGTTGTAGTAGGAACAGCGCCCAGCACCAAAGGTGCGTTGAATCACCGGTGGGTAGTTAGCCGCCGAGATCCTGCCGGGGAAAACAGGAGTTTATCCCATCCCCAACCCAGGCCCATTGAACATCCGGGCCTGGATGACTCCGCTGTCTGTCTGTCCTTTGCACCACACTAATTCTGTCTCGCAACTCCTTTTCATTGGTAGCTGTGTGTGGAATGACCTACCTTTAAACATTCGACAAGCACCAAACAGAATCATATTTAAAAGATACACCCACTTTATAAAATTACAATAAGTGTTACTTGATTTATTTATTATATATATAATGTTATATTTCTGGTAATTGTTTGAGCAACTTATTGTCAATTTGAATACACATAACATAGGAACGAAAGAATAATGTTAGTAACAAGTCAAAGAACAACTACATAAATAATTGTCCTTGCAATAACTTTTTACTAATAATGTCTGCCTTTTGAAAACAGCTTGCGTCAAGTTAGGACACATCTGTCAAGCAATAAAAGGCAGCAGCAAGTATATTGAAGACAAAAGCCATCATTTAACTTGTATTTGGATCTCGGAGAAATTATGTCCATGACAGCTTTAGTACTAATAGACTTAATTGATGTGAAAACTACTTATGTATATATTATAGAAATACACTGACCATGGCAGTGCCTTGGTCTCAGAGCCCGGACTGTCCACCCGCACCAGTGTCGATGCAGAGAACAAGTCGATCATCCCGGACACCACAGGCTTTCTTGTGCTATAAGTGCCAGCTGCATTTCCCTCCTTTTAACAACAACATCCAAAGGGCTCTTGTCACTGCTGTACCTGCAATCTTAGAACCCTCTGGGATTGTGCGGTGTGATGGCAAGAGACCCGACAGAATGACTTGTAGAATTAGATACTGAATGAGAATTAGATAAAGTAATACTAACCTGAATATGATCAATAACGAGCCTGTCAACATCCAGTCCTTTGTAATCAGCATTTGACTCGGCATTTCTTAGCAATTGTAACAGAAACTCAGCAGATTTCTTCGGCCATCTTCCCTGTGTTGTGCCAAACTGTTTGGCTTGGGCACATCGGCCAACTCCACCATTGAAACGACGGAAAGGAATACATTCCTTCTGATCTACTACGTTTTTTAAGTAGCGAACAGCACGGCGGAGTGCCATTTTGCGGATTGCCATCGCTGTCTCATATGTGTTCTGAAAAAATATGGTATTACCCATTAGCATATTGTTTATCACAACTTCTACAAATCCCCTGTTGATGGGCCTTTCAGAACATATATATGGAAATTTTGACCTACACTGGCCAGATGGGTTGGCGAGGAACTAATGTCAACTTTTAATGACAATTTATTTACAATACCACAACAACTGTAGGTAAGAAAAGTGTATTTGTCAAGGGTACATGCCAGGGGGTTTGAACGTACCTTTGTACTAACTAAGCCACCACTGCAATTAAATTTAATAATTATTACTCTATGATAATATAACAAGAGTTGATGATGTCAGTCACTAAAGCAGCTATATCTGCACATAATCCCGGCTTCATCACAGAATAAAGCATATTTATTTAAGTTATAATGTATAATGTACTTGTATGTATAGTTTATGAATAAATTTATGTGTGTAGGTATAATGAAGTATATTATAATTAGTTAAGTAACTTATTAACTGTATGATTAAAATTTCTTATTTTTTCATTCTGCCTATCACCTTACTTGATCCCCAAGGTTAGCTGGTAAAGAATGTCTACTGGCATTATAGCTCGCCTCTGTGCTATTTTTAAGTGCATTAAAGAATGTAAATAAATAAATATTTGTATATAGCATTTCATTGCCAGAGAGATGGTTCTGGATAGCAGCATTAGTGTCGTCATATGTTCTGCCAACCAACTCGCAGATATGCTAAACAAGGCCATTCTTGGGTCTGGCTTGAAGAAGCTTTGTAATAAATGGATCTAATGAACCTACACAATGAGGGAAAGTGTTACATCTGCTGGAGATTCTAAGGTTCTCTAGAATACTATTGGCTAGTACAGGGGTCGGCAAAATAATGACAATGCGTATCACGGAGGTGCGGTGAACAAGTGGCTGAGAGATAGAAATGGTGCCTAAACCTCGTTATTCAATACACAACAATATTTTATTAATTAAATAATTGTGTATAAAAGAGCCGCAGCTTCACATCCAAAGACCAACCCCTGGTCAGTCTTAAAGTGAAAGTCAATGAACTAAAACTTATGTATTGTTGTCTTGTTATTAATTAATTAATGTATTATAATATTTCAAATACTACCAATCTTTCTACTGTGTTTTATCAATATTACCAAGTCCATTGTGCGTAGAAAAAAGAGAGAACAGTGACTGTTTTTTTATTTTTATTATTATTGAGGTTAACATTTTCCTATTGAACAACACAACAATGTTTTATTATAACAGACAGGTTTCCAATAATTTAAGCAGCATAATATAAGATTTACAACCATAGTATATAGGTCCCATGTGGAATAAACAAAATTATTGGTTATATATAAAAAAAACACTCGCCTTGAAGTGAACACGAAGATTTGAACCGCGAGCCTTGCATGACTTCACTGGATTATCAGGTTCCCGAGAGTAACGACCCATTTTTACTTCTGAAACAATTTTTCGGCTAAATTACACTGGCACCATTTAGGTTAACCCCTAAATCGAATAACATCAACACATCCCGGAAATATCCCCTCAGATATGAAGGTAATGTACTAATAACGATCATCATTTTTGGATTAAACACAATTTTGAGTATATTTATCGATGAAAACAGATTTTATAAACACGAAACCAACCTCCCAAGAGAAATATTTAGCAGGAAAGGGCATAGACAAAATATAACATTGACATTTGAATTTGTGTTGCTACTTTAAAATAAAATAAGTGTATTTTAAAGTTAAACGATAGGCATTTGCGATTATTAAATAATGTTTGTTTATATTATTAGGATTATCATTATTTTATTTAGATTTTTGTGGAGGGACCACTAAATATTTTTAAAAATAATGTTTTTCTTTTTTTATATAAAATTGTCTTTGAAATTATTGCTGGCAACACTTCGCATTTATTGAACTAATCTATTATCTATCTAAGCCCGGATTATTTTTAAAACGATATAGATTACTTTTTAATTTATTTTATAGCACAGAATATTGTAAAATTCTGCCAAAGACGAATAATAAATTTAAACTCGAACGAACCGCCAAAACTGAGTAAGTTATATTTACTAAATTTTAATTTAATAATTGCTTCTTTAATAATTAACATTAATCTCGGCAAGTACCAGTGTATTTTAAGTCTAGATCCACATACCAAGGTTATATCTTTACTTACTTTCTGATTATAATCTTGCCTGCCTTGATACTGAATTTGTCTAGTTTAATATTACAGGTATTAGGTATTTTAGGATTAAGCTATTAGGATTTTGATACTTACTTACTGGGTTTTGGACTAAAGAGGACAAATACGGTAAATCTATAATATTATGCACAATAGAGATTGAAAAAAGCTACCTAGTTTATAAAACGAAAGTTCTGTTTCGGAAATAGAAGCGACGCTTAACGCGCGCTATTATTGCTTTCTTTATCTGAGCAAAACATCGATGTAGAACGCTTTGGTTTTTTTTTTTATAAACTTTATTGCACTAAAAATATACATAGGCGGGCTTAATGACTAAGCATTTTCTGACAACCAACCTTTTATTAAAGAGCATTACATTGTCCAAAGTATTAGCCTATTAGGTAGGTACTTTAAAACGGAATCGCAAATAAGTATATTGGCTCGCCTATGTCCTACAACTTTTTATACTTATTTTGTATTGCAATAAATATTTTATTATTATTACAATTTTGTAACAGTAATAAATTATTATTAGTGGTTTTAAAAAAGCCAAAAGGTTTGAGAATTAAAGCTAGATCAATCGTCTCAGAGATAATTACTTACCCTGTGTTTGACTTGACGCTTTAAGCGCCTTTTCTCATTTTATTTCGGAAGTTCTTTGCGCCATTTTGCGTGGGCATGTCAAGTGCAAGTTTTTGTTTTGTAAATTAATTTACTGTGAATATTGTTGGTCAAAAGTGGTGTTGTTGTGTTTAATAATGTTCTACAATGTGAATAGTTATGGAAAACGATAAATTGTACTTTCAATATGGGGCACAAGTTGCAGTTTATTTTATGCGGTTTTCCCGCGCTGTAAACTCCCATATTTTACCCGACGTGTTTGAGCTATAATGCCGCGAGTGACTCCAAGCATCAAATTCTGCAGCATCTGGAATTTGACGATGACCTCATTAAATCATAAAAATGAAAGATAAATTACTTCAGACTTGGCTGTATGGGCTCGACCCTTTGCCTTCCCTATCATCTCATATATATTTTTTCCGTTCTCTTCTCCCGATGGATGACGAATGAGGTGATTGGGAAGGCAAAGGATCTAGCCCATGGATGCACAGACCGCGGCCCGCGGGCCGCATGCGGCCCGTGGGTCGAATACTGGTGGCCCGCCGACAGCAAAAATAATACTCTCGTGCATTCGAAAAATATTGAATTCTATTCCAGAATAAAACAAAAAAAAAATATGTTCGAAAAGTAATGTGAAACTCGCGCGCGCGCAATTTGAATCTAGCGCCCAAAATTGCTAAGTCAAGTAACATCGCTCGCTATAGAAATCAAGAATTTTCTAGCGCGGTGAGCAAGCGAGATAGATATAGTCCCGTATTCCCGATTGCTCGCGTATCTACACGAAGCTTCCAGAGTCGTTTGCGCGGTATAAAAATCACGTTAACCGCAGCGGCCGAACAGTTCGCTTTTCATTTGAGTGAAGTGTCAACAACAGAAAGAAATAAGCGCGAAAATACAAAGCGAAGTAATAAGTGATTGAGAATAAGTGCAGTTTATTAGTGTTTTTGGGAGGCAATAGTTCTAGTGTAGATTTTAACTCGACTAGCCGGTGTCATATATTTTGATCCACATTCAACGTAGATTTCCTGTTGCAGTGTTAACCCGTCAAGTGCCGTGTATAATTGTGTTGTGAAAACGTAAGTAAAACTCTGTTATTAATAAGTGTTTCCCTACCTATTTAATCAATTTTAATCAAATTTAGCTTTAATGTTGGCTAAATATTAAAATAAACAAAGAAATTACTATTTTTATAAGAATTTCTCTAACTGTAATAATTACGTCATTATTTCAGATAAAATCTGTATAAAAATCTTAAAATTTCTGAGAAATAATATTTAATCAATTATTTTTGATAATTTAAAAAAGGATAGGTAATTTAAGTGGGTACTGTAATTGTTTTTAGGTGCTGTGTTAATCCTAGCCAGGATTAGAACGCAACATGGAGAAGCCAGGACCTAGTAAAAAACGTAAGGTTAAAGATGAAAATCGGCAGTTTCAAGAAATTTGGACTGAGAAATACTTTTTTGTATGGTCGCATAACAAAGTCGTTTGTTTAATTTGTAAGAATTCTGTTGCGATTGCAAAGGATTATAATGTAAAAAGGCACTATGAAACGCAGCATCCTTCTTTTACCAAGTTTACAGGCGAATTAAGAAAGCAAAAAATGTTGTCTTTAAAACGGGAGCTTATTGGTCAGCAAGCTATGTTTACAAAACACATTCAAGATTCAGAAACGGCTACAGAAGTTAGTTATGAAATTTCTCGAATGATAGCAAAGCGAAGTCGCCCCTTCAATGATGGCGATTTTGTAAAAGAATGTATGGAAATTGCCGCTAAGAAAATGTGTCCAGAAGCAGCAAAAAAGTTTGAGAAAATTCAACTGAATCGTATGACTATCCAAAGACGAATTATGTCCTTGTCAGGTAATATTGCGGAACAATTAATTGAAAAAACTAAGATCATGGAATTTTTTTCATTAGCACTCGACGAATCGACTGATATTAGTTCCACAGCTCAACTTCTCATATTCATACGAGGTGTTACTCAAGATTTTGAAGTCTTCGAAGAGTTATTAGGAATGTGTTCATTGAAAGGTCAAACCAAAGGAGTTGATATACTCAATGGACTTTTGGACGAGTGTTCAAAAACTGATTTGGACTTATCTAAGTTATCGGGAGTTGCGACTGACGGTGCTCCTTCCATGATTGGTATCAATTCCGGGCTAGTTACTTTGCTGAAAAAGCACCTGCAAGAAAAAAACATAAACACTGAAGATCTCATGCAGTTTCACTGCATTATACACCAGGAAGCCCTCTGTTCTAAAAAAAATGAATTTCAAAATGTAATGAAAGTAGTAGTTTCGACTGTAAATTTCATAAAATCACGAGGACTCAATCACAGACAATTCAAACAATTCCTTGATGACATCGAAAGCGAATACGGAGATTTACTGTATTATACAGAAGTAAGGTGGCTAAGTCGTGGATTGACACTGGAACGATTTCTAAATTTAATAGAAGAAATTGGAATATTTCTGGCGGAAAAGCAAAGGGATGTCCCGGAACTTAAAAATCCTGATTGGTTGTGTGATTTAGCTTATTTAGTTGACATTACAAATCATTTGAATGTCTTGAACACACGGCTTCAAGGCAAAAATCAACTGATATCCCAGCTCTATGCTCATGTAACATCCTTTCAATGCAAGCTGACACTTTTCAGATCACAATTGAATTCTGGAAATTATAATCATTTTCCGAATTATAAGAAAATGGCTGAAAAATTCAACAAAACTGCGATTAATTTCAGTTATGTAGAAAAGCTAGATATTTTGATTCAATCTTTTGAAGACAGATTTTCGGAGTTTAAAAAAGTGAAACCTCTGTTGGACATATTCAGCAATCCTTTCACTATTTCAGTTGAAAATGCGCCAGAGTCAATGCAGTTAGAAATTATCGACATTCAAAATGACCAAGATTTACGCAACAAATTCAACGAAGGAGACTTGCTGAACTTTTACCGCTGCATTGATAAAAATATGTACGAAGAGTTGCGCATAAACGCTCTGAAATGTGCCAGCTTATTTGGTTCTACCTATATATGTGAACAAACTTTTTCAATACTAAATAATAATAAAACAAAAAATCGAAACCGCCTTGCAAATGAAAGTTTGGAAGCAGTTTTACGTGTTGCTACAAGTAAATTTGAGCCAAATATAAAAAAGATTGTAAGCACTATGCAGTGCCACGCTTCAAATTAATAATTTCTTTTTTAATTTTAATAAATTTTTATCAATTCTTTATTGTCTTTAACTACCTATACCTACTTCTGGCGGCCGGCCCGCTATCAGTTCATGATTTGGCCGAGTGGCCCCTAGTATTAATAAGTCTGTGCAACCCTGATCTAGCCCATACAGCCAAGTCTGACGTAATATATCTTTGTTTTTCATGAATTAATGACGTCATCATCAAATTCTAGATGCTGCAGAATTTGATGCTTTTCTTGGAGTCACTCGCGGAACCATCCACTGCTTAAACACGTCGGGTAAAATATGGGAGTTGATAGCGCGGAAAAACCGCAAAAAATAAACTGCAACTTGTGCCCCATATTTAAAGTCCAATTTATCGTTTTCCATAATTATTCACATTGTAGCACATTATTAAACAAAACAACACCACTTTTGACCAATAATATCCACAGTAAATTAATTTACGAAACAACAACTTGCACTTGACATGTTCACGCAAAATGGCGCGAAGAACTGATCCCATCATCTCATTCATCATCCATCGGGAGAAAAAAAATAAAAAACATTTTATTTCGGTATACACTAATTAATTCTGCAATATGTTAGTCTATTGTTTATCTATATACTGTTTGGTTTCTTGTCCAGTCTTTCTGTCCTATGTTATATACTGATATGTTTCGGTATAGTCGAGTGTGACCTAGGCCTGTATCAATAAATCGATCTTCAGATCAGATATTTACTTTACCCTTTACTGACTTTAATAATATATTAACTTTAGAAATCGTTCGACTTGTTGCTCTATGGTTTTCATACATTTTAGCAAAATTCGGAAAAAAAACGTAAAAGCTTAGCTTTTTTGAAAGGCTTAATTTAAAAACTATTGGGTCTACAGAGACAATGGGGTGTATCAGGCAAAGCTTTTTGAAGATGTCGCTAGCGGCAATGGTACCTTATTTTACACCTATATCGCATATTTTTTTTGTTTATAACAGAAAAATGAATTTTAAATTAACGTTACCTACCTTAAAGTACAAATTAAAAGATCGGCAATTTTAAGATCACCATAACTTTGATTTCGCTTAGAAATCTCGATTGTACACACTTAAAAGCTGCTCACTTCGGCATAATATCCAGAAAATAATAAATTTCGTAATAAAAATACTAGTTTTCTATGCAACTGACAGTTATATTAGGTACCACCTATCATGCGCCATCTATCGTGATAAAAAGTTAGTGATACACCCCATTCTAGTATCATATTGTAGCAAATATTGAAAAAAAAACTATTATTCGCGGTTTTTGCCAAAGTAGCGTTCGGCGCTCGAGGTCACAAATTTGGATTATTTATTAGGCCAGCATCATAAAGTCAGCAAAAATCAGAACTACCGGATTTGACGCATGCTGTAATGTATACAGTTACCTATATCTCCAAGGAGAAATAAAACAACAAGTTTCTTTGCATATTATTCTTTTTATATTTTTTTTCATCAGTTATGGAAAATACAATTTATTTATAATGTTGTCATTTAATTGTAAACAAATATATTATAAAAGATTTACATATTACTATCAAAACAAAATATTCACAAAATGGCAGACTAACTAAAATAATTACTTAGCTGTTTCAAGCATGCAATTGCATCTTTTAGCTAAAAAAAATGGGAAGGAGAAAGTTTGGCACTGATCCCACAATAATTCATAAGGTGATGGCTTAAATGCTGCTTAGGATTACAGACTTAACCACAATTTATGCCGCAGTCCAAAATGCGAATACGTACCGCTCCGAATATTGCTCCAGTTATACGAAGTGCTAGTTCCACGCTTATTGTCTTACGTACTGTATCTTCTATTTGATGTTATACTTGCGAGAGATTCGCGGCAATATCGCCAAAACACGTCCGGTATATGGGAGTTTACAGCGCGGGAAAACCACAAAATATAAACTGCAACTACGGCCCCAATTATAGCGTTAATTTATTGTTTTCCATAATTATTCACTTTGTAGTATATTATTAAATAAAATAACACCTTTTTATCTAATAATAATCACAGTTAAGTAATTAACAAAACAACAAACTTTAAGTGACACGTCTTTAAAAAGCGCGGGAATCACTTCTGTCAGTGTTTTTTTTTTTTAAAGCAGAGAAATTATTTTTTTAGCGCTCGTATTCGCGTTTTGGCCTAGCATTAGAATAGGTATCTAACCTATTGTGACTATTGAACGTGTGGTAACTTGCAATAACAAACAACTAATGCTGCCTCAGTGTTTAACAAAACATGACTCTGGGCCCTAGTCTGTTTATTTAACCGCAAATTCTCAAAATAGTGGATTTACTTATTCACTGTTAGTTTTATAGTTAGAACGAGCATAACCGAACTAATATCTATAAAAAATAACAAATTATACTTACGAATATCAATTACAAGAATTATTTTATATAATTTTTGCGCTAAAGAAACAGAATTTGGCTACAGATCCTCTACAGCCGCGGTCCAACGCTAACCTATATACAATGGACCCACAACCGCGAAAGGTTAAACAATAAAATCCTTCCATAGGGACACCTGCGACGCCATTTTGTCTCGTCACAAAAATATAGCAAACCTAACATTTTTTATTAGGCATTGGAATCATTTCCTTAGCCCTGCGTTCATAATCGGCACTACAGTGTAGTGCAACTGTATTTTCTTAATACATTAATAAAAACCAATTCGGATTTACTGATATCCAATAATAAATGTAAAATGAGGTCAGTTAAGTCATATTTAATGAGTGATGACATTGATATTTTGATATAACTATAATTCAGAACTATTGCCCAAATTATATATAAAAAAATAAAATGCATGTTTTGACAAAAAATACTAACTAAATAAGACGTAACAAACAAAATTATATATCGTCAAATAGAAATAGGTCATAAAAAATCACGGATCGGTTGAATAATTTTGGATTAGAATATATTTTAGTGACAAATCAAAATGGCCGACGGAGGGCCCCGATAACAACCGATAACATCCATTGCGACAAACTAAACG
Source organism: Tinea semifulvella (assembly GCA_910589645.1). Taxonomy (NCBI): domain Eukaryota; kingdom Metazoa; phylum Arthropoda; class Insecta; order Lepidoptera; family Tineidae; genus Tinea; species Tinea semifulvella. Next base: position 4,667,643 of record OU342625.1, read on the forward strand.
TCTTCCAACTAATGTACTCTTCTTATTTCTGCATTACCCTGCCTTATAAAAACCACAGAACGCTTAGATTGTTGACAAACAAAAATAATACAACGGCGAGCGGACCCATCGCTGCATGGAAATGCCGAAAAGAAAAGTAAAATTATTAATTGTACCTATACTTTGTTTATATACTATATATTTTTTTTTACATTTTAATAATTTAAAATACGACCAGTATATGGTCGCGAAAATTTATCCTTTTTTTTTTTGTGTATTTTATTTTATGATGAAATTATTTAAAAGCTAATTAAAGATGAGCCGATATCAGGTTTCATAGCTAGTTGTCGTTTCGCTCGAGTGGCAAGAGCCGGCTTCCGCCCGAGCGACCTCCCCGCCCATACGATTACACTACACCATACATTACATCTTACACTTATCATAAACTGTATACCACCATTTACAACAACGTCTCGTACGCAAACTCAAATATTCTATAGCTAATAAAAAATAAAATAAGGTAAGTTAACGGTCATTAAAACACAACCACCATTTTTATTTCAGAAAAACAACCTGCGGTTTTCGTCAGGTGATAAAATTGATTTTTTATTTATTAACCCCAACGTCATTTTTTTTTTAATTTCGGCAGTAAATCTAACGAATAATAAATAAAAACACGATTAATTTCCAATATTACGACCGTATACCTTCCGGGGTGATCAGAAACCACCTTTTAAATTCACATTTAGCCAACTTTACTATAGACCCATCGTTTTTCCGGCTTTCGGGTTGCACTCTGGCAAGCCTATCTTAATTCTGACATACCTGGTACGGTACCACTGTACCAGGTATTGTAATCCTATAGGTACTCATTTGGAAGATATTTATTTATTGTTGTTGTGTTATTCTGTATTTGTTTCATTTATAAATCTGATATAGCTGAGTTTTCCTTGCAGATTCCTTTCTCAGTCAGATTAAAGTTGTCGAAGTCTCTAGCGTACCGTAAAATTGTGTCCCGATCTGGAATCTTAACCGGTACCGTATATATTTTTTCGAGTTTTTTTTCACGCGAGCAAGTGACTGACATCAGTGACGCTTAGATAGCTGGTATAGTATGATATGCGGGTAATTAATATACATATAGCATATAAACTATGCACATATCTTCATTCTACATATCTTAATGCTGATTTTTGGATAATAATCATGAATTTGTCTATTATTGGCAGATTAGTTAACAAAAACAAAATGGCGGCCAATATTCCGTTAATAGTATAACGCCCGTACTAAGCTATTAACTACAAATACAACGACCCGTCAACTCGTCTAGACTCCTAAACAATAATAATTACAATATAAATAATATAGGCCAATTGTCACTATGTTAAACGACATCTATACAGGCGGCCATTTTGTCACTTTCTTAAAACATAATTTAATCCAGAGTTATACATAATTCATATTTATATTATGGAGTTGTGTAAAATACAAAAAAAAAAAACATTAGTTAACAAAAAAAAACAAAATGGCCGTTCGTTTGTCACACAACAGTATTTACAAATACATAACAAGGCTTTCGAATGAGAAAACAATAAATAATTCGAGCGTAGACGAATCGACCGGTCGTTCTAAAGAAATATATCAGAAATGAGTTACAAAATTACATTACCAAAGCAGTTGCCTATACTGTACACTGATATACTATATTATATTAAAAACTCTCGTATAAATGTGACAAAATACATATTTTGCTTAGACTTAAACATATAAAAACCAGCTTATCAATATGAATTATTCTTGTAAACGCTTTGGTCATTAAACACTCAAAAAGTGTTTTAGTTGGGACACAAAAATGGCCTAAACTGTAATTTCTTTTTTACAATGCGATAATTAAATAAGTTTCTCATAACACCAAAAATTTTATATATCCGTTACACTACACAATGTAGTGTATATATGTATATTTTTTGATATAGTTTGGTTCAATTCTATACCAAAATGTTTTAAGTTAAAAAAATATTTCTGAATCACTAATAGAACTATACAAATGTTTGTTTTTCGTAATGCTAAAATTTTAATTACAATATACAATTGCATATATATTTTTTGTAGTATACTAAAACGAGTATATACTATTTATATAAAATAAAGCCTATGTATTTATTTCTGTAATGAGCTGTGGTTTTTGTAATAAATAAATAAAAATATATATAAAAATATATATCGAATTTTACGACCAAAGTGTCTACGCTTTACTTTTTAATCATAAACTGGTTAATATATGAAATTCTATGCAGATTTATCTACAATTCTAATTCACCAAGAGTGGTCCTGACCGACGACGCCGCGCGCACTCCAATAGTATTCGCCTGGATTTATTAAATTCGACATTTATCACAAAATATTGTGTCTTCTTATATATGAGGTAGCCAATCTTGTGAGCGACGCGCACTTTTTAGATAAAGGCATTACACGTAACATATAGTATATGTATATAGTATATACTATGAACTTTTAATTTATTTTTCAGAATGCTGAATCTTTTGTTTCATTTTTTTTTATATGTATATATATATATATGTTTAACACGTAATTTGGCGAGTAAAACAAGCTTCCTTTAAACAGAATTGTACAGCTTGTTAGCAACTGGAATGAGACACTCATGACTGACATCAGTCGCTAACACTATGCCGGCTTGACTACTGGGCATTACGGCAATTGTGAAACGTGTGAATACAATTTACTGGGTATATCGACTTCCAAGCACCAGCAGACACATATTAAAGTCTAGTATTGCCAGTCTCAAATTATTGTTAGTGTTGCTACTACAATAATTATTGTATTACCTATGTAAATAGGTATTTAATTATTATTTACTGTATATTAAAATACTAATAATAAAGTAAATAATAATAAAATTATGCTACGTGTAACGACTTTTTCCCTAAATCCCAGAATTTGTACATATATCCATATATCTTAGCTATTACGCAATATTAAAAATAGAACAAGCCTTTTGTATATTTAGAATCGTTAGCAGCCGTATTAAGGCCACGCAAACACGTTTGTGTCATGCAAAAATATATTCCATTTGTGCATCGATTTGCATATAAGAACTGAGCATTTAATACTGATAATTCAATACGTGAATATATCCCTAATTGTGAAGATATATCGGGATAATTGTGAAGATATATCGGGATAATGTAAAGAATATATCGGACATTTAAAATTGGGTTGAATTATTTCATTGAATATTTGATCATATATTTTACAAATTAACTGTCAATATCGTTAACGATAAAGACTAGTTTGTCGTTGTAGAATTAGTTCCATGTAAAGTTTATTACAAGAACTATGTCATTGACCTATGTAATTAAGTGATATTTATTTTTTATTCAATCAATATTTTCGCATTTTCAAGTCCTTTAAAACTAGCGCTGCAACAATTTATCTCTACAATGAAATCTGTTGACCGAATTAGAACTATTTTTATATTAATACATGTCGTTGTAGAATTAGTTACACGTAAAGTATACTATATCATTCGACATAAAATCACATTCTTCAATTAATATTTTGGCATTGCTATAAAATTTGTTGGCGAAAACAGAATTATTTGTATAAAATGCTCGATTCTTACATGCAAGTTAATACATTTGGTGGATATAATCATTTGTTCAACAATTTTGGGCTATTAGTACAGAAAAAAGTACGAAATTTCACTATACCTCATGACAGTGTCAATTTTTCAAAATGGCTGTTGTCAAACAATTACTTTGAATTGTATTGTTGTTAATTTCTCATTTACGTTGTAACGAATGAATAAAACTATTAAAGTCGAGTCCGGAAGATATTGTTTTACATGATGTCCAAATTCCAAGAAAAATTACATGAAAAAGAAGCTAAATTCAACCAAACACAGTTTTTGTGTGATGTTGAATTTTTTAGTGTGATTTATTATCTTGATACCTGCAATAAATATTATTCTCAGTGAAAGCACTTCACTTTCGTTTTTATTTTTATTGTCGTATAGTTAACAAGTGTGACCCAAACAAAGATGATGAATTATTTGATAGGAAATTTTGAGGGATACGATACGAATATTTTTTAAATTTATCGCGCTTTTTCGTTGTCTACCTTCATTAGCGAATATGCGAATATGATATTATTTGCATATATCTTTAAAATATCTTTCGTATGTCATCAGGAATAATGTATCGTTAATAATCTGTACTGAGACCAGAGACATGAAGTGAAACGATATAAGAGCAATGATCTCAGAATTAAGTAGTGTATAATAGTGCATTGTGTGTTATTGTATTGTTCGACGTGCACTTTCAAATTGAATTAGTTGTTTTATTGACATGTTACGGAAGAGTACCAAACATTTTCTATCTCTCTCACTCTTTCTTATATTTGATCTATTTAACGCTTTTATTGATAAAATTTATTGCTCAATATTAAAAGAGCAAAAATACATGTATGATTATATGTGGCTGAATGGGACGTAACCTAGGCCTCGAAAGACGTTTAGAAACAAAAACGCGAGACTTTTTATTTTTTTGCTAAATATTTATAATTTCATATACATACAGTATTTTTTTTTTTACAAATTTTAGTTAGAAATTACGTTCTTAATATGCGAATAATTGGCCAAAATAGTTGAACAAACGATTTCAATATTTGTAAGGTGCTTCGTTGAACAGTAATAAGTGCTTATTCAACAGTTTACATATTGGAATGCATTATTCAAAAATACCATAGATATAAATATATAATATGTCAGGCAAAACTACATTTTTTTTTTACCAACGACAATAGTAATTAATTAATAACACTTGAAATTAAATTATATATTATTGTGATTTGCATGAATCTGTTGAAGGGGATCACTACACATCTTTAGCGTACGATACATGTATCAGTTAGTACGCATTTTTCGACAATTCGATGGTAAAAATAGATTGTAGTGTTATACTGTTTTAATTTTTATATAAACGTTTTCATCTACAACCATCGCGAAGAATAGTACATACAATAACATAAGAAATTACAATATCTTCAAAAACAAACTATTTTACAAAACAACGGGTAGACCTAACATTATTGGTAACAACATTTTGCCATTCTACGGCCCAGACCAATAAGCTCAAGTTGTCAACAAGCCAAAATTGTCAACGAGCACAAATTACCAACAAGCTTAAGTTGACAATAGGCCCAACTTGCCAACAAGTCCAAGTTGACAACAAACCCAACTAGCCAACGAGCCTAAATTACTAACAAACTTAAGTTGAAAACATTCCCAAATTACCAACAAGCTAAAGTTGACAACAAGCTTAAGTTGACAACAAGCTTAAGTTGACAACAAGCTTAAGTTGACAACAAGCTTAAGTTGACAACAAGCTTAAGTTGACAACAAGCCCAAGTTGTCAACGAGGCCACAATTGCCAAACTCATAAAACAATTCTATAGAATTTTACACCTATATTCTAAGCTGTTCCCTCAACCGCTCTAACTATCCCTTCCAAAGTCAAAGTTGCTGTTAATGTGTAAATGTGAATTCCTAGTTTGTTATTTAACTACTAGTTAACTATTCTAAATAAATAAATAGAACGAAATTATTTTTTGAATATTTGACCGCCTCCGTGGTCTAGTGGTAACAAACGTTGTCGATCCCCGGTGGGAGTTGTACATTGTATAATTTGTCTCGGTCTGGGTGTTTAAATGTATAATATGAATATATTTACAAAAAAAAAAGAGTATAATATGTAGTTTATTAACCATCTAGTTTCCGTAACACAAGCCTCGTAGCTTACCACGGAAACTAGACGGCGCTGTGTGACCTGTCTGGAAATATTTATTATTATTTTTCAAATGACATTGCCTTTTGTGGTTCGGGGAAACTATTTTTTGGCTTTGAACATTCGAAATAAATCGAAATACGACTTGTTGTCGTCAATGCATGAATTGCTAAGAAAAAACAAAAACTTTTCAGTAATTCTTTTATATCTTTATAAAATACTTCATTTTTTTTTTAATTGTCTTTGAAGGACATTGTACAGAATACATCAGTCCTAAACACGTAACTTATTTGCATAATATATGTTCATAACAAAGTTCATAACCGAGTTGGGGATCATCAAATTCCAGATGCTGCAGAATTTGATGCTTTACTTGGAGTCACTCGCGGCATTATAGCCAAAACACGTCGGGTAAAATATGAGAGTTGACAGCGCGGGAAAACCGCAAAAAATAAACTGCAACTTATGCCCCATATTTAAAGTCCAATTTATCGTTTTCCATAATTATTCACATTGCAGCACATTATTAAACAAAACAACACCACTTTTGACCAATAATATCCTCAGCAAATTTATTTACAAAACAAAAACTTGCACTTGACATGTCCACGCAAAATGGCGCGAAAAACTCATAAAATACTTCATACATACGTTCATACAATAACCAAAATGTGTGTTTCCTTATCCATAACTACAAAAAAAAATATAGTCCAACTTGTGTGACGGTTGGAAGGGATGTTTCGAGTTGAGTAGCCGATCTTAATTCGTGTGTTAAATTGTATTGTTATTATTGGATGTTAGACAAGTTGGCTTTTCGGATTTATTTTTAGTTTAGCCACCGATTCAAACAAATTATTCATAACAACGTTTTACTGTAAGAGTAGGCCACGGATATTAGACGTTCGTTCTATAAGTTTTGATCAAGCAAATCTTTTTTTTTTTTATAAACGTGAAGGCTTTGTAAGTGTGTCAGTCTATATGAATGTTTGTCTCGTCTTCACGCCTATATTACTTAAAAGGGTTGAATGCCTTTGCATTCGCCTTGCTCGCACAATCCAATGTTTGCAAAGACTTTTTAAGTCTAAATGTACATTTGAGAAATGTAGTCTCAATTTTCTAGGAAATAAAATGACGATTTTAGCCGGACCAAAGAGTATTATTATAAAACAATTCATATCAATCAATTTATCATTTAAAATAGTTTTTTTTTACTATTTATTTTTTTATTTAAAAATTATCATAATTCATAGTGGAAATGCTGCCAGTGAATTGGGCACAATGCCACAGGACAGCAATTTAAAAGTTTTTTTTTTTTAAGTTTTGTATCGTAATATAGTTTAATAAAATAGATTTATAGCCTTGTTATATTAAGATTTGCTTGGCCAAAATTTCCAACGTCTAACTCGGATAAAACTATTCAACCCGCATCGAATAATCGATTTAGTTAAACAAATTGAGTACATTGAATATACAATATTGTCCAAAATAATAAAAGAGATTTTATTCACAAATTATATAAAATAAATAATACATATACTATATAATATCAAGATACCTATTGAGCATTGTAATGAGTAAGTAGAAGAAAAAAATTGCAAAATAAAAAGTCTAGTTTATATCTGTATTTTTTTTTACGTAATTTACTAAAATTATAGTAAAGTATCATCACGACCGATTGTGGTCAGAAACCACGCTTAAAAAAGCGGATCCACATTTAGCTAACTTTACTATAGGCCCATCATGACAAATGGCAAGATCGTCGATGTCTCTAGCGTACCAAACTCGAGAAATATTACAAATTAAATAAATTATTGTGTCTCGACAGGGAATAGAAATTGGGATCACTTTTATTGGTCGTTCAAGCTAGTTGTATAGTTTAATAGAAATTGGGATCACTTTTATTGGTCGTTCAAGCTAGTTGTATAGTTTAATAGAAATTGGGATCACTTTTATTGGTCGTTCAAGCTAGTTGTATAGTTTAATAGAAATTGGGATCACTTTTATTGGTCGTTCAAGCTAGTTGTATAGTTTAATAGAAATTGGGATCACTTTTATTGGTCGTTCAAGCTAGTTGTATAGTTTAATAGAAATTGGGATCACTTTTATTGGTCGTTCAAGCTAGTTGTATAGTTTAATAGAAATTGGGATCACTTTTATTGGTCGTTCAAGCTAGTTGTATAGTTTAATTAATTTTGTTCCTAATAATAACTGCGCCCGTGGTCAAGCGAGTGCTTGAAGTGTATTGATTCAAATGAAATCAAATATCAAATCAAATAATCTTTATTTTCAAACAGTTACACATGTGTTTCAATCAGGGGCCTGAACAAGGTTCTCTGGGACGCACGTCACAGACGAAGTGTATTAATTATAATTTAATAAAATAAACATAAAAATCAATAATATATTAGAAAAATACATAAAATTTACAGAAATAAACACGACTTGTCATTTTTTTTAAAAGCATTTATATACTACACAATAAAAATCTGTCAAAATGCTTTTTTTTTTTTGTTGCAAAATCTATTCAAATTGACTTTGTACGAATACCAGCCTTAATTAGGAGCGATGGTGTTGCCAGTCGTAATTTTTATTAAATTATAGTAACACAGTTAGCTATGTTTAAAAAAAATACGACTAATATCAAAAGCACCGCTCAAAATCCAAGCCGATATCGTATATGTATAAAGAGAAAACAATTGACACTATGCGAACCAAAATCGTTGTCAAATTTTGACATAATTGACGAAACAAAATCCAACCCAATCGTACAACAACACTATAGTAAACGCCTAAGAAATATATATTTTACTAACAAATAATTGATATATAATATAACTATATATGTATATACAAAAATGGAAGTTTCGATAAACGTTATATATCCACGCTTCAACTTTTGGCAATGCACATAAAACTTGAAAACTACCTTGAAACTATTAATTCATATATAATACAGTAGGCATATATTTGTATGAAGGTTTTTAATTCTCGGACTATCCAATATATTCAAAGATTTTTCAATTCTAAAATGTAGTCTATCATCTAGGAAATAAATTTATGTATGACAGCAAAAATATTTGCACCACTGAAAGAATTGGGCCTCAGGTCTGCAGAAGATACATTTATGGAACAAGCTTCCACGAAAGGATTCATACAGTATTTGGTTGGGTAGGGAGAGGAGTAGAATGGTGGATGGTGAGCGTATTATCGCGCAATCAAATAAAACAGCCTATTGTCAGTCGCAAGCCCGAGACACCATACTTCTCATCTCTTACGCACACACGATGGATCGGCACGCGCAAGGTGAGAATTTTTTCTCTGTCTAAAATGAAAATATGTCCCAAATTTTCCGTGATTTTATTTTCTAGAAACTTGATAGACTTGAAAAATCCTGTTGTGCGAGCGAGAGAGAAACACGTAACAGAAAGTAACGAAAATGAATCATATCAATGTAACTTTCACGTTTTGCGAAAATGCCATTCGAATCGACGTGAATATTAAAAAACAAGGAACGGATTTATGCATTTTGAATGTCGAAACCTAACGCTAAACCATTTGGACGTTACGTACGGGACAAAATATATCAAGGCGGCATTCAATTAGGGCCAGGGATTAAAAAAAACAAAATGTCGTCGGAATCTTTGCTAAACTAAATCAAAGTAATTATTTTTGTTATAATATTTGTGATGTTAACGTAAACAGTTTTAATAAAATATTTTGTAAATTCTAGTATCGTCAGCATTTTTTTTTTATCCGTATTAAAATTTATATCCGATTATATTAAGCTAATCCTTGAATAATTCTAAATTTGTTTTATACCGTAATGTAAAATAATAATTATAGCTTAACATCTTCTAAATATTTTTGGGTGTTTATACTTTTTACAGCTAATAAATATAAAATTTTATTTTGTCGTATAAAATTTCCTTTTTTACCGCGTGGAATTTATTATAGAGCAAACATTTTCATATTATAATCTAGAATAAAAATAAAGAACAACGTATTTTTTATTTTAATTATTCAGTTATAAAATCTTAAGTTACGGTGCAGAGAAGTTATCCTAAAAATATCGCCAATATCAAAATCAATAAATCAACAACAAATTAGAGGTCGACTATCGCGAGAACGTTAACTTACGTAATTCTTTCTATTTCGTCCCTCGGCTGTGGGCGATATTAATTATTCCCTTCGTTCCGATACGCGATAATAGTAACCTAAGCACGCTTAAAGGTGTTCCGATACGCGCTTAAACTGTTTTGCCAAGCTGTGTGACGTTACAAATGATATCATTTCTCGCGCTTGGACTGCTCACGATATCGAGGTAGATCGCTCTGAGCGCTGTCAGTTTTTTGTCATTATGTCGCGCGCCATTTTCAAGTTTATTTAAATTATTTAATAATGTAATTCGTTTATACTGATTGTATATTACTTCTAAAACAAATCTATAATTAATATTTGATGGGAAGTGAAAAAAATAATGTCTGTAACACGGCAAGTTATTTTAAATTACCAAAATAAGTTAATAATATTAAACTTTGCACATATAAAGATGAACAAACCGAGAGATGTATATTTGTTAGTATTGATACTCGAAAGATGTGGAATCCGTAATTTATCTTCCATGCATTTAAAAAAAAAACTAACATTTTATGAATGAAAATGTGATTTAGACCGTTCCGTATTGATATCACGCTCTGAGCATCCAAATCGCGATATTTGATTCGGAACGACGCGGTCAGTGTCATAATCGTTCTAAGCGCTCTGAGCGCGATGCGGAATGGGGGGATTAATAACACTCCCCAGCCAATGGATATCGCAATTTTCAGACGCGGGCTTATTCACCATGCAGTAGTGACCATTTTTATTTTAAATAAGAGGTTCTATTAATGACACCTGAAGCCTAAAAAAATATATCCTCTTTTACTAATTAAACGCCGTATACAATGGATTTCATTCGAATTCATTTTTGCCAAATCCTAGTCGATGATTTATTTTATTTTTGGCTTAGAACGAGAACGTTTTTGAGAGGTAAAAAAGTGACGTGGGATTTTTAAGATTCCGACAGACTTGGTTGATTTTTGGCAATTTACCCGCTGGCCCTAATCTGGACTATACTAAGAAATTTATTGTGATTTTGGAGGGTAGACGATTAAAAAACATCAAAATTTAAAAGTTGTGTCGATGCTTAACTCCTATTGGCTATTTTTAACTGGCCGGTTAAATTTGGACCTATAAACTTACGTACGAGTGCAATGCAATTTTTAAAACCAAATTGACAATTAAAAGATCATGGCTTGAATGACTAGATAGATTTTTATACTGATGTTTTTAAGGTCCGCCATTTTTTTTTGTGTCGTAATAATTCAATCGTTAAATATCTTAGCAATCTATGTATTATTATGAATTATATTTATTAAAAATTGTAGAATTTATCATAGTTATATCGTATTCCTTTCGGGGTGGTCAGAAACCACGCTTATAAAGAACCGCATTCACATTTAGTCAACTATACTATAGGCCAATCATGACAAGTGGCAAGCTCGTCGATTTCTCTAGCGGGAAATATATATGAATTTATTTAAATTAATAAATATCCTCGCCACCTGTCTGGCTAGCGTGGCGAGTTTAGGCCAAATTCTCCAAATATGTTCTGGAAGGCCCATCTTTAACAGTGGAGGTCTAGGACAGTGTTAGATTGTGTTCCGACCAGGAATCGGTCCAGGTCTAAATCTACGGACTTAACCGCTAGACCACGAAAGCAATTATATACATATATTTAACAAAAAATATATAGATACAACGTAATAAACAGTATTTTACATGTCTATAGAGTTAAAATTAAAAATAAATCACGGATTGTCGTGATAATTAAAGATTAAAATTATTATAAACAGAACAAAGATGGCTGACATACGAATCGTGTTAAAAACGAATTTGTGATGCATAGAGAATTTAACATTGCATTACAAGCGACGAAATTCAAGCCTCGAAAAAAACATTTAGCGATTATACTTTTTGTGACGCTCGGGGTTTTTTTTTTTAAATATATATACAAAATTTACGAAAAACATCCAATTTTAGAGTTTGTGGCAACTATTCCAACTAAAACACGTTATTTCCTAAAAGCTGTAAACGATTAGAATACCTGCAAAATTAAAATTAAAACGAAAACTTCATGTACTGGGTATTTTATAGTTGACCTTTTGTGGATTCATTTTGGTGGGACGTTAAACAATATTTTGCTGGGCACTTTGAAAAAAAAAATTGTATTGAAACTAAACTTCCTTGCCTTTCCTATCATGCCGTAAATCATACATCGGAAGAAGATAACTAAAAAAAAACGGTGGTTGGTGGTAGGCGGACTGATGGTGGTGGTGGCGGGAAAGTATCCACCGGTCGCACCGATAAACCCAGTAAAGTGTATCCACACATTTTTGGAGCAGGCTCGAATTGCCGCCATGCCCAGTCCATTTACCATCAGGTAGGCGCAAGGTAAGATATCGTGCAAGTATATAAAAAAAAACAGGACTTGCTTTCAAGAGACGTTAAGCTAATAAAAAAAAATATATATATAAACCCACAAAATGGCCAACTAGTGTAACGTAATAAAAATTCAAATTTCATTACAAAACGTAACAATTTAACTATTTTTTTCTAAATAAATCCGTTGTTTATTTAAGCTGCCGTTTAAAAAAATAAACTTAATTTGAGTTCAAATTTATTATGCGAGAAGTAAAAGTTATTATAAATGAATAATAAATTATTAATTTATAAACGCGCAATCGGCAAGAAAAAAAAAGATTCTACTTTTTTTTTTGGATGGATTAAAATTAGGGCCGATAATGGACAGTAATTTATTATTTAATAATATTATTATTATTATTAACCGTAAGCATTATGAGCATTATTTAAAATAGCATTAAATTATTTGTAAAATATATAAAATACATATAAAATACAAATATGATAATTTTTGGCCTCAAAAACATAAATAAGCTGGACAACGACTTCTCAAAAAACGTGGACGACAAAAAAACCTATTCAATTGGACTATTTATTAATTTTATTAATATACAATAACAAATAAAACACGTACCTTATTATGCCAGTAATTGCACTTTGTAAAAATACCTCCAACAAAAAAAAAAAATTTTGGATTTAATCCAAATCCTTTGCTAAGAATTTTTGTTTAAAAAAAAATGCAGAATATATAACCATATATACATTATGATATAATACACTAAAATTAATTGATTCTTGTAAAAAATATATCATATTTAATTCTCAATTCTGCATTTTTTCAATTTCATAATTTGTTAGCAATAATTTCCTAATTGCATTTTGTACAATTTTATTTAATTTCGAAATATACATATAATATAAAAAAACGCATAGAAAAATGTACATTTAATAAGGCCTTGGAGTTTCAACATAGAATCAGGAACAAAACTCTTAAATTAACCGAGTTTTTAATATTTAAACATTAAAAAAAAAGTTTTTTTTTTCATTTTTATCTGTATTTAGGCTGAAAAGACTAGTTTCCAATGCCTTCCAATAAAAAATAAAAAAAAAAACTGTTATTGTATAGATATTTAAATATTATGTCACTAAATAGTATTGCAGTAAAAATCGTTAAAAACCCGGTTTAAATTTGACGAGTTGCGTTCTAATTTCATGAGTTTGTACACTGTTTTTTTGTTATATACAACTATATATCAAAGTTATTTACTTTGTATATATATATATATATATATGTATATATACCGTGTGACTTTGTATGGTCTTACTTTAGACTAATATGTGATTATATTAATAGAAGCAACTAACTTTTTCTAAGAAATTATGGAGTAGGTACAATAATAATAATAAAAAAGTTTTTTCATTTCTTCTCTGTCCGTAAGTTTATTTCCTAGTAAGTTGATAGATTACAATTCTCAAAAGTACAAGTAATCTTTGAGAATATCGGATTGTGCAAGCGAAACCCTCTTAATGGCATAATTTAAATTCTCAGTTTTGTCCCTAGTCCCACCATAGACCCTATTTCCCCTATTTTAAGGTAACTGTGTTTTTACTTTTTACTAACGACGTCAGTTTAGCTAAATAAACGTATAACTCATGTTTTTTACAATTTATTTAGTTTCGAAAAAAAAAAAAAAAAAAAAAAACTTTTTCCTTAGAAAAGTGTTGTTTCTATCAATAGAATCACATATTAGTCTATAGTAAGAGCACACAAACTCGCCCAGTATACAACAATTACTACCATTGTATATGTTAAATATTCCAAAAATTCACTTTGATATCGTCGGTTATATACAAATCCGTGTAATATATCACAGAATCTTTTTAACTATTATTATTATTATATAAAAAACATATATCGAACCCAATTTTTTCATATATCTTATAATATACTATATTAATATTTTTCTTTATCTATCTATGTATAAGTCTTATTATAATTTGTTTCAAACAACAAAAATAAAACAAATTAGCGAATAAATATTTATTTTGTAGAATTTTTTTTATTGATTATAATTTATAGCGATAGAAAAACAACAAAATGTAAACATGACCAAATCATAAAAAAATAGTTTTTTATTTTGTATAACTTATTTAAAACGACAATCAACAAAATGTAAATAAATTAGTATATAAACAATGAATTGGTCAGAAACCACGATGTCTCTAGCGTACCAAACTCGAGAAATATCACAAATAAATTAAATATTTATTTATTTAAATTAATAAATATTATTGTATCCCGACCAGGAATCGAACCCGGTACCTCAGAGTCTAAATCCACGGACTTAACCGCTAGACCACGGAGGCAGTCTGATTCACATTTAGCCAACTTTACTATAGGCCCATCATGTCAAGTGTCATACTAGTCGATGTCTCTAGCGTATCAAACATATATACCGCGTCTAAAAGTCAATAAAAGTCACTGATATATTGTTAAGTTTGTTTTTTTGTTGTTATTATTTTATTTCAAACTGTATTTGTATAAATAATAAGTTATTTGATAGGAAAAAATTAAGTCCAATTTTTTTGTTTTTCCAGTACACCTATCCGACAGGATGGTCTTCTTAGAAAAACAGACTTATTACTTGGTAATAATAGTTGAATATAAGCAAAAACAATAATAATAACAGTTAAAAAGTATCTACAATACATCCAACGAGCTTGAATAAAGCTTATAAACAAACTTTGCGATTGGTCGACTTTATTTATTGTATGCATTATACTCATATAAACTAATTTAACTATATTATATTTATTTATTTGTTTACAAATTTCATCTAGGCTTTTTGGTCGTATTTTATTTATATAATAGTGTGATATATTTTGGCTTAGTGTAAATATTGAAGCAATTATTTGTTGACATTTTCGTGTTACACGTTTGAAATATAGTGTAGATTTTTCATTACTATCATACATACATTTCAGTGGCGTTGATTTTTGTGTGTGGTTAGTGAGTCGTGTTGTTTTTGTAGTGTGTTTGTTGAGTGTTGTTGTAGTGTTGTGTCGAGGACCGGCGTCCATTGCGGCGGGTCAGTATGCCTGAGTAGTTGGTGCCGTGTTCATTCGATCGGGCTTCATGTTACGCTGAAATGCAAAAAAAACAAATTATAAAACATCGCTAGTAAATACATAACTTACCTAGTGAATATATGGCTAACTTTGGGCTAACTTTGGGCGATTTTTGCATCCCTCCAGCCCTAAAGTGGCGCACACTAATGTACGATTGGTCTCCGGCGTTGCTAAAGTTCTACCTAAACGCTTTTCAAATGTCCCTCCCGGACCAGAGTAATCTGGTAAGGTGGGGAAAAGCTACGGAAAAGAACTGTACATTGTGTGGTGCTGCCATAGGAACTGCTAGACACACACTTGTAGGGTGCGTTACTCTCCTAGAAAAGGGCTATTACTCACGCCGACATGACAAAGTCCTAGGTGTTATCCGTGAAGCAGTAAGTCTTTCTATTGCAAGAACCAGAAAGGGACTGACTACAAATAAAACTTTGACCACATTTGTAAAGGAAGGGCAAAGCACGAAAACTAAATGCAAGCCCACCTCGATCCTTGGCGCCGCATCAGACTGGAAAATTCTCATGGATACATTTGAACACCATTATAGGATCCCAGATGAACTAGCTGTATCAGCCTATAGGCCAGACATCTTAGTGTTTTCTCGGAACTTGAAAAAAGTTATCCTTATTGAACTTACCGTTCCGTGGGAATCAAATATTCCAAAAGACCACAACATGAAGTCGAATAAATATTATGATCTCACAGAAGAAATGATCAGGAACGGGTTCAAGACTCAGCTTTACGCAGTGGAAGTTGGTGCAAGAGGAGTTCCAGCAAAATCTTTGCATCACTTACTGAAAGAATTGGGCCTAAGCAGGTCTGCCGTCAATACATTTATGGAACGAGCTTCCAAGACGGCATTAACGGAATCATACAGTATTTGGTTGGGTAGGGAGAGAAGTAGAATGGTGGATGGTGAGCGTATTATCGCGCAATAGAAAAAAAAAGGAGGCCTCCTTTTCTTAAACCAGCCAATTGTCGGTCGCAAGCCCGAGACACCATTCTTCTCATCTCTTACCCACACACGATGGACCCGGCACCCGCACGGTGAATCCATGGAATGCTTAGAAATTTGTCTTCTTCATACCTAGTACACATATAACATACCTAGTGAATATATAACATCCCTAGTAAACATATAACTTACCTAGTGAATATATAACATACCTAATGAATATATAACATCCCTAGTAAACATATAACATCCCTAGTGAACATAATAATAATAATTTCTAAAAAACACATCCATTTCAAAATTTAAAAATACTTCCAGTTGTGTTAGCTAGGTCTGTCTCTTTCATTAGGTTATAATTTAAATTTTGGAACGCAATCCCATTAAGAAAAACTTTTTCAATGTATTGAGAAAAACTTATAGAGTTAAATTTCAATGTAATTCAACTTACAGGCATATCCGTCAAATGTGTGCCAGACTTGAAAAAAACAATGCTAAATTAGTTTATAATTTTAATTAGGAAGGAATAAAATACAATTACAAACTTCCAAAATAATAATACTATTGAATAGAAAACTAAAAAATAGAAAAAAAATAACCTAAATTGATACCAATGGGTACAGTGCCAAGGATACTGGCAATGCCGAGTTGAATGGCAATGCTGATCCTTTGAAATCTTAGAAACAATAACGCTACGAGATGTAAAAATTGGTGACTAATTGTCTATTTCTTCTTAATACAAACAGATACACTAAACTCATTTTAACATTTTCTTTTTATATAATTTGTATTATTAAGTATTCAAATAATTAGTTAATAGTATTTTTCCAGAGATCCAGGCGTCCCAGAGACCCTTATTCAGGCCCCTGATTGAAACTTAATGTATAACTTGAAAATAAAGATTATCTGATTTGATAGTTTAATAATAATATTATTATTATTAATAATAATAATAAAGCGGTTTATTCCTTAATTAATTAACATAAACAGATTGTTTATATAATCAACGCAATTAATAATTTTAAATTAAAATAATAATAATTATACTCTTATAACATTTACACTAAAGCTATGTCTAAATTATAAATTAAATGTTATTATTTTTTTTCTTTCTAATTAAGGACCCCTCGTCGGGCAAGGCTCTCCTCGTTTTCTATCCATTTCTTTCTATCCTGGTAATAGCAAGGTTCTAACAATGACAGTACAGAAGTATATCTATTGAAGCTTAGGACTAGCCTTGGGGATGCGTCGAGGATTATTATTATTAATAATAATAATAATTATTATTTATTTATAAAGTAGAAATTAGTTACAATAATAAATACAATAGTGAAATATTTATATAATAAATTACATGATGTGAACAAAATTGACGTTACATATTTCCAATTGTATTGCACGTTGGAGTCCAAACCAGAAATTTTCGTCTTGTGTCTTGGGCTCCAGCTGCACTAGCTACCCTAGTATTCAACAGTTATTTATTTCACCTGAATTTCACAATTAACGTATTATATCATTCGTGAAGTATAAAACAAAAATAATAATAATAATAATTTTGATAAAACTTTAAAGTATTATCGGGAGGTCGTGGGTTCGATTCCCACCGGGGGCAAGTTGTACATTGTATAATTTGTCTCGGTCTGGGTGCTTATATGTATAATATGTATATATTTACAAAAAAAAAAAGTATTATATGTAGTTTATCAACCAACTAGTTTCCGTAACACAAGCCTTGTAGCTTACCACGAAAACTAGATGGCGCTGTGTGACCTGTCTGGAAATATTTATTTATTTATTTATTTATTATTTAAGTAAATATGTAATATTTATGATTGTGTCATGTTAGTGATTGTGTAGTTGCTTACCAGATTGTCATAGTTGTAGACCTTTTGCTTGATGTGTTGTAATTTCCTGTGCAGATAGTCGACCCGGCTCCGGTCGTGTTGGTAGGCCTCGTCGTTACGACAACGTCGGTACTCGTCAACTATGCAACGTTCTATGCTCTGTGGAAGACACACGATGATATAAATAAATATAATAATAAATATTTCCAGACAGGTCACACAGCGCCATCTAGTTTCCGTGGTAAGCTACGAGGCTTGTGTTACGGAAACTAGATGGTTGATAAACTACATATTATACTTTTTTTTTGTTGTAAATATATACATATTATACATATAAACACCCAGACCGAAACAAATTATACAATGTACAACTTGCCCCCGGTGGGAATCGAACCCACGTCCTCCCGAGTTCACGGCAATGTTTGTTACCACTAGACCACGGAGGCGGTCAACGATCACCGATATATATTTTTTTTATATATACAGGGTTAGCCAGTGAAACGGGAAGATTGGAGATGGCCTTGACAGTTGGAATGTGAGTGGTGGGGGTAATTGCTTGTCCCGCCATTTAATTGATATGGATCGTTGGACGGG
This sequence comes from Tinea semifulvella, assembly GCA_910589645.1. Lineage (NCBI taxonomy): Eukaryota > Metazoa > Arthropoda > Insecta > Lepidoptera > Tineidae > Tinea > Tinea semifulvella. The sequence goes on from OU342625.1 coordinate 4,686,404, forward strand.
TGAACATCGCGGCTACGCGGTTAAAGCGTATTACGCAATTCGTTCGTGGATAAACAACCTTGAACAAACTGGATCAACGTCTAAAAAACGAGGTTGGAGTGCAAAAACCGTTTGAACCCCTCAAAATATTGCTACTGTTCCACAGGCAATGCTCAGAAGTCCACGCCGATCTGCCAAACAACATGCTATACGTTACTTAATGGAGGACATATATTTTTTTCAATTATTGTACAGTAAATGGCTACCCTTTTTCTTTATATTTATAACCATTAAATAATAAAAATAATTTTCTTAAAGAATTAGTTACTTATTTAAATCTTCCCGTTTCACTGGCTAACCCTGTATATAATAATAATAATATATTAACCGAAAAGCCAAAATAAAGAGTACAGTAGTTTCCCCTTCGGGGTGGTCAGAAACCACGCTTATACTAGTATAGAAATAGTATATTATTGTGTCCCGACCAGGAATCGAACCCGGTACGTCCGAGTCTAAATCCACGGACTTACTAGACCCCGAAGGCAGTTTAATCTTAAATTAAATCTAAGTACAAATGAATATACTGGAAATATGAGGTTCACTGGCCTCCATAAAGAGTTAACTTGGGTCATGGAGACCAGTTGATTACCTACAATTTGTAGCATAGTTACATTAAATATTCATAAACAAACTTAATAATTAAAACCAACAGTACATATAACTATCAAACAAATGCAACTGAAATTAGAAAATAATACACCAAATGCAGGTAGTTTGAAAAAAAATATATAAAGCTATTGAATAAAAAAAAACTTTATTGTCATCACAAAATAAGATTTTACAGTGCAGGTCTAAAGATAATTAAGCTATGCAACCGGCCGTTAAAAATTCTAAAATTTTTATTTTTACCATTTTTTTTAATTTTTTACATACTACAGCCGCTTGGTTACATAACAATTAAAATAATGTATGATTAACATTTACGATATATACCAAATGATTGGAAGTTAGCTTGTTACTTAATTCGATCAATGACGTGCAATATGTCTACCGGCAAATCTATAAAAAAAAAAAATATATATACCAATTGATTTTTTACCTGATGGTGTGGAGAATGGGGTTGTGCGAGTCGAAGCTTTCTCTCGAGGTTGGAGAAGAGTTTGGCCACGGGCGCCAGTCTGGCGTGCAGGCTGCGGTACTCGCGATACAGTTTGGCGAATTCGTCCTTGTAAGCACGACGGGCACTCGCTCCACTGATTTCGGGGTATTGTCTATAAAAAAAATAAAAAAAATAACATTAAGTATTAATTACATTAGTTAACGTTAACTAATGTATGATGTATCTTATATATATATATATATATATATATATATATATATATATATATTGTGTATGTATATTATATAAAAAGTAAAAAAAGTAAAGTAACATCACGACCGTTTCCCTTTCGGGGTGGTCAGAAACCACGCTTATGAATAAGCGGATTCACATTTAGCCAACTTTACTATAGGCCAATCATGACAAGTGGCAAGTTCGTCGATGTCTCCAGCGTATCAAACTCGAGAAATATCACAAATAAATTAATTATTAATTAAATGTATTTATTTACATTAATAAATATTTTTGTGTCCCGACCAGGAATCGAACCCGGTACGTCCGAGTCTAAGTCCACGAACTTAACCGCTAGACCACGGAGGCAGTTTATATTATATACGAGTAAGTATAAAATATATTATCATTTCTATATGTATTTTATTGTTGTATGATATATATAAAATAAAATAAAATAAAAATAAAAAATATTTATTGACACCAATTTTTAACATCCTATATGCATAAATTACTATCTAGGAAATTATATCATTTATTTATTTATAATACATTGAGCTAGGACAGGCTAACAGAACTGTTAGTAAGTGCACTGGTTTCTGTACTAGATAACTCTGTCAAGGCACAGAAACCAGATTGATCAGGGAAGGTGTAGTTTCTTGATCCTAGTTTAGCAACACTCAAATGTGGTTGTTATATCTTATTTGTGTATTTATTTATATTTAGTTATGTACTTGTATTTGTTTATTTATTTTGTTCACCTGTGATTCGTTTAATCTAATTTATGTACTTAATCTTGTTTTAACCATTATATTTTGTTTTTCTTTTTGGTGTTCATTTGCTATTATTGATTTATTATTGGAGTTAGGGTTTACTGAGGGAATAGGGATTCCTAAACTATTATATTGTTATTTTAAGTAATTCTTCAGTACTATCGTATGTTTGTGATAAAAGAAACTTTGTTAACTGTTTCTTGCATTGAAATTTTGTAAGTTTTATTATAGATAATGAAGTATTTATTTTATTATAAATGTAAGGACCTAGAAAATTAAGATGCCTTTGTGCATATCTTGTGTTTACAAAGAAATATGGGCAAACTCTATTCATGCGTCTGGGTTCGGTGCTTTTTTCTATGGTAGGTGTTCTTTTGTGTAGTGTTAGTGTAAGAGACATTACGAAGAGTTGACGTACAGATAGGACCTGACTAAGACGGTAAAGTTGGGTTGTTGAAAACTTAAAAGGCTTATTATACAAAACTTTTAGCACTGCTCTTTGTGCTCTTTCCAGCTTTAATAACGCAGTTTTAGCGGCACCTCCCCAAGCTACAACACAGTACTGCAGTATAGACTGACAAAGAGCATAATACACCGTCTTTCGAGTTAATATGTTTGAAACGCTGCGCATGTTTTTAAAAACACTCATTAGTTTTCTAACTCTGTTGCTCATAAGGTTTATGTGTTTGTCCCATGAGAGTCGCTCGTCCAATACAACTCCAAGATATTTAATGTCGCCAACACGATCTAGAATAGGACAGGAGCAATTTGAATGATTATTACATTCCGATCCATGGGTTCTAATGATTAAATTGTTTATTCTGGATGCCGCTGTGTTTGTAAACGTGATATATTTGGTTTTTGGGACGTTGAGAGTTAGCAAGTTAGCATCAAGCCAGTTTTGCACCACCGTTAGCGCTACCTCCATTGATGTCTGTACCTGCTCCCAAGTCCTCCCACTAAACAGAAGCACCGTATCATCTGCGTATGTAATAATTTTAGTATTTTGAAATTTAAAGTCACATAATTTGTTTATATAAATCAGGAACAACGTGGGTCCCAGGATACTTCCTTGGGGCACGCCATAGGTCACCGGTAGTTCTTGACTTATTGTTTCACCCACCTTAACACATTGAAAACGGTTACTTAAATAGTCGGTCAGCAGCTCAAGTGGAAGACCTCTAACACCGACCTTCTCTAACTTTGATACAAGGAGGGGGTGGGAAACAGTGTCGAAAGCCTTTGCTAGGTCTAAAAAAATTCGAGTACATTTTTGTCGCTTGTCTATATTTTTGACAATGTATTCAGTTAGGGACGTGACAGCATCTTCAGTGGACCTACCAGCTCTAAAACCATATTGGTTTTCCGAAATTAAATTGTGTTTGTTTAAATATTTAGTAATTCTTGTGTTTATTAATGATTCTAGAACTTTTGACAAAGCTGGTAGTATTGAAATAGGTCGATAGTTCTCAACACGGTCTCTCTCCCCTCCCTTATGTATTGGTATCACTATGGACTTTTTGAATGCATCGGGGAATCGGCCAGTGGAAAAACTTAGGTTACAGATGTAGGTTAGTGGGTCCACAATATACGGGCTTATTTGTTTTACGAGTGAGCTTGAAATGGAATCCCAGCCTATCGCACAGTCATTTCTTAATTTATTTATGTTAACAAGGACTTCTTCTCTGTCAGTGGGAAACAGTGCGAAGGAGCTTGACTGAGACGAGTGATCCTTAGTAATTTGGTCCATATTATAATTGCATTTATCTAATAATTTTTGAGATAGTGTTTTACCTACATTTACAAAGTATTCATTTACGGCATTGACCGATATATTTGGGTCATTGCTCAATTTTAGTAGTTCTACGGATTTATTTTTCTGATTTGTGAGATGACATATACGTTTAAGGGTTTCCCATGTCTTTTTTGGGTTGTTTTTATGACTTTCCAATTCATTGTTATCGTGTAAATTTTTTAGGTTCTTTAATATGCGGTTACAAAGGTTTCTATATTTTTTATATTTTATTTGTAAAGGCTCATCGTTAGGGTTTTTTCTAACTTGCATGTGTAGTCGATCTCGTTTTCTAATACATTTTAGTAATCCATTTGTAATCCATGGTTTGCGCGGTTGTTTTTTGCTAGATAATGAAAAAGTTTTTGTGTTTCTTTTTATTATTTCAGTAATTTGTTGAATAAACAAATTTGTGGCCGTATTTACATCATTTGTATTATATATTTCATTCCATTTTATTGCTTTTATGGCTTCTTCGACTTGATTGTAATTTATTCGCGATCGTTTGGTTTTATCAGTGAATGCAGTTTTACCAGACCAAAAAAGCATTACTGCAGCATGATCTGTGATGTAGCTATCCAGAACTATAGTGGTAGCAGGTCTATTTGTTTTTAAGATGACGTGGTCGAGGCATGAGTTCCCTCTTGTAGCAAATCTGTGAGCTGGAAGGAGTCCGTGAGCGGCAGTGACATTACAATATTCTGGAAAATTTGAGTCTTTGTTATTATTTGAAATGTCAATGTTTATATCCCCAATGACAGCTATGTTAGGCACATTATCTAGTGAGGTTAGTATTTCGTCAAGAGAATTTATAAAGAGATCAACATTTGTGAAAGAGGGAGACCTATATATACCCACCACAGTGTATGTAGAAGCTATGTTAAGTATTAGGCAGCTAGCATTCTCAAAAATGGGTTCATGGATAGTTATTTCAAGGATATTTTTATGATAGATTACGACTCCATCATTTTGATTAATTAATCTTTGTGAACAATATGATGTAAAATTTGGGAGTACTGGTATTTGTCGATTTTTTAATAGCCAGCACTCAGTAAGAATTATAATATCGATATCATGTTGTAGTCTGGCAAGTAGCACTTGTAGTTGGTCAAAATTACGGTTTATACTGCGGATATTTTGGGTTATTATCTTTAATGATTTATTGTTAACTGGCAGGAATGTGTGAGAAATCTCCGGCGCACAAAAGTATGAGTCAGAAACACTGAGGGAGTCAATATCTTCAATAATGTCTACTTTACTCATTGAATAATGCAAAAAAGAGTAATTGATTAACAAAAACAGTATAGAATTGTGTGCGGATTGGTATCGTGTGGATTACATTTGGAAAAAATAATGAGTAACTAGAATTAAGGAGTGATAAGCAACGATTTTTTTGAGATCTGTTTAGAATTCGTTTAGTGTCTTTACTTATTAATATAGTAGAGGTGCAGTTTTTTAATTTTTTTATTTTAAAGCAATACATTTTGAATATGTTCTCCATTTTAGCAGTTTGCTGTAAGTTCTGTACATATATATAGAAGTATAGGATTAGATTAAAGGTGGTAAAGTATTGATATAGTAAGTAACTTTCATATGATGTGTGGTGTACTAAAGTATTAATAGCTGTTTTTTTGTCTTGCGTGGTATATATTACTGTGCATTTTTTATTTGTAAGTATGTATTTTTTGTATATATTTTTATTTTTACGGTAGTGATTGTATATTTTGTGATAGAACAGGGAATATGTAGGATTTTTTAATCTGGGGGTGCATAAGAACAATTTAGTAGTAATGTATGTGTGTACTGGGTTTAGTTTTGCAATGTATTTATTATGATGAAATAAATCTTGTAGGTAATCCGAAAAGCCACGAAAAAAACATATCGGAATGTAAACCATAGAGCAATAAATTAGGTAGAAGTGCCAACTAAGTCATATTTTATTTTCAGTTTCCAACAATACTCTAAGTTGTTGTTCGTTTCGAATATGAATGTGCGGCGCGCCCTCAGTCTTACGCAGAAACACTTTGTTGTTGGTCACCCAACAGAAACGATAATTATTGTTCATATTTATATATATTTATATTTATTGTTTATTTAGTTGATAAGTATTTTAGTTAGTAATTTTAAATCATAGTTTCTAAATATTCTTATACACATGCACCCACACTATCTTCTCACTCTCCCAAAGGTTAGCTGTTAGAAAAGGCCTAGACATTATAAAAAAAAAAAAAAAAACTTACATTTATTTACTTTCCAATACATATAACTTATTAAATAGTCCGCCAAACTGTAACCACAGTTTGTTGGCGGAGACAATTACTCTCGAAGCTTAATATTAAATAATAAATATTTGTAGTAGGTACATAAAAAAGATGCGCGGGCGCGAACCACTCTCCCCCCTACAGGTACCATTAATTTAATTATTATTAATCTCTTTCTTAGGATTAACACTCATTTCTTCCGAAGCTCGCCTATGTACATTGGAATGTTTTTTTATTTTTTTGTGCAATAAAGAATTTATCTATCTATCTATCTATTAAGTATTGTAATATCGCATGTGATAGACTGGATTTTAATAAGTAAGTAAAGACAATAAAATTGTTCTTAGATTTGGACCAAAACCGACCGCAGACTGACCGCGTGGTATAGTGGTAACAAACGTTGCCGTGAACTCGGGAGGTCGTGGTTTCGATTCCCACCAGGGGCAAGTTGTATAATTTGTCTCGGTCTGGGTGTTTATATGTATAATATGTATATATTTACAAAAAAAAAGTATAATATGTAGTTTATCAACCATCTAGTTTCCGTAACACAAGCCTCGTAGCTTACCACGGAAACTAGATGGCGCTGTGTGACCTGTCTGAAAATATTTATTTATAAAACCGTCTTCGTTGTGCGAACTATAACCTATTCGTTAATGGCGCGGGTATAGTGGACTGTTAAGAAAAACGGTAATCGCTAACTTAGATTCACAGACGATACTGTGACAGTTGGTGCAATCAACAAACAAGAAAGAAAACTGGTAAAGGAACTCCTGATGTCCTCGGCATCAGAACTTGAAAATTGTTCTATATCACAATTTTTGCGATATGATATGATAACAACGGTCGTGGTGATTCCTTATATATTATATATTTATACTTATTGTTATATATTTGTTTTCTTTTTAGTGCGCAAGTAGACTAGCGTGAGCAGGATGGGTAATACAGAAAGGAGCAGCGAGAAAGAGATGGGGCAAAGGTATAGGGGTAACAAATTAGGATGTCAGTTTATGCACCTAATATCACAATAACGCCTAATCATCCAAAATTAGTCGAATTATCACGACCGGCGCGAACAGTCGTACTTGTCGCAACTCTTTCCAAGTTCGTACTAAATATCACAAACAAACTATTGTTTTTCGACCAGGAATCGAACGGGGACAAACTGATATTTAATAAAAGTAATCTTACCTTTCAAACTCTTTTAATTCAGTCATATTATCGTCTGGTGCTGACGTTAATTCGTTATTATCTAGTGGTTCATATTTTGTGATGTCTTTTTCTGAAATGGCCAAAATAAAATACTATAAAATTTGAGAAATAAAATACAAGTTCCAGTATATAAAAAAATACATAAATAATTGAATTAAGAGAATTGTTAAGCTTCGCATCCCTCTCACTCGCACACTCCAACAATTTTTTACGATTCAGAAAATATTCTTATTAAAAAAAAATAGTTAATAAAAAGAGGACTTCTTTGTAAACCAGCCTATAGTCGGTCGCAAGCCGCAAGAGACACCATTTTATATTGATTCCAATACATTTTAGAAAAATGATTTTTTTTTCTTATTTTTATTTAATAAATCTTAATAGTTAATGTTAAAATATTTTTGCTATTTTTCTCTGGCTAACATTACATTGTTGTGTAAATGTTGAAGTGTGCGAGGGAGAGGGATAAATAGCGTCAAACCCTCTTAAGTCTTTTTACAAACTTCTTTGGCTGAAAAGCAAATTACATTTCTAAATTAGAAAAAAAATAACAATCCCATAAATCAACTACAAATTGCATATTGATAAGGTTAGTAAGAAATTGATGTAACCACCCACAACCCATAATTTATCTTTTGAAGCTAATTTATTATTTTTAATTAATAATATAACAAATGTCATCAATACATTTAAAAGAAAGACATCAAACTTGGCTGTATAGGCTAGTGCCCTTTGCCTTCCCAAGCATATCATTCAACAATCACCGAAAAAAAAGACTCGTCTTCTTCGCGTCATTTTTCACGGATATGTCAAGTGAAAGTTTATTTATTTAAATGAAAGATATATTACATAAGACTTGTCTTAGAATTTGAAATAATCAACTCATTTAAAAGAAATATATTTTATATAAGACTTGGCTGTATGGGCTAGTTCCCTTTGCCTTTCCTATTCATTCATTAAATTCTAAAAAAAAGTATTCGTAATAATTACCTGTGATCCTATCTTGTTCTTCTGTGGGACTATTACCGTTACTCTTAGCGGGACTCGGGAGATCCTTTACTGTATTATAAGTCAACGTGTAGCCGTTATCTTTTTTCACTGGAAAAATGCACAAAGATTATAAACTAGCTATGTTTTAACCCGGATTTGTTCGTATAAACGGCGACACGAAATTAATTTTGTTGTATTTACACCTTGCTTCGTAATCCTTCTGTTGTTATGTAATTATGTATTAGTTTTATTTGTAAATCTGATATAGCTGAGTTTTCCTTGCAGATTCCTTTCTCAGTCAGATTAAACATTAATGGAATAACTGGAATTTGCTAAGTTGCTAGTAAGCTAACAGCTTACTCCTTGGACCACTTCGCTGCTTAGTCTTCCACTAACAGAAGTAGAATCATTCTAAACAATTTAAATTATGACACGTCTATGATTACACTTAAATTGCAGAAACCTATATAAAAACTATTGTTACATCCCAACTTGTTATTATGAGACGAGATTAAATGGTCATTGGCAAATGTGTGCAGTCTTTATTTTGTCGCGTTACCATGCATGTTTGGTACAAAGCGAAACGGCTGCCGTCCATCCCTTTCTATCCCTTGTCATTTTCCGTATTTCCCTCTCTTTCTCACCACGACCTGTCAAATCCTCTTCTATTCCAACCGGCTGCCTGGTATCCTGGTGCTTCCCTGCTGGATCGGTAAGTCTGTGTTTGCTTTGTATAAAACAACTATGTACCTAATTGCCACATTCTATACAATTAAATATTATTTAATTCCAGTAAGTGTGAGCTAGTAAGAGAGTAACTTACCGGTACGTTCGTCCTCGTTATCGGAGGCTTGTCTCTCTCCAGAGGAGCCGGCCGTTGCGTACCTTCAACAGAGACATAATAAAACATAAACAAATACATTTATAAATTAGAAAAAAAAATAACAATCCCATAAATCTGATACGTACGAATAAAACAACGGTTCATTGCAGACTGGTTTAATAACAAAAATCGTTCCTACCCACTAATTACAATATCGTCATTGCTACATACATATCACCGTCCTCTCCTAATTACAATTTACGTACATATTACTAACCCACAACCCAAACTAAACAACCATATTAATAGATAATAATGACTCCCAAAAATGCAATATTAGTTGTAAGTACCATAGATAGATATGCATGTACCTACTCGTACCCACCTAGTAGAAATTAAATGACAAAATTATTTCACTAGTAAATAAGTACATACAATGTACTTAATGTACAATACAATAAATCAAATAGTTAACCTAAATTTATATATGTACCCAAATACAATAACAATCGTATACATTAAGCCTTGTTCTAATATAGTATTTATATTCTAATATGAAACATTTCATAAGCCTTGTCTCTTTCTTAGGGTAAACTTTTGTTTGTCACGAAGAATACATTTAATTATAGAACGCAATCTTGTTGCTACCAGGTGGAGACGTAATGTCACTTCCTTTGGTCTCGGGGGTCGCTCGTGGCTCCCACGGACTGCTCGATGAACTACCTGAACTAGTCACGTACCACCTCAACCTCATGTACCACAACCACCTCTTCCCCACAAAAATCTTTTAAATTGACCCTCTTACTCGTAAAAGATGGCGCCTGGCTTGTAGCTCTTTAAAAAAAAATGTTTTAAAATAAATTTAGTTTTTTTTTATTTTTTTTATATTTATTTTATGAATGGCTTGCCGACTAGCCAGCGGCAGCGCCCGACCCGAGAACAATAAGTCGAAGCCAGCGCCCTCCCTGGCTGTAAACAACCTCGCGATCTAAACATTTCGTCCTTGTGCGAAAGTTTTCGAAAAATCATCGTGCAACGTACGAGCCACTGAATACTCTCCAGTGTCCAAATAGGCCGAGTTACAATACTCTAGTCCGGTCAGATTTAAATATTTAATCCAATTGAGCCCCATCAATGGCGGCCCACCGTTCTCAATAATACACAGTTTTAACTCGGACGATTTGTCACCTATATATACTTCACCAACACATTAATATAACCTAGGGGTCGTATAATTTCACCCGTATATGACTTTAATGTAAGCATTTCATTCGCAATAGACAAGTCGGAAAAATATTGTACATAATATACCTTGGAAATAGCAGATATTTTACTACCTGTGTCTATCTCGAATTTATGATTCACTTTGTTTATCATTAACTGAACATAATACGGCTCGTCTCCTTTATTACCCGTCATGTTATAGAAATTACAGTCACTATCGTCCTCGTCCAAGAAATTATTTAAATAAATCTGTCCTTTCACTGACTTTCTTTCACTTTCATTTTTAACTTTTTTGTTACACATCACTTTTAAATGCCCTTTTTCACCACACCTATCACATGAAACACTTTGGTAACGACATTTATTGCTCCTCCCCGCCGCACCTGTAGCACGGCCGGGCTCCAAGTTCGTCTCGCGACCCGTGTGCCGCCTCGCCGTGCCTGCGGCATGCACGGGCCCCAGGTTGGTCTCGCGGCCGATGCGCCGCCTCGCCAAACCTCAGCAGCCCGTCCTCCGCGCTCGTGTGCATCGCGCTTCCGTCCTCGCTCTCGCTGCCCCCGGCCGCGCCCAGGCTGCCCCGGGCCGCGTGCCGCTCCGCCGCCTCGAGCGCCAGCGCCAGCTCCACCGCGCGCCGATATCCAATGTTCCTTTCGGCAAACAGCCTGGACCTCATCTCCTCGCCGCGCAGGCCCGAGACGAACTGATCCCTGAGGTTCTCCTCCAATGACAACTGAAACTCGCAGCTCTTAGCCAGGCGCTTCAGAGCCTGCAAGTAGTCTGCAATTTCTGCAATTTCTGACCGCTGCGGCTCCAGATGATCTTTCACGATCATCGCCAGCTGATCGAACGTTTTCTCTTCAGGCGGCGTGGGCGCACACAGATCGCACATTAGCTCATAACACGACGCCCCCACGTGTGTCACCAACACGGCCACATGAAGTTTTTTTTCAATATCATTTAACGCGATAAATTGTTTTATGCGGCAAATATACGCGCACCAATTCTCTTCACCCATCTCAAATGGTTCAATTTTGCCGAGAGGCATCTTCGTAACTTTTCTACGCGCCAAACTTTATAACCAAATACCTCGTCGCCAGTGATACGTACGAATAAAACAACGGTTCATTGCAGACTGGTTTAATAACAAAAATCGTTCCTACCCACTAATTACAATATCGTCATTGCTACATACATATCAAAATCAACGACAAATTGCATATTGATAAGGTTTGTAAGAAATTGATGTAACCACCCACAACCCATAATTTATCTTTTGAAGCTAATTTATTATTTCTAATAATAATATAAGAAATGTCATTAATACATTTAAAAGAAAGACATCAATCTTGGCTGTATAGGCTAGTGCCCTTTGCCTTCCCAAGCATATCATTCAACAATCATCGAAAAAAAAGACTCGTCTTTTTCGCGCCATTTTTCACGGATATGCCAAGTGCAAGTTTATTTATTTAAATGAAAGATATATTACATAAGACTTGGCTTAGAAATAGATTTAATCAACTCATTTAAAAAATATATATATAACATAAGACTTGGCTGTATGGGCTAGTTCCCTTTGCCTTTCCTATTCATTCATTAAATAAAAATAAAAAAAACTATAAATATCACCACGGCAAGCCTAATATATTAATTCAAAGTAAAAATTGGCAATTGACATCATGGCACATACATTCAACGAGAACAACAAATAGGTGGTAGGCGGACTGATGGTGGTAATTTCCCTAGTAAACTGTATCCACACGTTTCGGTATCAGACTCGAATTGCCGTCATGCTCAAGCCGGCATAGTGTTAAGAGACTGATGCCAGTCATGAGTGTCTGATTCCAGTTACTAACATTCATGGAACTCGCGCGCCACTTACCATCAGGTCACCTGTGCTAGTAATATGTTTTATTAGGGGAAAATAGTTATATAATTCTGGTGATTTAGACTCAGAGGTACCGTGTTCGATTCCTGGTCGGGACACAAAAATATTTATTAATATAAATAAATACATTCAGTTAATATTTAATTTATTTGTGATATTTCTCGAGTTTGAAAAGAAAGATATAAAATAGTATCATCACGACCGTATCCCTTGCGGGGTGGTCAGAAACCACGCTTTTCAAAAGAAGCCGATTCACATTTAGCCAACTTTACTATAAGCCAATCATGACAAGTGGCAAGCTCGTCGTTGTCAACAATTTTTTTTTTTGGTTATCTTCTCCCGATGGATGATGAACGATGGTCTAGCCCATACAGCCAAGTCTGACGTAATATATCTTTCTTTTTTATGAGTTTAATGAGGTCATCATCAAAACCCAGATGCTGCAGAGTTTGATGCTTTTCTTGGAGTCACTCGCGGCACCATGGCTCAAACACGTCGGGTAAAATATGGGAGTTGACAGCGCGGGAAAACCGCAAAAAATAAACTGCAACTTGTGCCCCATATTTAAAGTCCAATTTATCGTTTTCCATAATTATTCACATTGTAGCACATTATTAAACAAAACAACACCACTTTTGACCAATAATATCCACAGCAAATTAATTTACAAAACAATAACTTGCAATTGACATCTCCGCGCAAAATGGCGCGAAAGACTCCCGATGTCAACAAACGTAATGTTTTTTTTTTTTTTTTTTAGTTTTTTTTTGTATTCTTACCCAGAGCTAGGTGACCCCCTAAGTTCGGGTCTCCTGTAATGGGAGATCCTCTGCTTCTTGATGGGCAGGTCGTCCGCACTGCCGGAGCCGCGCTTCCCGGGAGAGGCGCGCGGGGAGAGAGAGGTGGTGGAGTCGCTGCTGCCGGGGGGAGTCAGGTTTTGGGGTTTCCGCCTGAAAAAAACACCATTTTAAGTTAGATTCATACAGAAACCATCAATATATTGCACTATATATATATTTTTTAAAGTAGTTCGATAATTGATATTGATAAGACTAATGTCATGTAATATACTATACTTAATATATATATATTATTACTAGCACGACATGTGACCTTGCATGGATCACAGCAATTCGAGCCTGATCCCGAAACGTGTGGATACACTTTACTGGGGAAATTACCACCATCAGTCCGCCTACCACCTATTTGAAAGAAAGAAAGAAAGAAAAATATTTTATTTGCCACATATCAATAAACACAACTTAAATAAAGACTGGTAGTATACACAATATGTGTGGTGACAAATAGGGAATCAGCTCAGCATGGAGCTGCGACTCTGGGCCACAGCGCTGATTTTCGGCTAATCCCTTGTTAGGAGAGGTGCTAGTGGGTAATATATACAAATATATAGTGTGGTGTATGTATGTACGCATAAAAAGATAACTAATACATTAAATAAAAATAAAATATGTATAACAAAATTATCTTAAAAACAAACTATAAAATATTAAGAAGGTATGATGCTACAGTAGCTGTTGGTATGTCAAAAGAGAGTTTTTATATTTATTTTTAAAAGCAACCGCCGACTGCATGTCGTGCAGTGGTGGGGGTAGGTTGTTCCATATCTTGGTAGCAGCATACCTAAAGCTCCCACGGAACGCTGAGGTCTTGTATCGGGGAAGACACAGTAGTTTGAGACTGGATCGTGTGCCATATCGTTTAGGATCTTGCGGCCATGTCAGTTTATTATATAAGTACAATGGTGAATGAAGTTTTATCACCCCAAAAAGCAAACATGCCAAATGTACTGTCCTGCGAGCGCACATTTTTAATCGCTTATTCTGATTTAGAAAAGGAGTTACGTGTGATCTGTGTGGAATAGGGTAGCAATAGCGATTTGTTGTTCTCGTTGCAAGTATGTGCCATTTGCAATGATGTCAAATGCCAATTTTTACTTTCAAGAAGAACTAATATTGTAAGCTTGCCATGGTGATATTTATATAAAAATAACACCGCTTGAAACAAGACTTATTGATTTATCTGTGCAATTAAAAAAAAAAGTAGGTTTATCATCATTATTACAGCCCCTAGAACACAGCGTCCTGGACCTTCACTGTTAGAGATGGGCCTTCCAGAACATATATCTGGAGAATTTAGCATACACTCGCTGAGATGGGTTGACGAGGAAAAATGACAATATTTTTAACGATTCCACAAGTTGGTATTAGTAGAACCGACAGCTTGACATCTGAGGCACAGGGACGGTGGTGTTGTAAATCTATGACAAATGTACGTAATAAAAGTGTATTTCTCTATGGTGCATGCCGGAGGGGTTTGAATAAACCAACCTTTGTAGGATTTTAAGGAACTGACAACCGAGCCACTACTGTTCTGTTCAAATATTTATTACTTTTAAATATTTATTACTTTTAAATATTTATTATTATTTTATTTATAGTATTCCTCTCTGGGAACAACCTGCGATTCCAATATCATGTTAATACAAATAACACAGAATAAAATACTAAAAAGCATTGCAACAACAGTATTTATAAATTATAAATATTTCCGGACAGGTCACACAGCGCCATCTAGTTTCCATGGTAAGCTACAAGGCTTGTGTTACGGAAACTAGATGGTTGATAATGATGAACTAGCTGTATCAGCCTATAGGCCATACATCTTAGTGTTCTCGGAACTTGAAAAAAGTTATCCTTATTGAACTTACCGTTCCGTGGGAATCAAATATTCCAAAAGACCACAACATGAAGTTGAATAAATATTATGATCTCACAGAAGAAATGATCAGGAACGGGTTCAAGACTCAGCTTTACGCAGTGGAAGTTGGTGCAAGAGTTCCAGCAAAATCTTTGCATCACTTACTGAAAGAATTGGGCCTAAGCAGGTCTGCCGTCAATACATTTATGGAACGAGCTTCCAAGACGGCATTAACGGAATCATACAGTATTTGGTTGGGTAGGGAGAGAAGTAGAATGGTGGATGGTGAGCGTATTATCGCGCAATAGAAAAAAAGGAGGCCTCCTTTTCTTAAACCAGCCTATTGTCGGTCGCAAGCCCGAGACACCATTCTTCTCATCTCTTACCCACACACGATGGACCCGGCACCCGCACGGTGAATCCATGGAATGCTTAGAAATTTGTCTTCTTCCATATTATACTTTTTTTTTGTAAATATATACGTATACATATAAACACCCAGACCGAGACAAATTATACAATGTACAACTTGCCCCCGGTGGAATCGAACCCACGACCTCCCGAGTTCACGGCAACGTTTGTTACCACTAGACCACGGAGGCGAGAAGACAATACCCTAAGCGTTCCGAATATCTTTACAACAAAATAAACCAATCATTGAATATATATCCTACTGTGCACTCAGAAGCTAAAGTTAAAATAACATATTGGTTAAAGGCATTTGACTATAGTACATATTATTATTATTATTATTATATTTTATTACTTTATTAATAACTATATATTTGTGTTATGTATATGTATTAATAATATATTATTATATTAATAGTACATATATTTAATTTTCTTTTTATTATTTAACCATAGTTATAAGTTTTTAAGTCGAATTTTGTATTATTTATTTTCATTTCATTATATAAACTCTGGAAGTAGGAGCGGGGCTGCCTGTAGCACGGGTCCTAACCGGCCTTGTACGGGAGCCTCGGTGTTAATTTTGTAAAAAACTATTTTAAAAGAAATAAATACATTTTGATTTTGAAATACACCATGGTACATCAAAATGGCGCTGTGTGACATTGTATTAAAAAAAAAAAAAAAAAAAAATTGTGATAAATAATATACTAAAAAAAAAAAATGTCTGAGCTGCATGAATGTCTGGCTATACACACGATAAAGAATGAAATCCAATTATGTAAAAACAAAAGACTAGGCTAGAGAATCATCCTAACCTAATATCACTATCCCTCAAGAAGTCAGGCATTTAAAAAGATGTAGATTGCTAGAAACAGACAGCCAGCCAGATTCAAGCTGCTGAGCAAATAAGGAGATATTCCCAATGGGAAATATGATCTACATGTAATACTACTCAACTAAGTAACTCATCTGCTTAAAGTTTATGACTGTATGCAAGATAAACAAGGAAAAAAAATGAAAAAAATTAAATACTAATGAAAAAAAAATACCTCTTGAGCATCCGTTTCTCCTCTTCGGAATAATATGACCACTCCTCATTAACATCATTCCATATGTGTCTGCGTATGTGATAGCAGTTGTCTTTAAGTGACCCTAGTTGTGGCAGAATCTTGTTCATGGCTGCCCTCTCCTTTTCCTTCAGGCCCTCTGAAATACATAAAACATAACAGTTATTTATTTTGACGGTAAATTTTAAGACGGCATATAATATTATTTAGTGGTAACAAACGTTGCCGTGAACTCGGGAGGTCGTGGGTTCGATTCCCATCGGGGGCAAGTTGTACTCGTATATTGTATAATTTATCTCGGTCTGGGTGTTTATATGTATAATATGTATATATTTACAAAAAAAAAAGTATAATATGTAGTTTATCAACCATCTAGTTTCCGTAACACAAGCCTCGTAGCTTACCACGGAAACTAGATGGCGCTGTGTGACCTGTCTGGGGAAATATGTATTTATTATTATTATTTATTTAATACTGCGTGAAATTTATTACAGAGCAAATATTTTTATATTATAATCTAGAATAAAAATAAATAACTAATTATTTTTAATTTTAATTATTTACTAATAAAATTTCAAGTTACGGTGCAGAGAAGTTATCCTAAAAATATCGCCACTCATACTGAGCCTAATCAAGTAGGTAGCGAGAGGTCGACGATCGCGCGAACGTTGACTTACGTAATTCTTTCTCTCTCTATTTCATCATTCAGCTGTGAGCAAGATCAATTAATAATAACACTCCCCAGCATTTAAGTATGTATGACGATGGATATTTATATTATATAGATTTTCAGACGCGGAATTATTCACCATGAATAAGTGTTTTGTTTATCGGATAATGATTTTTATCTTTAAAACATAGGTGATCTTTTTTAAATAGAGGCTCTACCAATGACACCTGAAGCCTAAAAAAATATTTGCTCTTCTGACAATTACACGCGGTATAATTTACCGAGATTGTAAAACGCTGTTATATTGCTTTTTAATTAAATACTAGACTCTGTATTATTATCTTTTAGAATGATGTGCTAAACCAACGGTTGCTAACCACAATTTCCTTTAGATAAATAATTTATGTAATTGTTTTTTTTTATGTATTTTGCAATATTTGATTGTAAAAATGTATTGTCCCTATCGCTCACACAATACAATATTTTAAATTAAATTATTTTTTAGGAAATAAAACGAATATCATTTTAGACTGTTTTCCTAACATAGACATACATATCTACTGCATAGTTTTTTATTTTTTTATTTTTTTTATTTATTCATTCACTTCCACAGCACATTACAAAACACAAAGGTTGATATATAAGTGAGTCTATACATTGGCCAAATTAGTCAACATACTTCATTACTGATAATGTCAAAAAAAATGAGGAAAAACAGAAGAAATACAACTGACACAAAAAATCAATTTTACAATAAAAAAATAAAAAAACAAATAAAACATAATCACTTGTCCCTGACACAATATGCCGTGTTTCGCCTCTTTCGCTTTTTCGACATTCATCAACCTCTTCATACATGCCCTTTTGTTTCGATGGCTTTTTAATGCACTTTCAGCTATTGTTTTATATATTTGATCGTGATTGGTGAGTCTTGGGTCTGCCAGGGCCTCGTTTCATTATGAAACTGATTCGTCAATCTCTCTTTATTCAACATGCCCGAACCATTGGAACATGCCATTCCTTATTTAAGTCCCTATGCTTTCTTTCATAAATACCCTTTTGCGTAATTCGTAATTACGTTTTTTTTTTTTTAAAAAAAAAGATTAATTTATCTATAAAATATCCTATATCGGAACATAAATGTGTATTTACGTAAAAAATAGATTTTGACTTTGATCATCAGTGTAAAGTTTTTTTTTTTAAATAAACATGTAATATAACTTACCACTTGTCAGCCTGGAATATAATTCTGGCTTCTTGAAGGGCTTCAAAGCTAATAATTGTATAAGTCTTTCTCTGAAAAAGAAATAAAAATATATATCATTTCTATGACGTCACAACACATTAAAGTAGAGTGTGAACCGCAAGTTAAATATAATCCCCTCGTTCCGAATCAAGCTCAGAGCGCTTAGAATGAATATGGTACTAACAGTCGTTCCGAATCAAATATCACGATTAGGATGCTCAGAGCGTGATATCAATTCGGAACGCTCTAAATCACATTTTCATTCATAACATGATAGTTTTTTTTTTTTAAATGTATGGAGGTTAAATTGCGGATTCCACATCTTTGAGTATGAATACTAACAAACATACATCTCTCGGTTTATTCATGTTTAAAGTTTAATATTATTAACTTATTTTGGTCTTTTAAAATAACTTGCCGTGTTAGACATTTTTTTTTCACTTCCTACTTAAATATTAATAATAGATTTGTTATAGAAGTAATATACAAACAGTAAAAACGAATTACAATATTAAATAAAGAAAACCTTATATTAAATAAACTTGAAAATGGCGCGCGACATAAAACTGATAGCGCAAGGAATAATGTCATTTGTGACGTCACATAGCTTTGGCAAAACAGTTTCTACACGTCTCGGAATACCTTTAAGCGTGCTTAGGTTACTATTATCTTGTCTCGGAACGAGGGAATGAAATCTGTTAACTACATAAATATGTTACGCTATTAAAGTTGATTTTTGCACGGCCGCTGTCAAGGTCGAGCGTTTATAGAGATGAGAATTGAATAATATTTTGTAATTATGACGCAAATAACGTAATCCACTAATAACGTTTGCGACTAGGTAGCAGAATACGACTGCTGGTTCCACTATTATCTACTTGTGAAATCGTTAATAAATTGTCAATAAGAATATGATATGGCACGGCGGTGGCTCGGTTGTAATAACGCGTTCCTTTAATCCTACAAAGGTCGGTTCAAACCCCCCCGGCATGTACCAATGAGAAATACATTTTTCTTAAGTACATTTGTCATAGATTTACAACACCACCGTTCCCGTGCCTCGGAGAGCAGGTTAAGCCGTCGGTCCCGGTTCCACTAATACCAACTTATGAAATCGTAAAAAAATGTCATAAACAAATGACATCATATCCTCGCCAAGCCGTCTGGCCAGCGTGGCGAGTGTAGGCCAAATTCTTCAGATATGTGTTCTGGAAGGCCCGTCTCCAGCAGTGGAGGTTTAGAACGCTGTGTTCTAGGGGCTGCAATGAAGAATATGATATTAGCCAACCCGCCTGATGATGACATTGGGATTCGAACCCAGTGCCATTCGGAAACGACGACGAACAACCAAACATGTAGGTATAGCACGGGTAATTTGTTTATGATTGCATTTCTTATTTATTACACTGTTATCAAAAAACTTTACATTTAACTTATCGTGCAGGATGTCGCGGTTTACTGACTAAATACGACACGTTTTTTTTTTATGCAGTGGAAGTTGGTGCTAGAGTAGTTCCAGCAAAATCTTTGCAACACTTTTAAGGAAAGAACTAGGCCTGCAGAAGATAGATATATACATTTATAGAAAAAGCTTCCAAGACTGCATTAACGGAATCATACAATATGATCGATTCATAATATGATACGATGATCTAGGAAGTTGATTTGAATGTGTGCATTGTATACTGAATTAATAGGAATTAATGGAGACCTCCGCGGTTCTAGTTGTGACCTATATCTGTCTTGTTGCAGTTGTATCACTTTTAGATGATCTAGGAAGTTGATTTTTACACTAGGAAGATGAATTTTACACTAGGAACTTGATTTTTACACTAGGAACTCGATTTTTACACTAGGAAGTTGATTTTTACACTAGGAAGTTGATTTTAATGTGTGCATTGTATACTGACTTAATAGGTCGCCTGGAGACCTCTGCGGTTCTAGTTGTGACCTATATCTGTCTTGCTGAAGTTGTATCACTTGTAGATGATCTAGGAAGTTGATTTTTACACTAGGAAGTTGATTTTAATGTGTGCATTGTATACTGACTTAATAGGTCGCCTGGAGACCTCCGCGGTTGTAGTTGTGACCAATATCTGTCTTGTTGAAGTTGAATCACTTGTAGATGATCTAGGAAGTTGATTATAATGTGTGCATTGTATACTGACTTAATAGGTCGCCTGGAGACCTCCGCGGTTGTAGTTGTGACCTATATCTGTCTTGTTGAAGTTGTATCACTTGTAGATGATCTAGGAAGTTGATTTTATTGTGTGCATTGTATACTGACTTAATAGGTCGCCTGGAGACATCTGTGGTTCTAGTTGTGACCTATATCTGTCTTGTTGAAGTTGTATCACTTGTAGATGATCTAGGAAGTTGATTTTAATGTGTGCATTGTATACTGACTTAATAGGTCGCCTGGAGACCTCCGCGGTTCTAGTTGTGACCTATATCTGTCTTGTTGAAGTTGTATCACTTGTAGATGATCTAGGAAGTTGATTTTAATGTGTGCATTGTATACTGACTTAATAGGTCGCCTGGAGACATCTGTGGTTCTAGTTGTGACCTATATAATGTCTTATTGAAGTTGTATCACTTGTAGATGATCTAGGACATTCTAGGAAGTTGATTTTTACACTAGAAAAATGTTTTTTGATATGTGTTAAAGTATACTGACTTAATAGGTCGCCTGGAGACCTCCGCGTTGCCGGTGGGTAGTGTCCGGAGCGGGGCTGGCGGGGGTTGTCTCGGGGCGGGCGGGGCGGGTGTACGCACCTTTACCCGACGACCTATGTCCGTCTGGTTAGGTTTTATTACACGCGTGCTGGAAGAATACAAAAAAAAAACTATAAATCCAAACTATTATTATAAATGTTAAGGAAGTTTTGTATGTACATAGTCTGGCCATAAATACTGTTCTTTGCGCCATTTTTCACGGACATGTCAAGTGCAAGTTTTTGTTTTCCAAATCACTTTTCTGTGGATATTGTTAGTCAAAGGCTTCGTTGTTTTGTTGAATAGTGTGCTGCAAAAGTGAATAATTACACACACACAATTTGCAGTTAATTTTTTGCGGTATTCCCAAGCTGTGTATTAATTTTCGTAAGGAAATGTTAATTAAATCAATTTATATTTATATATATTGTTTTTAATTAAAACACTAGAAATTTACTAACAAATAGGAAATAGTTATAAATCGCGCTATGAAAAGACGCACACAAAGTCTTTCAAACACTAATTATATGGTTGACATTGGCTCCAATTATTGCTCAGTTAACCATTAGGAAAAAGTTCCTCTAGTCCATCATAGATGGCGCTATTATAGTTGCACACAACTATAATCTTTAAAACACTAATCATAAGGTTGATATTAGCTCTCTTATTGTATACATGTATTATTTTTAATCTGATATCTATTCAGGTGGTTTGCTAGTGGACGTTGAGTGGAGTAAAATACCAACCTTTTGTATAAAAAAAAACACCAAAATTAAAAACTGGTAATAAATAAATAAAAAGACAATAAACCAAACATGAACTATATGAAAAATGAACTATAAATAAAAACTAAAAAGAACAAAACAAGCCCAAGGGTTCCGTCGCCAAAACTTATGAGAACCCCTAAAAATGGTTGCTAACCAACTTTAAATTGTAATAGATTCTAAATGGTCACTCTTGTTAAAAATTATACAACAAATATTTCATTATGGTATCATTTTTAGGATAAGTATGTTTTGTTGTTGGCAACACTCTGACAAAAAATAGATTTTGATAATGGTCGAGTTGATGGCCGCATGTATTTTTATATTTAATTAAAGATAGTTTCCAAAAAGCGCTTCCTGTTTTATTCAGACAAATCCCAAAACATTTCATCAACTCTAAATGAAAAATGATAAGAAAAACCTTAACATGATTCTCAAATACCTATCAGGTAATATATTTTTTTTTAATATGGCGTCTGGTTTTCGCCTTACTGCAATTTTATTATTGTCATATCTTCAGTGACACTCGCGCGATGAAGACGAATCGATTGACGTGGGAATCATTAAAATTGGCCAACGGTTTGGGCCTCAGTGAGCCACAAAGGTAAACACAACCGAACGAGCGCCTTCACTCCGTAGCCACGACTCAGACTTAGCTGTTAAGGCACGCAGGGCCAACAGTGAAAGAGAGACGGTTTATAGGGTTTTAGTACCTTCAGACTGGGGTCGTATCATTGATAATTAACGATTCACCGTCTTAAAAAAAAAAAAAAAAAAAAAAAAAAAAAAAAAAAAAAAAACATCCCTACTTTGCGTCGCGCAGTTGGGTAAAAAGAAGACCAGCTCAATGTGACATTAAACAATGAGGTTAATGGGTACTACAATGTGGGTCAAGAATGAATTCAATTAACTAAATGAATTTTATGAAATTAACAATTACCAAAGGCACAGGAATAATGATAAATTCCGTAGATTACGGATTTAATTGACTCAACTAATTAGTAGGCTAGTGTTAACTGTAAAATAGGGTTTTTAATAGACGTATATACGAATCAAAAGGGCAAACATACTAAGAAAAATATACCTAGCTGCGATAAATTCTATTATTCTATAGTATGTATAAGTTCAGCCTGTTTTTCGTTTTAAAGACGCTTTTTGCTTTCTTAATTCATTTTTTAATGAAGGTGACGGTTACTTAAAATTTTTTTTTTCGATAAAAAATAATATAGAACCACAAAAAAACTTGAGAAACCATAAACATAATTGAGTAAGCCGTGATATTTTTATATAAATATCACATGGCAAGCTTACAATATTAGTTCTCCTTGAAAGTAAAAATTGGCATTTGACATCATTGTAAATGGCACATACTTTCAACGAGAACAACAAATAGGTAGTAGGCGGAATGATGGTGGTAATTTATCCAGTAAAGTGTATCCACACGTTTCGGGATCAGGCTCAAATTGCCGTCAGCCCCAGTGAAACCGCTTCTAATACTGCGCAGGCATAATGTACTCGTATGGGCATGACGGTAAATTACCACCATCAGTCCGCCTACCACGTATTTGTTGATCTCGTTGAAAGTATGTGCCATTTGCAATGATGTCAAATGCCAATTTTTACTTTCAATGAGAACTTATATTGTAATCTTGCCATGGTGATATTTATATAAACATAACACTGCTTGAAACAATACTTACCATAAACAAACAACTTGGGACAAATTATTATCAAAAAGCGGCTTGTCTAGTAGTTCATATCTTTGATTATTTTTATATTTCCGCAGTACATACTTCCTGAAACGGTCGCTATTCATTCTTAATAGCTTTATATTTTATATGCATTGCATTATATCACACAAATACTACAAGGAAAATCAATTACTTAGTATATAATAATGTAAGTTTTAATTAATAAAACAGGGTATTAAAACAAAAATTATCAACCAGTGTGGTCTTTCAGTAATGTCTATGTGGGATGTAGATCAGTGATCCAGTGGTAAACTGATGCTGTTCTTATGGCATCGTCCGAAAAACTGCAATCACTAGTCACAGAATGAAAAAGGAGTGTGCAGAAAAAGGACTATGTTTCAATGCGGAAAAACCAAGGTACTAGTGTTTTTTTTTCTTATATAAATAAATAAATAAATATTTCCAGACAGGTCACACAGCGCCATCTAGTTTCCGTGGTAAGCTACGAGGCTTGTGTTACGGAAACTAGATGGTTGATAAACTACATATTATACTTTTTTTTTGTAAATATATACATATTATACATATAAACACCCAGACCGAGACAAATTATACAATGTACAAATTGCCCCCGGTGGGAATCGAACCCACGACCTCCCGAGTTCACGGCAACGCTTGTTACCACTAGACCACGGAGGCGGTCAAATTGTTTGCAAGAAGAATAATAACCGTGACGATAAAGATTAATGATAAAACTCTAGAACAAGTAAATTAAATTATATATCTGGGCAGTGTTTTCACTGCGGATGGGAAGTACGATAGGGACGTTGAAAGAAAAGTGAACGCGGGAAATAATGTTAACGGTTCCCTGGGGTCACCAGTCGAAATGTCAGTGACAAAGCTCGACTCGCCATACACAATGCCAAACTGGTACCAACACTTGTGTATGGAAGCGAGACGATATGTCAGAATACGCATGAGAGTAGAGTCAGATATGCGGCGTAACTTTGACTTTGACTTTGACTTCATACAGCCAAGTCTGTCGTAATACATATTTTTTTCTTATGAGTATATTTCAGATGTTGCAGAATTTGATGTTACTCACGGCATTATAGTCCAAACACGTTGGGTTATAATATGGGAGTTCACAGCGCGAGAAAACTGCAAAAAAATTACTGCAACTTGTGTCCCATATATAAAGTCCAATTTATCGTTTTCCATAATTATTCACATTGTAGCACATTATTAAACAAAACAACATCACTTTTAAATAACAATATCCACAGAAAAGTAATTTACAAAACTAAAACTTGAACTTGACATGTCCGTAAAAATAGACGCGAGGAACATTTTTTGAAAAATACATCCTGTACATATATCCATCTCTATAAATCTAAGGTGACGTTTGTACTTACCATTTGCTCTGCTCAGCTGCTACAGTGCGGGCCATCCTGTCTTTGGTGGCCTCATAGGAATCATCATTGGCGTGCACTCGCATACGCCGCGACAGCGCTCCGCACGATTCCATCCGCCGCGGCGCAGTATTACGAAAACATTCCAATGAACCCTGAAACCATTAAAAAATAACTATTAATGTCAAGTCCTGGTCCACATCCTAAGGGCCTGATTGAGCGGGGGGATGGCTGGCACATGCGTTACGTCCGTGATCGGGTGCTGCTGTTGGGGCCTGGTACCGAGGCCGCACACTTTCAATCTATTGTTCCCAATTCACGCTTTGCAATTTTTATTTGTATTGAAAAGTTAGCAATTATGTGCACATAGTGATATGTCGCTAGTTTAGCGAACAAGTTGAATATAGGGAAACGATGCAAGAAAAACTAAATACCAATGCACAATGGACTCGCAAGGCCACGCGGAAGCCAATAATTTAAAACGGCCGTCGAACTTGGGTTTAAAACCAATATACAAAGATATTAAAAAAACAACTTTACGTGGGTTAAACGATTTTGCATCCCTCCAGCTCGCATAATCCAATATTTTCAAGGAGTGTAATGAGTAATGTTACACTAGAAAATAAAATGACGGACAATTTGGACAAATTTTTACATTCATATACCTAATTACCACATTTGACATACATAATAATATTTAAAATAGGACACTAATTATAATATATTTTTTTTGTGTTTGTATACCAAATTTTTATTTATTTTTTATTTATATGCATTTATGACAATAATTTTGACTTTGGCATTTAAATAAATATATCTGTATGCCCTTAAGGGCTAAATATAGCTGAACGAACAACCTACTGAATACCAATTGTAAAATGTATGTACCTATACTTAAGGATGAATAAATGATTTGATTAATTTTAGACAGAGAAATATAGCAAAAATAACAATAAATACACGTATGGAGAAGACAAATTTCTAAGTATGGATTGACCGTGCGGGTGCCGGGTCCATCGTGTGTGGTTAAGAGATGAGAATGATCGGTGTCTCGGGCTTGCGTCCAACAATAGGCTGGTTTAAAATGGAGGCCTTCTTAATCAATTTAATGGCGCAATAAGACGCTCATCATCCACCATTCTACTCCTCTCCCTACCCAACCTACTATGAGTTCCTTTTTCATCTACTAACTATAGAATTAACTCCTATATCCCTAGAGCATGTAGAGGTTTTAATGACTTGTTACAACGTTTGGATGTCGACCTGTTTGAGACATCTCCTTCCACCCTCAGACGTTTATTGACTACAGAGTACTGTGATGAGCAAATTGAGTAGATGTCCATTAAAATGTTCAAATATTACATTATTATTATTTTAAATTATTTATTTGATCCTTGTTTTAGTTTATTTTATATATTTTTCCATTACTTATGTTTCATTTATGTTTCTTGTCAAAATTTGTAAAGTGTTGTTTGAGTACCTACTTATTGTTACTAATACTTGTTGTTACACTTAATTAATTTTATTATATTGTATAATTCATAAGGTGTAAAACGAGATCAGTATACAAATGCAATTTTTATTTCATATCTCATTGTTATTGTACTGATTTTGTTGGTTCTTATTTTTATTAATTTTCATTATGGCTAACAGTGAAAATTTGTAAGGCTTTGAGATTAGATATTTTTTGTATACATAATATTGCAAAGGCTGTAAATTTTCCCACGAATAAATAAATAAATAAATACTGTATGATTCCGTTAATGCCCCTTTGGAAGCTCTTATAAATGTATTAACGGCAGACCGGCAGGCCCAATTCGTACAGTAAGAGAGCAAAGATTTTGATTTCTAGGGACTGTAAAGTTAATAGCTCATAACTAGTGCCGATATCTTCTCCTTAGTTGTAATTCAACACGGACGTGGTCCGACGAATGAAATCGCACTTTCTATCGGCGGCCTATTAAGTAATACTACACATAGTATCGTAGACATATAAATAAAGGACAGCCTTATCTATATAAAAATCAATCGCAGTGCGTCTGCCTAAAACTTGGAAATGGCTCGGCTGATTAGTACCTGACTACGCGACGCAAAGAAGGTGTCGGTATGTATGTGGCAAACTGGAAACCGAACGCGTGGACCGATTTTGCTAATTCTCACGTCAATCGATTCGTTTTAATCATCCGAGTGTCACTAAAGGCATGACATTGATCACATTTTAGTAGGGCGACAACCAGACGCCCCATATCTCTATCATTTATTATTTCGGGTTACCATTTACGATTTATAAGCATTTATTTTTGTTTTGTCAGAATAGAGTCGGCGATGGTTAAGCAAACAAAATTGAAAAGCCCAAAGTCACAGATAATTTTTTTTTTTATATATGTTGTTTTGTCTTGACGTCTATACTACTACTTTTAGGTGTTACAACGTTCACTGAGTTATGAATTTTAAATATATTTAAATATATATATGTTTGTTTTGTATTTTATGGTTACAAGTAGTCTTTTGCTTTTGTCGTTTTTGTTTGTTTTGTATAATTACAGTTCTCCCAAAGTGATAATGCGCATAGAAATCTTCGTCACTGTTCGGCAACGGTCGTATTCCCCGAGCGTCGGAAGACGATATGTATATAGAGTGGTTAAGTGCATTTTCTTTATGCATAATTTAGTAGAATTATGTGTTTTGTGCTAAAAGAGATAAATATTGATTTATCAGTAACGAAATTTGATTCAAAGTAAATAGCGAGGAAAACCATACGATTGAGAATATGCTACAATCTTTGTTGGATTGATTTACTTCGAAAATTTTATAGTACTGTAGTGGCCTCCTTTAAATATAAAATCTCTGCCTGTGTCAGACAGACAAGCAATTGTCAAATAAACTATTTAAATAAGATAATTAAAGTTGAAATTAAATTCACCTTTGAAAACAAAACCAAGAAGGTTGTGTAATAGCAGCTCTATATAATTCCACACAGAGAGAACACGTGCAGTCACCGCCAAAAAAACAAAAACAAAAAAACACTGCCCGAATTGTTTTCGATTGTGTACTCATGATATTGACTTCTATTTCTTTGGAACAAGGTGCAAAATGCAAGTGCATTGTTTAGTGCTCTTACGATTCAATGATTCGGGTGTTTCCGGGAATACGACAATTAGCGAAGATCTGCATGCGCATTATTAATTTGGGAGTACTGTACTATGCTTGCATTATTATTCTCTTAATCGGAACTATAGATCTTTTTCATAATAAATATACCATATTAATTTACATTTCATTCATTTAATTTTCATTACAGCCGCTAGAACACAGCGTCCTAGACCTCCACTGTTGGAGATGGGCCTTTCAGAACATAAATCTGGAGAATTCGACCTTTTTTTTTATATTTTATTTTTATACTAGCACGACATGTTACCCTGCGCCCACCTGATGGTAAGTGGCGCAGGGTCCATGACCCTTATGTCCGACATCAGTCCCTAACACTATGCCGGCTTGACTAGATGCCTTTTCACACTTCGCTTGAAGGACTCCAGGTTATAGGAAAGTGGAAACACAGAGGCTGGAAGAGCATTCCACATCTTTATTGTGCGACAGATGTATGAGTCACCAAATTTATAGGTACACGAAGTCACTTGACTACGGTATGTGGGTGCATATTCTGACCCGTGCGTGTGGTTCGCTGGACACGCTGGCCAGACGTTATAATTCATTATTTGTTTCCAAATTTAATTATAAAAATACAACATATGCCATGGGTGTCTGGCTAGAACTCGAAATAACCCAAAGAAAACACTGTTTGAACGACTTGATTTCGGGATGGTTTAGCAAACAAAAAAAAATTGAAAACTCAAAGGAACTGAGCTGATTGCTCAAAGCCAAAAAATTGGTAAACTGTCAGTCAAATTATTAATTTATATATAGTCCGGTATTCATTTATTATGTCTATGGCATAATGCTTGTACATTTTAGTAGTGGTATAGCTAGTTTTTTTCTTGAAATTATGTGTTTTCATAAGTAAATAATATTTGAGGATATAAGTGTGCTGGAGGCCTTCACGACTCGTCATTGCACACGATTTGCCTCATCCAAACTCTACCAGCGACCTTCATTAGGTCTCTTATCCATCTCACGGGGAGTCGTTCCACTAGTGTTACCCAGTCTTGGTCTTAAGCAACTCCACCGATATGTTGGCAAGAAGACCAATAAATATAAATAAATAAATATTTCCAGACAGGTCACACAGCGCCATCTAATTTCCGTGGTAAGCTACGAGGCTTGTATTACGGAAACTAGATGGTTGATAAACTACATATTATACTTTTTTTTGTTTTGTAAATATATACATATTATACATATAAACACCCAGACCGAGACAAATTAGACAATGTAAAACTTGCCCCCGGTGGGAATCGAACCCACGACCTCCCGAGTTCACGGCAACGTTTGTTACCACTAGACCACGGAGGCGGTCAAATAATACCAAGACTAACCCTAGTCTTGCGCAAGATTCTCGCAAGAATATTTTTCAGTCTATTTTTCTTACTTTTACCAAATTTCAATTTATTTATTTTGTAAGTAGGCATATGACAATAAATATATTGTATTTTGCGCTATTACATATAAAGGTTACGAGTTTGCTCCGGACACACAGCCAAGCACCTTGTACCGGGTTGGCGTTTTTGCGCAGTTCTCAGCAGAAACCGCCGCACTCCCCGTACTGGATCAGGTTGCCTGGATGTGAGATGGGGCTCAACGGTCATGCTGTCGGGTATCTTGCCATCGCTCCGCTCTACCCAGAGGGTTCTAGGATAGCGGGTACTCCAGCAGTGACAAGAGCCCTACGAATGATGTCGTTGAGAGCCGCGTGACGGGGAATGCGGCCGGCACTTCTATCACAAGAAAGCCCATGGTGTCCGAGATGTTAATAATAATATTTATTAATATAAATGAATTTAATTTATTTGTTATATTCTCGAGTTTGGTACGCTAGAGACTTCGACAAGCTTGCCACTTGTCATGGTTGGCCTATAGTAAAGTTCGGTCGTGATAATACTTTTACGTATAATTCGGTTAAAAAAATATTTTATAATGACAGTCCAGACAAATTAAAATTAAACACTATAATATCCATACATTTATCTTAACGATTAAGACCAATTGGCCATGAAGCATGGTTTCACGGGTTTTTGCCATTCGCCAACCATGCACAGCTGATCGGCTCAGTACATCAGTTTTGTTGTCCGAGGGCTGGCAGCTTTAAAATCGGCATAGTGTGGGATGAGTGTCTGATTCCTGGTGCTAACAAAGCCCCTTACCATGCAATACATGAGCGCAAGGTTACATGTCGTGCTTGTATAAAATATTTACCTATTTGTAAAAATGGCTAAATTATAAGAATTATTATCCTAAAGGGACTTGCAGTCAACTAATAAACGTGTATGTCGACGGTGATGGTACTAACAAATGAGAAATATTTTTGTCCGCCGTGCCCCTAGCTACATTAACACAATCGGCCGATATAGCATGCGTGCCACGTTAGGTTTGTAGGCCGAGGAACGGTAGCATGGGATGTTACGTTCTTATTATCCCCTACTCCCGTAATAAAAAATGGTTTAGTTATTAATAGACATTGTCATTAACAGCCAATTATGATTGAAACTGTATTGTCAAACCGCTTCTAAACTCGTTTGTGATAAGTGCCCAAATAATGTATTATAATATTAACGTCAAATCGAGTAGAAGAATTCTGGTGACCACGTCAAGAAAGACTTATAGTCTGTCCATGTGGCGGGGGATCGTCCCACTCTGCGTCTTCCCGTACGTGGTCTCCACTCTAGAACCCGTTGCCCCATGGATCGTCGGTTCTGCGGCAGATGTGTCCGGACTTTGTTTTAAACAAGAAGTTGTTTAGATGTCAATCTAATTAGTATTGCGTAATTAATATTAGTCAGGTACATAATTTTATTTTTTATCATTTAAGACACTTTTGGAGTATTTTTTTAAACCGTTGAATTGGTAGCTGTTTAATATTTTCCGAAATGTGATTGTAGACTTTTATTGCCATGCTATATGAATTATTTTGGTATACTCTACTTTCCGGAATGGTCAGTTGAATCAGCCCAGTTTGAAAAGCTAATAATTTAAGTTGGGCTGAATTGCCTATACCACAATACCAAATAAAGACCTTAGTCTTTAACCAGTGCGTCCTCCCGGTAATGTCGTACGGAGCAGAGACGTGGACACTAACAGTGGGTTTGGTCCATAAATTCAAGGTCGCTCAGCGAGCCATGGAAAGAGCTATGCTTGGTATATCTCTAATGGATAGAATTTCAAATGTTGATATTCGTCAGAGAACGCAAGCTTTTAAAATTAGCAAGCTGAAGTGGCAATGGGCCGGACACATCTGCCGCAAAACCGACGATCGATGGGGCAAACGGGTTCTAGAGTGGATTGGGACGACCCCCAGCCAGATGAACAGATGACCTAAATAAGGTCGCTGGTGGGGGTTGGATGAAGGTAGCGAAAGATCGCGTTAAGTGGCGAGCCTACATCATAGTGGGGGAGGCCTACATCCAGCAGTGGAGAGACATACTTATATATTATCTATAGATTGAACAGTTGTGTAGACCGTTTTGCGATCTTGTGTTAATTATTTAAATATTTATTCAAGTGATTCTGTGACGTTGTTAAATATGTATTTACAATTTACAATAAGCAAGCATCAAAAATTCATCATGACGGCAAAAATATATAATAAAATACCATTGAGACTACAGGAGCTACAGTTAAGAGAAATAAAGAGAAGACTTAGTATATATATACTAATTGACAAGACATACTACACAATCAATGACTTTTTTACAGACAAAAATATAATTACATGACATTTTGTTTCACTTATAATTTAATAATATAAAATTTTAGATATTAATAATAAATAAATATTTCCAGACAGGTCACACGGCGCCATCAAATTTCCGTGGTAAGCTACGAGGCTTGTGTTACGGAAACTAGATGGTTGATAAACTACATATTATGATTTTTTTTTTTGTAAATATATACATATTATACATATAAACACCCAGACCGAGACAAATTATACAATGTACAACTTGCCCCCGGTGGGAATCGAACCCACGACCTCCCGAGTTCACGGCAACGTTTGTTACCACTAATATTGTCATTTATATTTTTTATTGTATCTCGATTTTGTTTATGTGTATGTATTACAATTAAATGCTATCCACAATATTTGTACGCCCTATGGGCAGAGCACTGGTGCATTTTTATAACCTATATCTGTTGTTTATAATATTAACCTGTGTCTAAACAAATAAATGATTTGAATTCGAATTTGAATTTGAAAATTTATAATTGATATAGCTTAAGAAGGGTTTAACGATTTTTCTCGCACAATTAAACATTTTTAAAGATTGTTGAATTATGACTACACTTTTGCAAAATGTAAACTATCTAATTATTAGGGAATAAACTTTTTAGAAATATATTATGCCGACATGACAAAGCCCTAGGTGTTATCGGTGAAGCAGTAAGTCTTTCTATTGCAAGAGCCAGAAAGGGACTGACTACAAATAAAACTTTGACCACATTTGTAAAGGAAGGGCAAAGCACGAAAACTAAATGCTAGCCCACCTCGATCCTTGGCGCCGCATCAGACTGGAAAATTGTCATGGATACATTTGAACACCATTATAGGATCCCAGATGAACTACCTGTATCAGCCTATTAACTGTATCACAGAAGAAATGATCAGGAACGGTTCAAGACTCGGCTTTACGCAGTGGAAGTTGGTGCGATAGGAGTTTCAGCAAAATCTTTGCATTACTTAGTGAAAGAATTGGGCACGGCATTCACGGAATCATACAGTATTTTGTGTAGGGAGAGAAGTACAATGGTGGATGGTGAGCGTATTATCGCGCAATAAAATAAAAAAGGGAGGCCTCCTTTTCTTAAACCAGCCTATTGCCTATTGAATGCTCAGAAATTTGTCTCCTGTCTTGCAGATTCCTTTCTGAGTCAGATTAAACATTAACAGGTCACTGGAGTCTGCTAAGCTGCTGGTCTTCTGCTAACAGCTTACTTATTGGGCCACTTTGCTGCTTAGTCTTCCACTAGCAGGAGTAGAATAATTCAAAAGAATTAAATTAATGACGTTTAATAAATGGCTGTAATAGGTTTATGTGAATAAAGATATTTTGAATTATACAGTATTTGGTTGGGTAGGAAGAGGGGTATAATGGTGGATGGTGAGCGTATTGTTTCGCAATAAAATAAACAAAATCGGCCCGCACGTTTGTAAACACATTTACCATTCTTTGCGTTGCGCAGTCGGGTAAAAAGGAGGCCCTTTGTAAACCAGCCTATGGTCGGTCGCAAGCCCGAGGACACGATTATTCTCATCTCTCTTTCCCACACATGGACCCGGCACCCTCACGGTGATTCCTTGGAATTCTTAAAAAATGTCTTTATAGTTTTTTTTAGTATGGATGTAAATCGTTATAAATGTTTTTGCAATTTTTCTCTGTCTAAAATTAGCTATATAAAAATAAAAATATGTCCCAATTGTCCGTAGTTTTATTTCCTAGGAAGTTGTGCGTGCGAGAGGGATGCAAAACAGAGCCAGTCAATAAAAACTGAAAACACTTAAAATCCTAAATCTTGGAAGGAAAGATAACGTACGCCAAATCTTACTGCCTTATCTAATTGATAGTAGGCATTAAATTATAATTTATGTAGGCACAGACACGTCAAATGATCAACACAGTATGAGGTGAATGATTGAGAATTTAAGCAAACATCAATTAGGTACTTCCTGGAGTGAAGAAGCATCGTCACGACCGTTTTTTTTTTAAACAACTGGAATCAGACCCTAATGTCCGACATCAGTCCCTAACACTATGCCGGCTTGACAAACAATAGGTCCATTACAAGTGGCATGCTTCAGGTTCATGAATGTTAACTACTAAAATCATGACTGACATCAGTCTCGAGCCTAATTCCGAAACGTGTGGATACACTTAACAGGGTATATCGGCACGAACGGGCGGATACTTTCCCGCCCCGGCTGACTCTCCAAATAGTAATATTTCATCCATATTTAACTCTTATTTCCCCGAGGACATAAATATTATTTGTGTCTCCACTGCTAGATGTAGGCCTTATCCAAAGGCTCGCAAGCTTTTGCCAAACCCCACCAGCGACTTTCTATAGGTCAGTCTATGTTCATCCTAGAAGATCGACAGTCTAATGAAAGCTTTGACGTTTTCGCATCATCAGATGCAGAAAGCAAACAGGTTTTCTTAAAGTACTTGGAGTCATTATAATAGATGTATATATTTATTCGAAAAAAATATTTACAATATATAAAAGTTAATATTAATACTAAGAATAGGGATATACTCGTAAGTCCCGTCCGCGTGGAATGGTGGCAAGAACGCTGGCTGCATTTCCCCGCTGAATTGCAATACTGATTCTCTGGGCGAAGAAAGAGCCAGCCCTCTTTTCACCGGAGAAGACGACAAGACGCGGTGTTATGTCTTTTAAAAACTTTTTTGCGCTTGGACTCCAAGGGCCCATTTTTTCTACAGAATTAGATCATAAGTGATCAAAGACTTGTCATAAATAAATAAATATTTCCAGACAGGTCACACAGCGCCATCTAGTTTCCGTGGTAAGCTACGAGGCTTGTGTTACGGACACTAGATGGTTGATAAACTACATATTATACTTTTTTTTTTGTAAATATATACTTATTATACATATAAACACCCAGACCGAGACAAATTATACAATGTACAACTTGCCCCCGGTGGGAATCGAACCCACGACCTCCCGAGTTCACGGCAACGTTTGTTACCACTAGACCACGGAGGCGGTCAAAATGTCATATAAAATATGTATTATTTGGATGTTAATAGGATTTTGTAAATAAATAATTTATTATTAAATAATATTTACCTGTTCAACTTCTGTATTATTATTGCTGAACCGAAATTTATGTTCACATATTTGGCCCCCGGCATTTATATAAGGTATAATAAGCATCTGAAACAAACAGAATCAACAATTAGATTAAATAAACAAAGTTTTCTTTTAGGTACATAGAAAAGTATAAAAAAAGTAAAGTATCAACCCGACCTTTCGGGCTGGTCAGAAACCACGTCTATAAATAAGCAGATTCACATTTAGCCAACTTTACTATAGGCCAATCTGACAAGTGGCTCAGATGTTTCTAGCGTACCAAACTCAAGAAATATCAAGAATAAATAAATAAATTATTAATTACGGTGGAGCTGATACTTTTACTGCAAAAGTTTTTCCAAAATCAGATAAAAATGACCACAATTGTAATCGGTTACAAAATAAGTCTACAAAGTTGTGGTTACATTTAATAAACTGGCCAAGCATTAAATGAAAACCATTAATTAGCTTGTAAATAGTTGCCTAGTTATCGCAATTAGTAATTTTGTCATTGCTTGGTCCCTCCAAGCCATAATTTACGCTTGAAATGTAATTATACGGGCTTCGCGTGTTGCATTTCAATTATTTATAACATACAGCCAAAGGTATTTTTAAAATTATTTCATCATCATCATCAGCCTGTGTCTCTCCACTGCTGGATATAGGCCTCCCCCAAGGCTCGCCAGTGACCTTCCTTAGGTCATCTAGCGGGGGGTCGACCCACTCTGCGTCTTCCCGTACGTGGTCTCCACTCTAGAACCCGTCTACTCCATCGTTCATCGATTTTACGACAGACGTACCCAGCCCATTGCCACTTCAGCTTACTAATTTTGAAGGCTATATCGGGAACTTTGGTTTGGTTTGGTTGGATTTCCTCGTTTCTGATTTATTTTATTTTCAAATTTTACGAAATTTAATAAGGCCTAATTTAACCTTCTTTTAGATCATCCGTCTATCTGGCGCAGGGGACGTCCTACGTGACCCCAATCTTGGTCTTGGTTTTTTTGAAAAAAACAAAAGCAAGAGTTCGAATTGTCCTAATTTTGCCTAAATCTTAAATTGCCTTGCTCATATGCTATTATAACACACATAATTCTGGATTACCAGTTACGGACCAACCATGATTACCTAACTTGTGTTTGTTTATATTTTTTATGTATTCGTCATTATTTTAGTGCTGACGATATCCTAATTGTTACAAGATAACCAAAGGAAATGATTTGTTTTAATTTTTTTTCAATTGTTTTTGAAATATACTGGTTTTGATGTGGACAAAATATTTTTATTTGCTGACAAAGTTGATAAATATAAGTAGAGCGTTATACGATTATAGGGGTATATATACGTATATAGACAGGGGTTTTTCTTTTTATTTGAATACATTCAACAAAATTGCGCACTATTTAAATTTACCATAAGCTTAATACACTCTCTGCTATATTTATTTCTCTCATTATAGTCATCATATAGTATATATATTATAGTAGGTATATTATATTTATGTATATTCATAGAACGTATGTATGTAGTTTTATTTGTATGTATTAGTATGTAAATAAGTATTTATTCACTAGTATTTTTCTATTAGTTTTGATAGCACCTGCCTTATCTTGTCGTAACTGCTTTAGTTGTCCCAAAGGTTTGACCAGTATAGAATGTCTAGCGGCATTCCGCCGGTCCGCCTTTGTACTTTGTGCAATAAAGTTTATAATAAATAAATAAATAAAATCTTTACTATACATATATAACTATTTCAAAGTTCAAGTAAATCAGACAAGTACTTTTGAGATAGTAGTTTGCGTACATGTAGGAAATTGTTTCCAAGGAACATCTCTGCCAATTTATTAAAAGTCGCTCTGTACTATTGACGTGATAATCAACGTCATGTAATTATTTATTTAAGAGGTTTTATTTAAGAGGTTTTGCGTCCCTCTCGCACGCACAACAGTGTATTAAGTACAGAGTATATATTTAGCAACCTTCGCTTTAAATGTGGCTAGGGTGTAAACGAGTGTATAAGCTATATTATTGTTTACTTTTTATCAACATCCTTTCAGTACTATTTGCGTGAAAGAACAAACATCTATATATCAATCAATTGAATTATATAGCTATCTATTATGGGACAATATAAGAAGTCAATGTCACACTGATACATCGAACTATTTTTACACAATAATATGGGTTTAGCGTTGTATGATTCATGAGTATCTCGCGAATCCGTGCCAGGGATCCCACGTCGTATAATGTAATGGATTCTCCGCAAATTATTCACATACTCAAAATAGGTGTAACGATGTAGTTAGTTAATAATTGTAAACTAAGCACAAACGCAAGTTTTTAAATTGAATGGGTAAAAAATCGCGGAGTGAACCGAAGGAAACCTGAATTATTAAGCTTGCTACTAAAGCTGACAGCAGAACATATTAATTAACACGGTAATTCCGTCATAGCTCGAGATCTGGAGATGCCTACTATTGAGGAGATTGTCGTCGGCCTGACTAGACGTATGGTCGACAAGGGACACTTCAAGCATCTCCAGAATATCGCTTCGTCTTTCTTTACAGCCTCTGAACCGGAGAATACTTCCTAGAGAAGTGCTCCAGGGGGATAGCTTAAGTAGTCGAACCTAGACTTCTAAGTTCGTCCAGCACCAAAAGTGTATGAATTACCGGCGGCGTGTGGTTGCCCGCTGAGATTCTGTCTAAGGCCTATTAGAGATCCGGGCCTGGACGACCCCGCTGTCTGTCGAAAGGTGAAATGATGACCACGACCACTATAGTAAAGTATCATCACGACCGTCTATTATTATTATTTAGCCAACTTTACTATAGGCCTATCATGACAAGTGGCAAGCTCGTCGATGTCTCCAGCGTACCGAACTCGGGAAATATAAATTAATAATTTAATTGTTTAAAAATTGTTTGTCGTTGTCGCCACTAATTTATGGAACAATTTGCCTCTTAGCATCAGACAGGTAACCACCAGATCACTATTTAAAAAAATGGTCTATTCGCATTTCCTATCCCAATAAAGTTAGTATATTATTATGTATGTATGTAGGTTTATACGAGTATATAAGTATGTATTAGTACGTAGTATATTATATATTTATATATCTAGTTAGTTATTAAATAATATTTTTTATTATCCTTTATTTTTTAACCTACTTTTCAGTAAAGTGTTTAAAGTTATCCCAATGGTTGGCTATGATAAAACATCTTGCGGCATTAAAGCCCGCCTTTGTCTTTGTGCATTAAAGTATTAAATAAATAAATATTATTGTGTCCCTACAATTGAATCGACCTCCGAGTCTAAATCCACGGACTTAACTGCTAAACCACGGATGCAGTAGCGACTAAGAAAAGGGACTTATTGAAGCTACAAAACTCCCACGAGAAAACACGGTGAGAAATCATTTGGTATCCAAATAAGGGTGTCCCTATGATGCACGCGAGTAGCAAGTGTGCAAACAAGCAAGTACTCGTGTAAGCTATAACTTTCATCGCTTGGAATGGCAACGCCGCGGCTGCAGACAGCGATCATCGTACCGTTTCACTTCCACGCACTGTCTCACATGCAATTCTTGAATATATGGATAATTTATTGTAAACAACCGACAAGCAAAACCTCTTTACGCAAACTGTTATTTATCAAATTAAAGTTATTGGCACATAAATTTCGACTGGGAATACAGAATAACCTAATTCTTTAGAAATACTCTTATTTCGAAAGAAGAGAGAATTCGAAACGTTGATATTCGTCAGAGAACGCAAGTTACTGACATAGCTTTTAAAATAAGCAAGCTGAAGTGCGCAGAACCGACGAACGATGGGGCAAACGGGTTCTAGAGTGGAGACCACGTACGGGAAGACGCAGAGTGGGACGACCCCCCGCCAGATGGACAGATGACCTAAAGAAGGTCGCTGGTGGGGGTTGGATGAGGGTAGCGAAAGATCACGTTAAGTGGCGAGCCTTGGGGGAGGCCTACATCCAGCAGTGGAGAGATACTGATGATGACTCTTGTTCGGAAAGGATCATCTGTAGTAGTGAACAACGAGGACTTTAGTTTTAATAACAATATTGTATAACGGACTGGTAGAGAAGCTACACACATAAACAGTGTAAGAGCTACTAATTAAACTGGATCGCCTTCTAAACTTATGCATCCGATTTGTTTTCGGCTTGCTAAGTATGACCATATCTCCCATTTTCGTACACAGTTAAATTGGCTCAATATCCGCTTTAGAAGGTCAGTTCATCTTCTTCACTTTCTATACAATATTATTCACAACCCTATAGCTCCTTCTTATCTTAAAACACACTTTGAATTTCTTTGTGATTCACACGACCGCCCTAAATAAGGTTAAAATTGCACCCTTTTCGGGTTGCACTTGGGTATGTAGTCTAACTTAATTCTGACTTGCCTGGTGGGTTACTGCTGTACCAGGTATTGTAATCTCATAGGTACTGATAACTAATTTTAAAAGGTTAATAATTGATAGTTCTGTATAAGTTTTATTTTGTAAATCTGATTTCCTTTTAACATTAACAGGTCACTGGAATCTGCTAAGCTGCTGGTCTTCTGCTAACAGCTTACTTATTGGACCACTTTGTTGCTTAGTCTTACACTAGCAGGAGTAAAATCATTCAAAATAATTAATGACGTTTCATAAATGCCTGTTTACGTGAATACATATAGTTTGACTTTGACACCCCACATATTATACTGTCTCACTCTCCCAAAGGTTAGCTGGTAAAAAACCGTAATGGCTTTAAGTTCGCCTTTGTACATACTTTTAAGTTAAATGCAATAAAGTATTTTAATACTAATAAATTATGGTTTCTAAAAAGAAGAAAAACAAATAAAAGAAAACAAAGACCCTCGCACAAATAATGTTCCAATAAAGAGACTATAAAATAAAAGTGTATGTACAACAACGTTAATGACCCTAGTTACGACTATTAAATATCTGTAATACATAGCAAAGAAACTGTAGATGATGATAAAAATAAGGATGTCTAATCAATAAAAAAAAACAATAAAGATCCAATAAAGCGCAATGGTCCGCCAACGCGAGTAGAAAAACATTATCCATCTGACAGATAGCTACTTCCGCAATACGTAGAACGTAAAAAAACGAAGCAGCTACGTCCCACTAGGTCGAAGTCGAAAGCGGAAAGCGGTCCTACGATGCCATGAAAATAAAAGTGACTAGCCATAAACGACCATCCCATTTAACTGTACTAAATTGGATAGGGATGACGGCTTGTGTACAAATTGTCGAGATCAGAAATTAATTCATTTAATACTAGCTACTGACACGAGTGATGATAACTTTTAAAGAGAAGAATTTTTAGATCAGCAATACGCATTCCATTAATCTGCAGTCGGAGCTAATTTAATCAGATCCTTTGCATACGCGACAGCAACATATTAAAGATTATTCACAAATGCAATATTTTCCACCTCCATCCAATCCACAACTCACTGCTTCTTAGGGTCATCTGTCCAACTACATCTTCTCGTGCGCGGTCTTCATTCTAGAACTAGTCCACATTTAATAACATACAACTTTAGCCTAATATTATTTATCTATTACCTACTTGTATACGTACGTAAAGCTAATCTAAAAATAGAGAAACATTAGGAAAAAGGGAAGAAATGCTTTACAAAGTGGGGATATAAAGACCGTTGAGGCGAGACGCACCTACGTACGCGAGTCGCTTTGAGGTCGCGGCTGACGACGATGTGTGCCAGCACCACAATACCAGTCAATTAACCTATTAAAAGCGACCCAAGCCACTACCAAGAGGAGCAATAACCCCACACAATACCTGAACGCAAATACGAATAGCTTCAACGCTAACGTGTAATACGACTCTAAACCTAGTAGTCGCTTGTTTACTACAATTTATTTATTTGAATTTTATTGCACAAAATCCAAAGGCTGATCTAATGACGCTAGACATTTAATAACGGTCAAACCTTCGGGATAACAAGAGCAGTAAGGTACTTGTAATACAAAATAAATTTGAAGAGTTTTAATGCAGGTAACATATTAAAATTAAACATATACACGTACTTATTATACAACCGTTCAAGGATAATTTTGAACTAATAAAAATATATGATATTATGCTTTTAATTGACCACGAAATATTACGAGGTTGCTGGCAAAAGGGTAAACAACAAAGATAAGGTTGCTGTATTAGTTTAGCATGTTCCTATAATATACCACAGTACAGAATCTAGTATAACGGTTGATAATTCCATTTTGAATGATATTTATCGAGTTAGCAACATTGCTGATGTTTTCGTAACCTGGATTATAAACGACAATCGAAAATACTGTTTTACGATTTGATAGCCGGCCAAAATGTTAATAGGTAGCAAGACTGACAAGTTTAGTGACGTATACTTAGGAACGCTTCTGATAAACAAGAATCAGTATATCGTGCTAACTAATGAGGAAAAAACCAGTACTAACCGTGCGCGGGGGCCGCGTGAGGAAGCGGGGCACGGGCTTTCTCTAGTTCACAACTGTGAGCTATAAAGAGCGACTCGCGCCTGATTACTTCGGCATTCGGTGTACAGCCGTTTCGCCCGCATCTGCTTCGTGTATCATGCCTCTCCCATTGTTTGTTTTGTTTTTACTTTCCAAATTGTTACTAATACAATAACACATTATGATTAGACGTTTATATATAGGTAAGGAGTAGTAAGTTGCAGTAGTATTATGTCAAGGTCGACGGTTTCATTGTTTGTCCTCAAGCGAAGGTCGTCCGACTATGGCCGAGTTAGGCCGGAAAATACGAGGAAATCCATCATCCGTTTTTTAAGTCGTGATTCGAATGACGCGCAGATAATTGTATTTCGAATACCCGATTGGAGAAGCCGTTCCGGCCGACGACGGGCGTCCCGTTGCCGTGACGTCACACTGGGACGTAACTGATACTTTCAGCAGCCTCGCTGTGGGAAGGATTTCATGTATTGAATTGCAGGTTGTGCGCAACGACTGTGGCTATTGTCGGTTACCTAATTTTCCAGCGAGCGGTACATAGAGTTGCAAAGTGAGAGGTCGCCACAACCGGTCCGTTTGGTTCGAGGCGATCGAAAGATATAGCAACGACATATACTTATATCTTGTTATTAAGTCGAGTGTTTTGGCTCAATAATAAGTTCCGCTTCTGAGAATAATGAGGTGAGCAGAAGCTAAGGGACATACCCGGACGCAGAGCAGAAGATTGCGCGCCTCGAGATAATGCGTATTGACGTAAGGCCACGGACTTGGGGCGATTTTTGCCGGCCCAATTGAAACTTTAAACCCAGACAGCTTGCGCTCATTATCGTTTGTTAAGTACTTGTTACGTCAGTGGCTGGTGATAATAATTTGTTCGCTTTAGTAAGAATAATGACAGGAGAGTCCACGAGCGAGGCTTGTGATCGACTTCTAGATAATTTGCTTCAATTATAACTGACAAATGTGTAAATAAATAATTTAGATATCACAATGTTGTTTCCAATAATTATATAACACGGCTTGATGTATTTACTAACTGCTAAGTAGAAATATTTGTAATTCATTATTCTGTTATTAAGTATAATTTAACGTCGATCATTGCCACTCAAGATATTACTCGTAAATTAACAGTAGTAGGTACTAATGTTTAAAGTTATTTGTTTTACGTAGACTTTTGCGGTGGCAGAGTAAATACAGAAGAATTAAATTTTCCATTACTTATTATGAGTGTGTTTACAATGTCATAATAAACCACCATTCGTTTTTATTTAAGCATATTCGTGGGAGATAAGATTACAAAATTATTTATTTATCATCGACACTGTTTAATATACAAGTATCAAATGAAGTTTCATCATCGACATCCTTTGTGTCTGTGCTGGATGTTTAGGCTTCAAGGCTCGCCACTGCACACGGTCTTTTGCAAGCCACACCAGCAAATATTTAGATCATCCGTCTATTTTACGTGGGATCGTCTCGTACGTGCTCTTTCGTCGGTTCTGCGGCATATATGTAGATGTGGCCGATCCATTTCTTCAGCTTGCTAATTTTAAATGCTATGTAGGTAAGCATGGTCTCCATTAGAAAAATATCAAAATAGCTAAACGACCTTGAGGACCAGAGCCACTATCAGTGTCTACAATTTCGCTTCGTACGCCATTACGGGAGAACGAAAAAGTTCCATAACAAAGTCAAATTAACAACTATACTGATTACCAATAACAACGTCGTTAATGACTCCAAGATAAATAAAGATACGTTTTAAAGTTCAATAGAAATAACTAATAGTCTCAAAACAAGACAAGTAACAATGAATAAACAATTTAAATGAAAATAAGCGATATGTTGATAAACACGGCATTGCGATGTGAGAAACTTTAACTTTAACGATACAAGGCGAGCCATCTTGATAATTCTTGCGCAAATTAATGTGAGAGACAAAAAATTAGAAAACCCAGTCTCGTGTGTCGCCCCACATACAGTCGCGGGCGAATTTGGCAATGCGTCAAGCGCGGAAATTATTCTTCTAACACAATTTACTAACGGTAGTCACTTTCATAGTAGACATATTTAAAAGGCGAGTGAGTGGCCAGTTATTCGTGGTTTCTACGATACTATTTGCATATTCGCCGACTTTCTAATGGACGATGCGGCCGCTCTTGTCGCAATCGTCGGCCGCGGTGAGGTAACATCGATTCATTTAATTATATATGAGGAAAA
The DNA here is from genome assembly GCA_910589645.1 of Tinea semifulvella. Taxonomy (NCBI): domain Eukaryota; kingdom Metazoa; phylum Arthropoda; class Insecta; order Lepidoptera; family Tineidae; genus Tinea; species Tinea semifulvella. The sequence continues at coordinate 4,730,095 of OU342625.1, forward strand.
AAGAGTATTCGACTCTGGCGCATTGTTGCGAGCGAGCACTCTCGCGTGTACAAGGCGTCTCGGGGTTTTTCACGAGCCGCTCGTTCACTCATTGGCCGCCACGAGCCTTATTAAAACGTCGCTCTCAAACCGGAATGCCTTGCCTTTACGTTTCTTCGTACGATTAATTTTTTTCGCCACCAACGCACGGAACACTACATACACTAATAACAAATTGTAAAGCATTTTCTTTAACATGGTTAGGAAACAGTAATCCATTAGCCGACACCCAATTCTCATTTTCACGTTGCTAAAACTGGTTTTGCCTATTGCCAAACGGCTACCAGTGCTATGTAATTTAATAAATCATAAACCGAGGCCTAGATGTAACGCCCTCATAGATTAAGCTCTATCATTCCTCAGATTTACTGCATACTCAGTTATAACATTATTTAAATCTACATAGAACGTGCACAAGTCGATTAGATAATAATCGAAACTTGATAAGATAATGCTTTATCCAATACTTCCTATGATAAAGCGAAACCGCTGAGGCCTGTGATGTTTGGTAACATTGTAGATTAGCTGTAGTCGAACTTTAAAATTTCAATTGCATACACAGACAGATTGCGAAACGTCGAGAGAATTCGAGAAGGTTGGTCGGCGTCTAATGCGAAAGGTGACAAGAGTGGTGCGCATCGGGCGGTTGGCAAGGATGCATTCTGGGGCCGTTCTCCGTCTCGGCGGCTTGCGACCTTCCGCCGCCTCTCACCTGCCAACGTGACTGCGAGCACGGCCTTACGTCGCGAGGCTGTATCGAAACCTCTACGTAACCAAGTGCTCTTTCCAGCATTGGTTACTCAACACTCGATAGGGGTTCCGTCAATACATGCAGTATAACTAACTCGAGACCACGTGACTTAGTTGCGCAAGCGCTATTGCAGGCGCACCTTAGGAGATATTACTAAAATGAATTACAAAGAAATCCTCGATTATTGTACAATGTACGTCGACTCGATGATGAAATTGCGGCCATAAATATTTATTACGAAAATTGGAAAGCGTCTCTATTATATTACAATCATTAGTAAATACAGTACAATTTAATTAAGGAAGCGTTGTTTACGTAGGGCATTAGTTTTAATGAATTTTAGAAGGAAACCTTTCAATTCTACATTATAAGCTTACAAGAAGGCTTTAGCAGAATCATGCTGTATTTAGTTCGGTAGTGATAAGAGCAGAATAGTGGATGACATCTAATTGCGCAATGCTAAAAGGGTGCCCATTTAAAACCAACCTGATTACTCTTCTCTCTTCCCCACACACGATAGAGGGTGTACCCATAGAATTGAATATTATAGAACGCAACTATAGGTATTTTTTATTGATACTTTTGAATTACAATCTAGAACATAAAGGAGCTATTCCATTGTCTCTGTATAGAAATATATGAACTAATGTCCAGTGCAGCCGACGAACAAGCTAAACACGAATTGTCATGTATGACTTAAATTGATTATGATGTGTGTGTGTACCTGAATAGTTGGAAGGTGAGCTAACGTCCATTGCAGTCCACAAACACGCTATGCACGAATCACACGATTTGTCACATTTGAATTTAATTGATTGTGATTCGTTTGTGTACCTACCTGAATAGTTAGAAGATAAGCTAACATCCACTGCAGCCGACGAATACGCTACACACGAATCACAGGAATTGTTATTATTATTATTAAAATACTTTATTGCACTTTAACTTAAAAGTATGTACAAAGGCGAACTTAAAGCCATTTCGGCTTTTTTACCAGCTAACCTTTGGGAGAGTGAGACAGTATAATATGTGGGGTGCAATTTTAACCTTATTTTAAATTTGAATAAACTACATAAATAGTATGTATACATAGACTACTTAAATACTTATTAATATATAGTAGATATATATGAAGATAATATAATATTATTAAGAAGAAATATTTAAATTTAAAATATACTGTTCAGCTTGTTTAAAAAGAAAGTATTAAGTTGTTTTTTAAAGATGTGAATTGAAGGAGCTTGTCTGATGGTCAGTGGAAGCTTGTTCCACTGACGAGCAGCCGATACAGTAAATGAATCTAAATATCTGCTGGAAGTGTGGGGTGGGATTTTAAGTTGGTTGTCATATATTAATAGAATTAAATGTGATCAGTTTGTGTTACTGAATAGTTAGAAGGTAGGAATACAACAAGACACTGCATCTATTGTTGTTTGGTCGCCGAAACAATAGCAAGTAAAAGGCAAAATGTTCTCAGGTGCAGCACACCTAGTTATACTTAATTGCGCAGTAAGCTCACTTTTACTAGCTCATGAACGTGCAACCCAGTTTCATTAGTGTATCTGTAATAATTTGCATGTTTACTGCGAATACATCCGTAACACACTCCAATGACACACCTGTATTGGACAAGTGACATTTTGTGATAACTTCCAACTACGGTGCTAAATTGAATAATTGGTATAATAACAGCAATTGCAGCTCATATGTTTACTTTGTCTAGATGTCTTTTCGTATTTGGAAAAATATTAGGTAATATGTCCCCGTGGTCAAGAGGTTAAGACCGGAGATTAAGATGTTCAGTAACCCAATCTTAAATATAATATAAAGGTAATTCTATGATAATGGAAGGTTACATGAATACACGCATGCACACACAGACTAATATACGCAAACAAATCCCCATACACTTACATACTACACATACATACATACTCACTCACATCACACAAACATTAGTACACTAACAATCTTATACACCCAATCAACCTATGCAGTATATGCCCTAGTATATTTCTTAATTATAAGTTTTTGATTTTATTTTATATATATATATATATATTAAATTTAGGTTTGTTATTTTCAAAAAATATCCAACGTAAGTTTGTATTTGTCTGCATGTTTTATTATGTTCCACTGGGAGCTAACGATTGCTGTCACACAGTGTCATACTGACATTGGCACAGCAACGTTATTTATAAGTTCTTGTAAGAAAAACTTCGAACAAATAAACAATTTGATTTGATCTTTGGTGAGTTTACTGGGGATGTCTTGGAAAATATATTGTATGTACATAAAAATATCCATAAATTCCCTAAGAATAAAGATTTACATTCGTTGAATACACGAAGTAAAAATCAGCTACATGTGCCAGGCTATAGACTACAAAAAACTAGGCGTTCATTCATGGGACAATGTGTGCCAATCTATAATAAAATTCCTGAAGAAATATTAACAAAGCCAGAACACATCTTTAAAACTTACATAAAAAAAAAGTCTTAATACAAAAATCATATTATACAGTTGATCATATTATCAGGACAAAAAGGCTTGGTAATTTTAGTTGTATTACTATAATTTTATATACAAGTATACATATTTCATATTGACATTTATATTTAATTTATTTTTTTTAGCTTATAAGTTTAGTATGTAGTATGACAACGCCTGTATACAGCTGCAAAATACATTTATGACATTATATATATATTCAGATTGTATATAAAGTTGTTTGGTGGATTAATGTGTCTGTTTTGTTTAAATTTAAGTAGGCCTACTTACTGAATAAATTAATTTGAATTCGATTGAATTTTGACAAAAATAAATTTAGCTCTTTGAATTTTGCAAGACCATTTATTTATTTAACATTTGGAATACAAACTGAGATCATGGCTAAAGTAAGCATTTAACAACAGGCATTAACAATATATGAGCCAGATTCCATAAAACTACTCACTAAGAACATATATATTTGTATATTGATTGGGGTGAGTTAGCAAAATTTAACAAAATAATTAACAGAATTAACAATAGAATAAACTTAAACTAAACTAAAAGCTACAAGTTACATAGGGTTACAGTGGCCTGGTCTAAATGACAAAACAACAATGAAAAAATATAAGTTTAACTGCAATGCTCGAAGCTTGACTTAGAAGCTTCCTTTGAACCGAAGAATAGATCCATATCATATGAGGCTTCATTACAGCCCCTAGTACACAGCGTCCTAGACCTCCACTGCTGAAAATGGGCCTTCCAAAACATATATCTGGAGAATTTGGCCTACACTCGCCACGCTGGACAGACGGCTTGGCAAGGATATGATGCCAATTTTTATTTTATTCCACAAGTTGGTATTAGTGGAACCGGGACCGACGGCTTGACGTGCTCTCCGAGGCACGGGAACTGTGGTGTTGTTAATCTATGACAAATGTAAAAGTAAAAAGTAAAGTATCATCACGACCGTTTCCCTTTCGGGGTGGTCAGAAACCACGCTTATAAATAAGCGGATTCACATTAAGCCAACTTTACTATAAGCCAATCATGACAAGTGGCAAACTCGTCGATATCTCCAGGCAGCGTACCAAACTGGAGAAATATCACAAATATTAATTAAATGTATTTATTTACATTATTAAATGTTTTTGTGTCCCGACCAGGAATCGAACCCGGTACCTCCGAGTCTAAATCCACGGACTTAACCGCTAGACCACGGAGGCAGTTGTACAAATGTACGTAAGAAAAGTGCATTTCTCATTGGTACATGCCGGGTGGGTTACTATAGTCATATTAATTATAGTCCAGGTAATAACCACGCGGAAATAATTTGGCATGATGTACGACTACATCTGAAAGTGACTAAAGTTTATAAATACGAGAAAAAGAAGTAATTAATCATTCGTACCGTGACAGAATGTTAGGAAACTGTTTCCAAACCATTTAGAACAATAAACGTGAAACGTGTTAGTCATCTGCCCTATATCTTTTAAATAATTCCATTTGACCGCCTCCGTGGTCTAGTGGTAACAAACGTTGCCGTGAACTCGGGAGGTCGTGGGTTCGATTCCCACCAGGGGCAAGTTGTACATTGTATAATTTAACACCCAGACCGAGACAAATTATACAATGTACAACTTGCCCCCGGTGGGAATCGAACCCACGACATCCCAAATTCACGGCAACGTTTGTTACCACTAGACCACGGAGGCGGTCTTACTTACCTAATTTCGTATTTGTATATATTTGGTTGGGTAGGGAGAGAAGTAGAATGGTGGATGGTGAGCGTATTATCGCGCAATAGAAAAAAAGGAGGCCTCCTTTTCTTAAACCAGCCTATTGTCGGTCGCAAGCCCGAGACACCATCCTTCTCATCTCTTACCCACACACGATGGACCCGGCACCCGCACGGTGAATCCATGGAATGCTTAGAAATTTGTCTTCTATTTAAGTAGTAGTATGTAACGATTATTATGTATTGTATGTAAATTGTATATTATAATAATGCACCCCGCAAATCCTCTACCACACTGCCAAAGGTTAGCTGTTATAAAATGCCGGCATTAAGTTCGCCCTTGTACATTATGTTTAAGTTTTTTGTGCAATAAAGAGTTTATAAATAAATAAATAAGAGACAGGCAGACGCAGCGTAGGACTTTATTTTACAATATGTAGTGGAGTGTTTTTATTTATAGGAATAAAACATAGGAAACTCTGATTGGATCATCCTATACTTTAAAAAGTAAAGTATCATCACGACCGTTTCCCTTTCGGGGTAGTCAGAAACCACGCTTATAAATAAGCGGATTCACATTTAGCCAACTTTACTATATGCCAATCATGACAAGTGGCAAGCTCGTCGATGTCTCCAGCGTACCAAACTCGAGAAATATCACAAATAAATGATTTTTTTTAAAGTACAAAGGCGGACTTAATGCCCGAAGACATTCTCTGACAGCCAAACCTTAGGGACAAATTTGAACAATTATAGGTGCAATCATAGAAATAATAATAATACTATAATTATAAAGGTTAACTTAATAGGATTGATATATACTTACATCATATATCTTCATATATATCATAATATCAATATACTACATACTAATAATACACATTATTATACATAAACATACATATATACTACTTACTAACGCTGTCAGGAGCTATTTAAGAAGTGTGAATACACCAGTTTTTTAAAAGATGACCTGGTAGTTGCTTGCCGTATGATGACAGGAAGATCGTTCCATAAATTAGTAGCAACTACTATGAAAGAGTTGGAGACAAATGCAGTGTAATGTGAGGGAACAGATAGAAGGGAGTTGTAAGAAGAGCGAAGAGATATGTCATGGAAAGAAGAGAGATAGGCGAAATTGTCCTTAAGGTATTTCGGTGTCGCAGGCTCATTCAAAAGCGATATATATTATTTTAAATGTGTTTATTTACATTAATAAATATTTTTGTAGTAAAATAGGAATCGAACCCGGTACCTCCGAGTCTAAATCCACGGACTTAACTATACTTTAGATTTAAAAAATAACTGTTAACTTTGACATTACTGGCGAAATAGAAAAGATATCAGTTCTAGATGTGTTCGCTAGACAATGTCGCGGGAATTTAGCTCAAGGTGCGAGACACGCGTTGCAGAGCGCGATCGGATCCGAGGAATTTTTCATCAACGTCATTCATCGTTTCATACAATGCAATACAACTCAATTGACGATCAAATTAACATCCCAACCGTAATCCATTGCAGCAGAAACTATACTTTATTAAAGTATATTAAAAGTAAATTAAATTAAAATTAAATATAAAATGTATTTTTTGTCAATGGGAGACCTCTTAATAACATCCGATATGCAGATGACACAATTCTTCTGGCAGATAGCTTAAGCGATTTACAGATTCTGCTAAATAGAGTGAATAATGTAAGCGCCAACTATGGTTTAAACATGAACATAAAGAAAACTAAGTTCATGGTCGTCGGACGGACAAATGTCGACAATACTGCTGCGCTTTACATTAAAGACCAACCGCTCGATAGAGTTAAATCATACAAATATCTAGGCTCCATTGTGAATGAAGAAGCAGATCACAGTACCGAAATAAAATGCCGCATAGAACAAGCTAGAAACGCCTTTGTTAAAATGAGCCACCTTCTCTGCAATCGCAATCTTAAACTTCCTACAAGATGCCGACTCGTCCGATGCTACATATTTTCCATTCTCCTGTATGGTGTCGAATCATGGACCCTGACAAACACAATGTCGAAAAAGTTAGAAGCTTTTGAAATGTGGATATACAGGAGAATGTTGAAGATATCATGAAAGGACAGAGTAAGAAACGAAACTGTCTTGCAGAGAATGAACAAAGGCGTTGAACTATTGAAAATGGTAAAGCGAAGGAAGTTGGAGTATTTGGGACACATCATGCGCAATAAAAAGTATAGCTTGCTGCAGCTCGTCATGCTAGGCAAGATACAAGGCTCCAGAAGACCGGGGAGAAGACGCATTTCCTTCGGGATGAGCACCAGATCCTTGTTCCGGACAGCGGCCAACAAAATCAAAATCGCCTTAATGATAGCCGACCTCCGATAGGAGATGGCACCGTAAGAAGAAGAAGAAGATTTGTTGGCATCTCAACTGCTACTGTAGCGCATATTTTATGACCCATGTCCCCGTCAGCGAGGCGCTTGGCCAAGAAGTTGTATAAGCGGCTGACAGAAAGGTCTGGAGACAGGAAGGCTGGCAATTATTTCTGCCAACGTATTAGCCTCGCTATACAGAGGGGCAATGTTGCCAGTCTCCTTGAGACTATCTCGGATGGGACGTCTCTAGAGGACATTTTTTATTTATAGTTTAGTTTATTTTTAATTTTATTATTTAGGTAGCTTTTAATTTATATTTAATGTACTATAATTAACTTCGAATAAAATTTTAAATTACATTGTTATATTTTCTGGTTAATTATTTTTATGTGATTTATTTTATATCGTTTGTATGTATATGTGTATATGAATATATTTATGTGTATATATGTATGATATATATTATGCTATAATGACGTTATTGTGTCATTCATAAATATGCATTTATTATAATTGTTTATTTGTGTAATATATATAATAAATTATATTATTATTTACTATTGTAGTTCTCATTTATGCTTGTATATTAAGGGATTAGATGAAATTGTAACACTTAAAGCGTCGCAGCTCAATGCCGAGCTAAGTCCCTATTTGTCACCACACACTTTTAATTTTACTTAGTTTTGTTAATGTGACAAATAAAATATTTTTCTTTCTTTCTTTCTTTTCTTTCTATTAAGTACCATTGCATCACTCTGGTGCACAAACCTACCAGGGAACTCCACACACTCCACCAATTATTATCCAACTTAAAATCCCAAAGAACTTCTCTAGCAGATAGTCAATACTAGACACGCGCCGTCTGTCCAAGTGTTAATTACTGCACTCAACTCTGATATTAAAATGTCAATTTCTTAAAGACTTCACAAGTTGGTATTAATGGAACCAAGACCTACGGCTTAATATGCTCTCCAAAACACGGGAACAGTGGTGAAGAAGACAAATTTCTAAGCATTCCATGGATTCACCGTGCGGGTGCCGGGTCCATAGTGTGTGGATAAGAGATGAGAAGAATGGTGTCTCCGGCTTGCGACCGATAATAGGCTGGTTTAAGAAAAGGAGGCCTCCTTTTTTTATTTCGCGATAATACGCTCACCATCCACCATTCTACTTCTCTCCCTACCCAACCAAATACTGTATGATTCCGTTAATGCCGTCTTAAAAGCTCGTTCCATAAATGTATTGACGGCAGACCTGCTTAGGCTCAATTCTTTCAGTAAGTGATGCAAATACAAAAAAACTTATGACAAATGTACGTAAAAAAAGTGTATTTCTCATTGGTTTAAACCGCAACCATTTTGGATTTTAAGAAAAGCATTCTTACAACCGTGCTTCCATTGCTCTTAATGGCTTCTAATATCGGGGAAACCCCGAAAAATAATTTTTAAATGCGTTTAAATTGTTAGCATGCACCGTCGTGTATGGGGAATTCCACACATCCTTGTGAATAAGGTGAGCAACGACCAACTGTGTTGTAAACAGCATAAATATATTACAAAGCTGCCTCCGTGGTCTAGCGGTTAAGTCCGTGGATTTAGACTCGGAGGTACCGGGTTCGATTTCTGGTCGAGACACAAAAATATTTATTAATGTAAATAAATACATTTAATTTATTTGTAATATTTCTCGAGTTTGGTACGCTGGAGACATCGACGAGCAATTCTCGCGCCGCATTTTAGGCCAAAATGAAGAAGCTGTTGTTGTCGGTTTAGCTCGCTGGGTGGGGTTTGCTTCGGAGTTCATTGATAGTTCCATAAATTCGAACACTGCAATTGTATTATCCATTATACCTGGCCAAGGTATACATATGTAGTACAAACGTATCTAAAAATATAAATGATGCACTATTCTGTCTGTCTAATGACTCCTACTGTATGGTTTCTTATTATTATTATTATTTTTAAATAAATAAATATTTCCAGACAGGTCACACAGCGCCATCTGATTTCCGTGGTAAGCTACGAGGCTTGTGTTACGGAAACTAGATGGTTGATAAACTACAAATTATACTTTTTTTTTTGTAAATATATACATATTAAACATATAAACACCCAGACCGAGACAAATTATACAATGTACAACTTGCCCCCGGTGGAAATCGAACTCACGACCTCCCGAGTTCACGGCAACGTTTGTTACCACTAGACCACGGAGGCGGTCAATTGTTCTTATACTCTGTCTGTCTCTGTTCTTTCTCTTCGAATAAATAAATAAATGATGATGAGGTAAGGTATTAATTAAATGGGTAATGTTACTGTCTTGAAAAAAAAAAAATACATTGTATAATAAAATGTTAAGTTGACTATGAATGTCAACCACAGTATTACAGTAGAGGCACATTGTCTCTTGCAAACACAAACAATAGCATAGACAAATTGACTGCGAAACCACTGTGGCTGGATCGTAGACATATAAATAAATAAATATTTCCAGACAGGTCACACAGCGCCAGTCTAGTTTTCCGTGGTAAGGTACGTGGCTTGTGTTACGGAAACTAGATGGTTGATAAACTACATATTATACTTTTTTTAAAAATATATACATATTATACATATAAACACCCAGACCGAGACAAATTATACAATGTACAACTTGCCCCCGGTGGGAATCGAACCCACGACCTCCCGAGTTCACGGCAACGTTTGTTACCACTAGACCACGGAGGCGATACTTCTTAAACGTGCTTTAATAAATAAAAAATATATAATAAAAAAAATAAAAAAATCAGTATCATCATCACGACCGTTTCCCTTTCGGGGTGGTCAGAAACCACGCTTATAAATAAACAGATTCACAAATATTTATTAAAAATATTTATTAATGTAAATGAATACATTTAATTTATTTGTGATATTTCTCGAGTTTGGTACGCTGGAGACATCGACGAGCTTGCCACTTGTCACGATTGGCCTATAGTAAAGTTGGCTAAATGTGAATACGCTTATTTATAAGCGTGGTTTCTGACCACCCCGAAAGGGAAACGGTCGTGATAATACTTTAATTTACTTTTACAATACACACTAAGTTGGCGAGGTTTAAGTGTATGTTGATTGGCAGATCCATCTATATTACGTCTTTGGTTTGGATTCAATATACGCCGGAGCAAGGTAGGCGCGGCGCCATATTGTTTCTAAGCGGATACACTCAAACAGAAGGTATATTTGTATATATCCACAATATAGGTACGCGGATATCAAATACACTTATGTAAGAGACAAAATTTATTTTTTACCTGCACCTACTTTAAATGCTTCATCTGTCCCTAAGGTTGGCTGTCAGAGAATGTCTAGCGGCATTAAGCCCGCCCCTTGTACATAGTGCAATAAAGTTTTGAATAAAATAAAATAAATAAAACTGAAAAATTTAATGGTTACATTAAATGTATCTTTAATGTTTAGGTACATAATGATTCAAATTGCAATAAAAAAAATATTGTTTGTTAATAACTATAAATGTCAAATTTCATACTCTAGTAAACAAAACCAAAAATAGACAAGATATTAGTTTTGGATTGTCAAAAGTTAATAGTATTTAAATGACTGCGCTAAAATTGCAATTATCAGTTGATTTAAAAATACTCCGCTATAAAAGCAAGGCAAGCGGAGTAGAGCAAGTTGGGGTCTACTCTATACGTACAAACTGATGATACATAATTGAAACAGTTTAAAAAAAAAGTCAGGGTCTTTCATCACAAATATACCTATTTCGGTGGTCGCTTTTAAAAACAAACTTAAAATATATTTGTTCACATCTCAAGAATCATTGCAGCAGCACGCCTAATTAAGAAAACGAGGTTATAATACTTTGTAAACATTATTTATTTATTTCAAAAATTAGCCAAATTATATAGCCATAATTTTATGTATATTATATTATTTATTTGAAGGACAAGTTTTTCATTTTATTCTTTATTGTATAGATTGCTTATTCTAATTACAGTTGTGTGTACATGTCATGATGATGCAATCTGCCCATATTATGGGCATACAATATGCTTATGTCAATAGATATTTATTTACAATATTTACTTGTATATAGTTTATATTTAATATTGTTCTTGTCAAATTATGAGGGATCAGCTGAAAATCAGCGCTGTGACCTAGTGTTGCAGCTTATTGCTGATCTGATTCCCTATTTGTCACCACACTATCTTGTTTGTTGTATTATCATTATTATTTTTTACTGCTAGTGTTTTTTTTGTGACAATTTTTTTTTTTCTTTCTTCTTTATTTCTACAATTCAAGTTTAAGGGGCTGTGAGTATTTTTTTTTAAACAAAGATTTACTGGCTCTAGTGGGCCTACACCACATACGGCTCTATCCACTATCGCTCTGACTATTCGACTCTTGCAGACTGCTATTTAAAAGTCTAAATCATATAACTATAACAGGCATGTATATACAAAAAGTAGTCACATTTATTAGAATGCCTAGTGACCTATTTACTTACCAAAAAGATGTCTTTATAAGTAGTCGACATCCAAACACTATTGCCTATACTAAGAAACCAAAAAGCAGAGTTTTTGATAATAATTCTTACGTTATGTAAATTCGTATTTATAAAAAAAATACCAGAGGTTCTTAAACAATTACCTAATAATCAGTTTAAATCTAGAATCAAGAAGCTTATAGTGTTGCTTTTATTCGTTAAGCTAGTTTTATTCATACAAATTTAGAAATTGTAATAATTTGTATTAATAATCTGACGAAAATATCGCACCAGTATTATCTTATTGTAAAAATTTACATATGCCAACTAAATTGATGACATTTTATTTATTATTTAAATTAATTTTTATTGTATAATTTTATATAATTGTTGTTGTATGTAATTAAAAGTAAATTAATATATAATAAATATAAATTAAAAGCTACCTAAATAATAAAATTAAAAATAAACTAAACTATAAATAAAAAATGTGCTCTAGAGACGTCCCATCCGAGATAGTCCTATGGAGAATCGCAACATTTCCCCTCTCTATACCGAGGCTAATACGTTGGCAGAAATAATTGCCTTCCTGTCTCCAGACTTTTCTGTCAGCCGCTTTGACAACTCCTTGGCCAAGCGCCTCGCTGAAGGTCCCCACGGGCCCATCGTATGTATACGTAATTATAAATATCACTTGTCTTCTGTTTCGATATATTCCAGGCCCAGGGCCCCGATTCTCGAACCTTCGACATGCATGTCCGCTCGATTTGCTCGACAGTTTTCTATGGAGATCTGTCACTTTTCATTCGAATATTTAAAACCGACATGCAAGTCGAAAGCGCCAGAATTAGGCCCCTGAAGACAGAGCACATTCATACATAGGTAAAAGAAATTTGTGTCAACTATTTTTTTTTATTATAATTATGGAAAACGATTTAAAAAAAGAAGAGGGGAAATTAATTTTTAATGACAATCAATTAAGGATTCCACAAATTAGTATTAGTGGAACTGGGACCAATGGCTTAACGTGTTCTCTGAGGTACGGGAATGGTGGTGTTGTAAATCAATAACGAATGTACGTAAGAGAAGTGTATTTCTCATTGGTACATACCTTGTTAGGATTATTACAATTGAGCCACCACCGCGACAAGCAATTGAATCCTATACCTTCTAAATCACCGAATCACCGTGTTGATTTTCAGCTGATCCCTTTTTATTGATAATCTGTTATTCCAGAGTAGAGGGGGCGTGCTAAAACCGCCCGGTGTCGGCAAGCAACCTTGGTCGACGCCGTTAACCTTGCAGCAGACACTCGCCTGTCTGATGCACGCACTTGGAGACAACTCATTATAATCAGATCAACTGGTCAAATTAACATTTCACCAGACGGCAAAAAGAGATTTAAGGTTAAATGGGTAGTGTCTAGGGATTGCAATTCTGTGGAAAAAATATTTCGTAAAGCAAAATTTATTATACATGTTTTATATTTTACAATAAAATTATAACATTGGGTAAGTATATTAATATTATATTTATCTATTTTTATTTCATCATCACAGCCCTAGATCTCCACTGTTGGAGATGGGCCTTACATAAAATTCTGGAGAATTTGGCCTACACTCGCCACGCTGGCCAGACGGATTGGCGAGGTTCTGTTTATTAAAACCTTGATATGCCTATACCTGAAGGTTTTTTTTGTCGACGACACAACATTACACGGGCAAAGCCCGGTCAAATAAGCTAGTAGGTACTACATATAATAAATACCTACATACTAATAAAAAAGCTACACAGCGTTTTCCTGCTCCTTAGTCGGTACCCCACTGATGGGGATCGTGACTCCGTCGCAATCGCAGCTCATCCACCAGCCGTCTCCAACTGTTTCGGTCCTAGGCGTAGTGGATGACCTGGTGTCCCTGTACACTACTGTCAGGTGGTCAATCACCGAAGTGAACATCGCTTGGGGCTTGTTCCTCTTGTTCTTTCAACGTCTACCTTGCCCGTAATTGGAAGTTTTTTTCAATTATCGTTTTCTCTTGCAATGTGGCCAAAGAATTGCAAAATGACGGTAAAGAGCTCCCGTAAGCTTAAGCTCTTCGAGCACAGAAATGTTAGTAGGTACATCGTGCGGTGCAAGAGATTCTGAGCAAACGAAGCCAGCACCATATCTCAAACGATCCTCGCTCTATCCGCGTCTTTAATGGTCCATGTCTCAGAACCGTAAAGAAAAATAGAGAAGACAAGTGTTCTGACGATGTGATGTCTTTCACCACATATTCTGTTAAATTGGATCATAAGATTATACGGAGGCCTTATACTGGATGTAAAAAAAACTTTAAAACTTGTCTCTTGAAGGCAAATCTGTTGCATGTCAGTTGGAGACCGGAACATCGTTCCAGAGATGATGCTATGACGACGAAAGTCTTGGATACAAAGTTTGTGTGATGAGAGGGAATTAAGAGAGTATTGAGGGATAGATATAGTGTATAGATTCTAGATGTTCACTCACATTTCTTGTTTATATTTTTGTTTTGCTTTTAAATAATTTTGTATTTTTTTTTTTTTTTTTTAAATAGGTTTATTCAATGTTTTATTTAATCATTAATTTTATTATCTTTATAAATTTAAATTGAATATCAGTGTTAGGTTTACTATTAATAGGTTGCATTCATTTCATGCTTATGTATAATGTTATTTGTTAATTTTAAGGATGTAATTAAAAAAAAAAAAAGTACAAGTACTGAGTTATGCGATGACCGGAGAGTTCGCTAATGGATAGGGATGCAAACGATACATTGGTGTTTTAACATCTGTCGCTGGGTGTCAAAAAACTAAACGAAAAGAACCGTTTCCGACCTGTCTGTTGAAATCCTACCTTCGCATCTACAATCACAACTCAAAACTATTACCTTCTATAAGGACAATAATTGTTCGAAAACTATAGAAAGTTATATATTTAAAATTGTAGTAGTCGACCTTAAAAACCAGTCCAGAGCGTACAAGGTGAATATTATAATTTAATACAATGTCGAATGTACGCAACAGCCTCCTCATTAGTGATGTTTAAAAAAAAAAAACGAAAAACATTGGCAACGAAATTATTTTGTTCGAAATTAATTATAACATTAAAAATAATTTAAAATCTATCTAAAAAATAAGATTTAAATAAATACATTTAATTAATATTTGTAATATTTTTCGAGATTGGTACGCTGGAGACATGGACGAGCTTGCCACTTCTTTATAAGCGTGGTTTCTGACCACCCCCGCAAGGGATACGGTCGTGATGATACTTTTTACTGTACGTAAGAAAAGTGTACTTCTCATTGGATCTTAAAACCGGGTCACCACCGGTCTTATATAAATACAATTAAATTTAAATAGGTGGTAGGCGGACTGATGGTGGTAGTTTGTCCAGTCTGCCGGGGCGGGGAAACATTCACCGTTCGCGCCGATAAACCCAGTAAAGTGTATCCACACATTTTGGGATCAGGCTTGAATTGCCGTCGTCAATCGTCCCAGTCAAGCCGGCATATTGTTAGGGACTGATGTCAGTCATGAGTGTCTGATTCCAGTCGCTGGGTACAAGATCACATGTCGTGCTAGTATAAAAAAAATAGGTTATACAATCAAAAATACGGTCCAAGCCCAAACCTGTCTGCCGAATACACATAAATAATTTGCGTTTAGTTGTAAGAATTTCACTCTCGGCAAACAACTATACATTCACTTGTGTTTGTATAAACCGGCAAAATTTATGAGTACTTTCAAAACTCTGCAATTAATACCAATTTGTACAAAAAAAAAGTACAAGTTTACGACAATAAAAATATATGTTTAGCTTAAAAGTATCGTGCACCTGGTCATGCAAGGAAAGATGTCATCATCATCAGCCTGTGTCTCTCCATTGATGGATATAGGTATAATAAAATCAAAATAATTTATTTCCATTGGTTCTCTCAAAACAACTTCGATACAGTCAGAACTAATAAAATCAATACAATTATCAAAACATATGTACTAATCAAAGTGGTAATAATGGTTGAACCGTAAACAGGCAATAATCCATATTTATGTATGTTAGGCACAACATTATTGCTACAAGCAAGTAAAACTAACTAACTTAGAAACTACTTAAATAAGATCGTGGCTCTAAAGGCCGTGGCAGTTTACATTCTAAATACTTAATAATTATGATGTACAGAAATTATATACATATGTCAGATAATTTAAAAAATTATAAAACAAAAATAATAATAATTTAAAAAAAACGTGTCAACTTATAATCTAAATAATAATAATGATATGTCAATTAAACATAAATTCATAGCTGTAAATGGGCCGTGCCAAATAATAATAATAATAACGGGAGCTTGCAAATCTTTGGTGCAATCAGATTATACCAGACCAAGTAGCTGCAATAGTACACCAAATATTAGCAAGCAAATATAAATTAGTAAATCAAATTGTTTTATACTACAAATACAAGCCAAGCATCGTTCTGCAAAATGACAATATTTATAACTGAAAAAACATTGATAAACAAAGACCTGACATTACTTTGATAAACAAAGAAAATAAAACAGCATATTTAATAGACATAGCCGTGCCCAACACTCATAACCTAATAACTACACATACAGAAAAAAATACTAAATACAGAGACCTTGCAATAGAGCTTAAATCCCAACTCAAATTAGAAAAAGTAACAACTGTACCCATATTAGTATCCACGACCGGAGTAATACCCAAAACATTACATGACAGCCTCAAAATTATTAACGTAGACCAGCACACATACAGACAATTGCAAAAAGCTACAATCCTTAATACTTGCCGTATAGTCAGAAAGTTTGGAGTTGAAGAAGCATGATGCTCACTTGGCCGAGGCCCGTGAACATCATTAGGTTAACCGGTTAAATACTGAGATTCTTTAAGAATACACATAACAATAATAATATTCTTTATTGCACAATGAAGTGTACATAGGCGAACTTAATGTCTAGTGACATTTTCTACCAGCTAACCTTTGGGATAGTAAGCAATGATTGTGGGCATTAAATCACGAATTTAAAATCGGGATTAATAATAAAAAATATAGAATCTTTTTGTTTTTACTAAAATAAATTATACATATATGTATATATGTACTAAAGAAATATGTATATCTTCAAAATATCTGTAGTGTTATTCCCTTGTTAAACTATATTTCTCAAAACATTCGACATTATCTCCACAGGCTCTGATGGAGACATCGACGAGTTTGCCAGCATAAAAAAATATCATTTAGCAAATAAAATTGGATATAGGTGTCATGTAACTGTACAATAGTTGTTTGGTATATTTATAACGGAGGCGACGAGGAATGGCAAAATAATCGCGATCAAACCGGTTGCTGACTATATCGAACGCACATACAACCATTTCGGTAGAAACAAAAACATGACAGAAGGTCGGTAATCTGTACAATTTATTTATTTACATACCCTTTACATACTCCAATACACTATGTAAGGAGAAGTCAGACGTTATTAATAATAAAAAAATAACACATTTTTTAAACTTATTAGATAATTTATTTATTTATTTAAATCTTTATTGCACAAGGTACAAAGGCGGACTTAATGTCGCTAGCATTCTATGAGAGTCAAACCTTCGGGACAACAAGAGCAATTTAACAATGAAAGGTAGGTGAAATTATTAGGTATTACAATAGTTAATTAATACTAAGTATTGCTATCCCTAATACACAAAACTTGAAAAAATAAGAAAATAAAAAATAGCAGAAAAAAATAAGAAAATATACCAATCTTAAAGACGAAATATCCCGCATGTGCCACGTCATAAAAGTACAAATAGTCCTGTCATCTACAGGTGTCATCCCTAAAAACCTACAGCAATCACTTCAATTACTAGATTTATCCCCACACACATACATCTCATTACAGAAACCCACAATACTAAACACATGCAGAATCGTCAGGAAATTCCTACAAACAGAACCAGATCATCATTAAAAGTATTCACTCACTTCCATAAATAATACTCCCTTGGCTAAGGCTCGCATTATTAAAATCCGGCCTAAAAACCGAGAGTTTGTATAATAAACCTAAATAATAATAATAATAATAACAAAATATAACACTCACAAATTTAAAAAATCCAACATGCTTTACTAAGTTTGGACAGATCGTCAGCAAAGATGTCAAGATATGGTGTTGACTCGAACAAATTTCTAAGTGCATAGAGTGCACGAGGCAACGGAGAGAAGCGATGCGCCACCGTGCGGTAGGTAGCTGGGGCCAGCAATCTGTGAGCACGCGCGCTACAATGGCACTTGGCAATAATTACGAGATTAAAAAGGCTGATTATTACACCGGAGCTGTGCAAGGAAAATGTCTACCAATAGATTAGAAGGGTTGTCCAAAGCAAGAACTGAACTCTTTGATCTTGGTCTTCCGGAACATTCATTCATTCATTACAGGCAGCCCCTAGAACACAGCCTAGACCTTATTGTTGGAGAAGGACCTTCCAGAACATATATCTCAAGAATTTGGCTTACACTCGCCACGCTGGCCAGACGGGTTGCCGAGGATATGAGGTAAAATTTTAATGACAATTTATTAACGTTTTCTCTTTCCCACACAAAATGAACCCGCCACCTCCACGGAGAATCCATGGAATTCTTTAAATAGGTGGTAGGCGTATTGATAGAGGTTAATTTCACAGTCTGCCGGGGCGGGGAAGTCTCCACCGTTCGTGCCGATAAACCCAGTATAACGTATCACACATTTCGGGATCAGACTAGAATTGCTGTCATGACCAGCGAAGTGATAGTCATGACTATCTGGTTACAGTTGCTAACATTTACCATCAGGTGGGCGAAAGGTTAAAAAAAACATCCTACTTTTCGCTTTCCCACACATCATGAACCCGGCATCTGCAAGGTGAATCCATGGAAACGCATTCCTATAACGGGAATCCTTCAAGTGTATTAAAGCATCTTGTTAGGCCGATATAGTGCAATAGTAGAGACTGATGTCAGTTAGTAAGCCATTAGTATAAATAATAATGACAAAAAAGTCGAGGCTTAGGACACTGTATTCTAGTCGCTGTGAAGTATATTGATACTTTTGAAGCGTGTATAATCGTCAATTTACGAACGGATCCATAGCTCATGAATTTCAAATGAGCTTGTATCGCCGGAAACAAAGACACTTGGGTCATTCTAGAACGTCGCTCTATAAGCTAATTCATATTGTGACTCGGAGAATCATAACATTTAAACTTGGATCGCTAAGCTTTCATAGTTATGCGGGTGTATGCGTTTTGGTATTTACGAATGTGACTCTAAACAAACGGCTTTTATCGTCAAGTATCGACATTTGTTTGGGTTTAGTCACACAATTGCCAGACGTGCCTCCTTGTACCAAATAGGTTTTGAGGCGAAGGCCGTACATGAGTGACATACATACATTTCTTTTTACCCGATTGCGGTACGCAAAGAAGGGTTATGTGTTAATGTATGTATGTTTGTTGCTTTGTGGCACACTGGAGACCAAACTCATAAAAACAAATTTGATGATTCGCACGTCAATCGATTCGTTTACAAGCGAAGAATTCCTGAGGAAAGCAAATAATAAATGGGGAGCAATGTTTTTTTGCCAATAAAATAAAAACTATCATATAGGAAATATCGAAGAAAGAAGAGGGCGGAGAAGAATAAGACATACATACTCGTATAACCAAATTCAAAGATTAGACTAGATCAGTGTTTCCCAATTATTGGTACGCGTACCCCCAGGGGTACGTGAAGTTGCATCAAGGGGTACGTGCTAATTTAAAAGATATTTATCATATCAGCGAATCAGCAATAAAATATTTACTGCAATTATGCACGACCTACCTTTGCAAAAGCGGATTTTCGGCCATGACGAACTTAAAAACTAAACATCGTCACAAACTTCAACTTGAAGACGATTTAAGACTAAAGCTGACTGAAGGACAACCAGATTTTCAAGAGCTGTGCAAAGAAAAACGTGCACATTTGTCACATTAGCGTCTTCGCCGATACATCATATTATTCTGATTTTCACTATTGTACTGTAATTTGAGGATAATAAATGTTATTTACCTGACTTATTTTTTTTAATGTATCACTAGCTGTGCTAGCGGTGTTTCCCGCGATTTAAGTAGCCTATCTGTTAATCCAGAGTGTCAACTATCTGTATATCAAATTTCATCAAAATTGGTCCAGGCGTTTGAGCGTAACAAACATACGTATGTGACTCACAAATTTTCGCATTTATAATATATGCGTGATTGCTACAATAAGGGGTACGCAGGTTTGAGGTCTTTTTTGAAGTGGTACGCAGCAAAAACTAATTGGGAACCACTGGACTAGATAAAGAGAGAGAAGTGGCGGTTAGTCCACCGATGGAACATAAGCTAAAAGGGTTAAATCTAAATAAATAAGAATGATCAACGATAACGTCTAATATAAATTAAACAAATGCTGGAGTTAATTAGAATACCTTGCGTCATATACACAGCCGAGAGCAAAGCTTTAAGCTGGCGGGCGTGCACTTTTACCAGGTAGTTATGTAAGTACAATTTACTATCGGCACCATTGTAAGCACTTTCGTAATGCAACTGGGGCAAGCTGGCTCATGCACTTTATCTTGTCTCGTACGCTTTGTGCAGTCTTTCGGATTCCAACAGAATTGCAGAATGCCTAATAAGTTAGACAATACCATACCTAATATCATGCCTTTTAAAGTTTATACTAGCACGACATGTGACCTTACGATCCATGAATGTTAGTTCATGTATTAGTTTCCTAACACTATGCCAGATTGGTTGGGCATGACGGCAATTCGAGTCTGATCCCGAAACGTGTGGATACACTCAACAGGATTTATCGGCACAAACGGTGGATACTTATTACAAATTGCAAATTACTACATATTTAATTATTGTTTGTTGGTAATTCTGTATTTGTAAATGTACAATGGCTGAGTTTTCATTGCCTATTAAACAGTCAGATAAAACAAAAATAAACATTAACAGGTCACCGGCTAACAGCTTGCACTTCAGAACACTTTGCACAATGTTTTACATTTTTTCATCGTAAATTTGATTTATGGGGTGATTGATTTTGCTAACTAAAATACACTATCAATGTCACACTAACGGAGCTGAAATTCGGATGATATTTTGTAATTTTAACATTAAGTATATCTTGGCAAAACTTGCAATAAAATTGAGAGTGCATAAAGATATCCAGTTTACAATTGCACAAAATATTTAATAATATTATTGCAAATTAAGTTATGAGTTTTTGTCTTCCGAAACTGCTGGCCTATAGCTAGGAAGATCAACTTCTATCGCTATCGCAACAAATGCAAGTGATTTATTTAGCAAATGTTAAAGAGTATCTAGGTCAGCGTAATTGGTCAATGAAACACCAAATTGCAGCTGTCACGTAAACTCCACTCAAAAAACTTGCGCGTTTCTAGTGAAAGCAACGTCCGAGGCGGTATTGGTTAAACTTGTTTGTTTTTCAACTTGTTCAAAATTTTTTATTATTAGATACGTCACCATAGATTTTCCAGTTAGTTGAGTTGATAAATTTTAGGTAAAATAACAATAATGTGGGTTTTAACAGTTACAGATACATTATCATTAACCTGTGTCTGTCCATCTGGCAGGAGGTTGTCCTACTCGGAATCTTCCCGTACGTGGTCTCCATTCCAGAGACGAGTCCGGCCCATTGCCAATTTAGCTTACTGATTTTGAAGGCTAAGTCTGTAACTTTAGTTCTCGTCATTGCAATTATTTGTTAATTTTATTTCTCTTATTGGCATTCTTATTTATTTATTGGTTTGTATTATCATATTGTTATTGTAAAGCAGTGATATTTTATTTTCTTTCTTTATTTTGTCTTTTTCTTCTCGTACTTAATTTAAAACCTTTAATTCCTCGTAATTCTTACAATATTTACCGTCTTAATTTTTTTATTAACTTCGAATTCTATCTATCCGAAAAATATCAAGCATATTTATGTGAACAATTTATACATCTAAAAATACCCTCTATGTATAATAATTAGGGCAAGAAATTGTGGGATGCTCTAAAGAGCCTAAAGGAGAATTACAAGTTTTCCGAACGCTATGACGTCAGAGTCTTAAAGTCCTACAAGTACCGTCCGACTCTAATTTTTATTTACATTATTTACCTCTGATTTACCAACAAGTTTGTAAGTATAAAATTGTAGACGGTGTCCCATATATGTATGTATGTATGTGTGGGTATGTATGTTTGTTCCTTTACGGCACACTGGAGACCAAACGCGTTGGCCGATTTTATTGATTCTCACGTCAATGGATTCGTCTACGCGAGTGTCACTGAAGATATGACATTACTCAAATTACATCAAGGCGACAACCAGACGCCATATTGTAGAAAATAAAAAAACTATAACTAGACGAACTATCATTTAATATAGATCGGTATCATCATTTGAAAATCATGTAGAGGTTTCACTTATAATTTTTCATTTAGAGTGACAATTATCATTTAAAATTTCAATGTAAGCCCTACTTACACCTAGAATAATAGACAGCGATAAAAAATCATCTAGAATTAAAAACTTAGAGAAGAAAGGATTTTTTTTTACTTTTATTAACATTGGTATATTCCGTTTCACTTCGAATGCAATGTTAATAATTAATTATCAAATTGTAAACTGTACAAGTCGACTGACCTTAGCTGATAACAATTGACAAGCAAGTGTTTACCACCCAACAATATTTATCTCAAGAGCATGATAAAGGTGTTTGCATAATGCATGCGCGAAGAAAAAGTTTGCTTGCTGCATCTCGTCATGCAAAGAAGGATACAAGGCTCCAGAAGACCGCGGGGAAGACATACGTTCCGGACAGTATGATAACCTTTTTGAGAAATGAAGTCTACCAACTTACTAGCGAATAAATATAGGGACATTGTGCGAACGAGACAGATGCTAATGAGTTAATTACTCTTAAGCGTTAAATTTAATGTTCTTAAATTAATAATAATAAGACTTTATGCGATGTAAAAAAATACAGTAACATAAAAAGAGTATACATGGGTTTCTATTTTGTGGCGCTAACATTTTTTTTTTTTTTTTAAACTTTATTGCACTATGTACAAAGGCGGACTTAATGCCGCTAGGCATTCTCTGACAGCCAAACCTTTAGGACATTTAGACAGTATAGATGGTAGGTGCAATATTAAGTAAGTCCATATATATCAATATATACATACCAATATTTACTTACTATTACATAACACGTACATATATATATATATAAATATACACATAATAAATATACAAATATATTAATTAAAATACATTAGGTGAAGTTTTGCGTTTTGTCAGCTTTCGGGTCGCTCACGGACAATTTTTTTATACTAGTACGACATGTGACCTTACCCTGTTAGTAAGAGGCACGCAAGGTCCATGAATATTAGCAACTAGAATTAGACACTCATGACTGACATCAGTCCCTAAAAGTGTCGGCTTGACTGGGCATGACAGCAATTCGAGCCTGATCCCGAAACGTGTGGATACACTCTACAGGGTTTATCGGCACGAACCGTGGATACTTCCCCGCCCCAGAAGTCTGGGCAAAATTACCACCATCAGTCCGCCTACCACCTATTTGTTGTTCTCGTTAAAAGTTTCTCAGTTAGATTAACAGCTCACTGGAACCTGCTAAGCTGCTGGTTTTCTGCTAACAGCTTACTCCTTGGTTAGTCTTTCACTAACAGAAGTAGAATCATTTAAAATAATGACGTGTAATTACCACAGGCATCTGGCCAGTAATACGGTTTAAATAAATGAAGATATTTTTAATTAAAAAAATTAGCAAACTGCTGAAGTTAGACCTATCCACACAGACCAGACGGGTTGGCGGTTGGGACAAGTCGCACACCGAAGCCACATTGTTGCGCCACATTTTCAACGCGCCACATTTATCACTCTTAGACACTTAGTGGCTGAGTACAAATGTAGCAAGACGGCTTCTGCGCCACACTTTTAAAGATTGAACACCTTTATTTTTGTGACGCGAGTCAGTACGTACTCGTAATTGTGGCGTGCTACCTGTCTTAGCCAAAGACAGCAGCTCGACATCTAGTACGTCTTGCTTTGGAATTATAACACATAATACGGTAGTATTAATGCCTATTTTCAAGGAAAGTTGTCGTGTATACCGCGTGTCCATCCTGGCTAATGCCGCTTTCGTTGGCAGACGAGGAAGTGCGTAAATACACTTGCGTGCAATGACAGACAGGCACTAACACTTTTTTAAATCTATGAAAATATGTTTGAGATTCTACCACGTGTAAAGTGTTCGAGAATTGCCTTCTCTTAAAAAGATAACTAGCGGTGTTTGAGTTTGTAGAACGATGGCCTTTATTTAATCTTAAGATCGCAGGTTCGATTACCGACTTGAACCAATGAGAAATACACATCTGTGTATTTGATACAAACCCTAAAATCAGTAAGATTGAAAAATAAATTGTCGACTTCGGATCCTTCCCAACCCTTTCCGCCCAGCGTGTTAAGGCCAGTGGGTCGAATTCTCCATAAATATGCAACAAGCACAAAGCAGCAATGGATCACCCCCATGAGTGCGTACTAGGAACGCTACAGTTCAAGAGTAGTGGCAACGGCTTTTAAGCATGCAGCTGTCACTCAAGTGACGACCACGACCATTCTGCCAAGAGTGTAACGATTAAGAAGAAGAATACTATTAATAGATTTAAGATTTAAATTAATTTACTGGTTTGAGAATAAGAAAAACAGAGACAGAATTAGAAAAAGCCATTTAGAAGTATTCACAGAAGTAGTGTTTCAGTTGAATTGAAATCAGTTTTAACAAGTAATTAGTGACCGGTTTTCATTGCACTCGAGTGTAAATTAGTTTTTTATTGTAATGCAAATTCATGACTATACACTTACACTAACTACAGACTTATTCGGTCAGTGCATTTGCGAAATTATAATTAGCCAATTACATTTTTAATTGTGCAAAAAAAAACAAAAAAAAACTGCAAATTTCATCTCATTGTCTTTCTTGTTGCATCTTTCATAAAATAAAGCATCACCACGACCGTTATCTGTTGGAGATCACGGTTTTAAATTTTAAATTGTGCGAGTAAGCCTCAGATGTCGCTACAGCAAACTGCTTGTCATCCACTAAAACGGGTAGAATCTAGGGAATGAAGAACCGGTGCTCTTTTTGCGTTCAGGACTTTTTTTAACCCACTGTTATGTTTATTTTATTAGGTATTTAGTATCTAGGTAATAAATTTTAAAAAGAGAGAAATAAAATGCTTTATTTATCGCAACAATAAAATAGTTACATAAAAATATATATGCAAGGAATAAATCTAAATGTATAAATGTAAGCCTATTCTATATACCGAAACATACAAACAGGTGTGGCGATAAATAGGTGATCAGCTCAGCATATGCTACAGCCGAGTATTCATTTACATTAATAAATATTTTTGTCGCGACCAAGAATCGAACCCGGTACCTCCGAATCTAAATCCACGGACTTAACCGCTAGACAGAGGCAGCTTTTTTTAAATTTAAGTAGATTGTAATTATTAGTTTATATATATATATATATATAAACACAAGTACATAATAATACATAGCTATTTCCTAAAAAGTTGATACACTACATTTGTCACGACTTAAAAAAACCCCTGATAATATTAGGTTGTGCGAGCTAGAGGGAAGGCTGTGTTAGTTAAATCCTCTTTGATGTTTTTCGCAGCAAAGTAGAGTATCATTATCACGACCGTTTCCCTTTCGGGGTGGTCAGAAACCACGCTTATAAATAAACGTATTCACATTTAGCCAACTTTACTATAGGCCAATCATGACAAGTGGCAAGCTTGTCGATGTCTCCAGCGTACCAAACTCGAGAAATATCCCAAATAAATTAAATGTATTCATTTACATTAATAAATTATTTTGTGTCCCGACCAGGAATCGAACCCGGTACCTCCGAGTCTAAATCCACGGACTTAACCGCTAGACCACGAAGAAGGTAGTTGTACTAGTCATAAATATGTAATAGTCCAGCAATCGAACCCTTGTAGCTTTGCGTGTGACCTACGGCCGTAACCCCCAACATTTTATTTAAGTAATTTAATAAAGACATTTCTGATAAACGACCTTACAAGATCCGTTCAACCGTTAAGGACACCAGCATTACAACAGCTGCAATCAAGCGCTTAAACAATCTTAATATTTAACTATTTTATTTCGACGGTTCTCAATTTACATATTTTAATTAATAAAACTAAGAAGAGGTCTTTATTTAATACTAATAATAAATATTTATTTATTTAAATCTTTATTGCACAAAGGCGGACTTTTCACGGTTTTTGATTTGTTGGAGTGTCTCCGTCCCGAATAGCAGAATAACTATAAATAAAATAATAATAATAAATATTTCCAGACAGGTCACACAGCGCCATCTAGTTTCCGTGGTAAGCTACGAGGCTTGTGTTACGGAAACTAGATGGTTGATAAACTACATATTATACTTTTTTTTTTGTAAATATATACATATTATACATATAAACACCCAGACCGAGACAAATTATAGAATGTACAACTTGCCCCCGGTGTTACCACCCGAGTTCACGGAACCGTTTGTTACCACTAGAAAATTTAAGAAAAAAATAAAATAAAATAAAAGAAAAACTTTTTTTTTTGTGTTACTATCTTAACATAATATTTATTTTATATTCATTGTATTACGTCCATAAAATCATTAATTTAGTTCAGCTTATAAGTAGCACGATACTCATTGACTGTCATGCGGTACGAAGTTCGCCGGGTCAGCTAGTTAAAAATAAAATATTTCCAAATTAAAAATATTGGAAACCACAGCTTCATGACAATGTTAAGCACAAAATGTTCGCTCGTTGGCATTGGCAACGTTTCCGTTGATCGGTATGATTGCCAGCTAAGGTGAGCGTGAGCAGCAAAATGCTTTAGCAATTATGTAAATTCTTATTCACCAAAAACTTCGTGATTTTTTGGCATCTAATTTATTTCAAACTGCTCGGTGAACTTCGTAACACCTAAAATTGATTTGATTAAGGCAAAATAAATAAGAATACCACATTAAAAACGAAAATATATATATATATATCATTAACTTTTTTTATTTTCAGTTTTTTTTTTTGCTAAATCATTCAAGGCGAACATAACAAGAACAAATATTATTTATATCGGTGAAAGCCTTTCTGAGACGCGTCTTCTTGATCGCAATTGATTTTTATAGAATGAGTAAAATAAATTCTAAATATTCACTCATGAGTTTACATTATTCCATATAATTTAATTCTAAAAATACCTACACCATTTGGTGGACAAGCAGCCTTTATCTCTACATTTTCATCATTACATTTCCTAGAACACAGTGTCCTAGACCTCCACTGCTGGAGATGGGCCTTCCAGAACATATATCTGGAGAATTAGGCCTACGCTCACCAAGCTGGCAAGACGGCTTGGCGAGGATATGGTGTAAATTTTTAATGACATTTTATTAACGATTCCACAAGTTGGTATTAGTGGAACCGACGGCTTAACGTGCTCTCCGAGCCACGGGAACGGTGGTGTTGTAAATCTATGACTGCAGTACGTAAGAAAAGTGTATTTCTCATTGGTACATGCCGGGGGGGGTTTGAACCTACCTTGGTAGGATTAAAGGAACGCGTTCTTACAACCGAGCCACCACCGCGCCTAACCATTAAGTAAATAACTATACATTCAAGACTTTAATAGTAGCCAAAAACTCAGAAAGTGAAAGTATAAAAATCAAGTCCGATAATGATCGATCGTCATTTTTTTTCTCTTCGTCGCCATTCTATCGGATGTGGTCAAATTAATTCTTATAACGCAATACTTTTTTCTTTTTTTTATACTAGTAAGGTCCATAAATGTTAGCAACTGGTATCAGACACTCATGACTGACATCAGTGTCTAACTCTATGTCGGCTTGACTGGGCATGACGGAAATTAGAGCCTGATCCCGAAACGTGTGGATACAGAGTAAGACTGGGCAAATTAACACCATCAGTCTCCTACCACCTATTAAAAAAATCTTCTCATCTTTTACCCACACACGATGGACCTGGCACCCGCACGGTGAATCCATGAAATGCTTAGACATTTGTCTTTTGTCTTCTTATTAATAATTCGTTATTTTACTTCATTACAGCCCCTAGAACACAGCGTCCTAGACCTCCACTGCTGAAGATGGGCCTTCCAGAACATATATCTGGAGAATTTGGCCTACACTCGCCTCGCTGGCCAGACGGCTTGGCAAAGATATGATGTCAATATTTTATACAATTTATTAACTATTCCACAAGTTGGTATTAGCTAAACCGGGACCGACGGCTTAACGTGCTCTACGTGGTGTTGTAAATCTACGACAAAATGTACGTAAAAAAAGTGTATTTCTCATTAGTACATGCCGGGTGGGTTTGAACCGACCTTTGTAGGATTTAGGGAACGCGTTCTTACAACCGAGCCACACAAAACATATAAATCTCTAATACATTTGTGTACCTTTTTAGTGGTTTTATATTCTAATTAATTACGAAAGGACTTTACAATATTGCCCGTAAGGTGGAGGTTCGCATGGTCGTCACAATATGAATTTTCAACAATGTGTTGTGTTGTGTTCAATATTTTTTTATATTAACAACAGTTTTCTTTCGAGGTTAATACATTTTTAATTTATCCTTAATATTAGTCTATAATCTTTAAAAAACGTGCATATTATCTATTGAATCAAGTGTGATACGTAATAGCAATTCCTAGACGATCCCATTCATTCAATAGACTTAAATTCCTAGAACTAATTGTAGATACAGACCCGCAAACTATGTATTTATTATACTCGTTACATTACGTGTTATTGCACACTACGCTTGGGTTTAGTTCAAAGATAACAGACAATGTACATAGAAAATAAATAACCCACTAAAGAAATGTTCTCGTACGACAGACGAGTCCAGTGAATGCTGACAAAAACTGATGTCATGCAATCAAGCTGGATGCTGCTGGAATAGATTTAAATGCTGATTTAATTAAAACTGATTCCAAAGAGCGGCGGTGGTTAAAAAAGTAGATGATGTTGTAAATCTGTGACATAATGTACATAACAAAAGTACATTTCTTAGTGGTACATGCCGGGGTTCGAACCTACCTCTTTACGATTTTAAGGAAGGCGTTCTTACATCCGAGCCACTACCGCTCCCAATACATAACAATTAGATAGAAATATAATATTACAATTAAATATTAAACTTATATATGTATATCTACTTATGAATACAAACTATTATATGAGTAGACTAGTTTTTTAAATGATGATGAAATACTTAATAATCCAAAGTAAAAATCAATAGGTGAATGATAGTTTACATAAAAAAGTAAAGAAACGAGAAGAGGCAGGACTAAGTATGTTCTGGAAGGCCTTTCCCCAGCAGTGAAGGTCTAGCACTGTACTAGATGTGATGAAGTCGCCCAAAAGTTAGGTACGAGAATGTCTTACGTTATTGGACAGGATAAGCTAGCAACAGTTGAAGTGAAAGTGAGCACGCATGGCCGGCCGCGGCCCAATAAGACGACACTCTGTCCGCATACTTCAGCAATTACCACTAGGAAATCAGCACCCGTTCCGCGCACCAATCGCGAGCCTGATCGAAGGGGGGCAATTCTAAAAGCCTGATTTTGAAAGAATAGTAAGAAAATACTTTATTTATCACAACAATTAGAATGGTTACAAAAAAATAAAAATATGCAAGGAATAAATTTAAATGTAAGCCTATTCTATATACCGAAACATACAAACAGGTGTGGCGATAAATAGGTGGTCAGCTCAGCATATGCTACAGCCGAGGCTGCAACGCTGATTTTCAGCTGATGCCTTATGTTGGGTGAGTCACGGGTCGCAGAGATATACAGTACCATTTACTAAATCGGAAGGAGCACTAAATGTACAGTTTACATATATGTTTAACAAATTAGAATAGAATAAATAAATAATATTATGATAAATAATATAAGTCATAGTCAAGAAAAAAAAAAAACAATTGTATATTAATTAATAAATAGAATAAGATTAGGTGAGTTGCTGTGAAGTCTTTTGTAATATTAGCATATGCTTTTTGAGTGCCGATCTGAAACCTGCTAAGGAATGCATGTCCCGAAGCGGTGGAGGCAAGTTGTTCCATATTTTCACAGCAGCGTACCTAAAACTACCTCGAAACGCAGATGTCTTAAAACGAGGGATGCAGAGTAATTTATGACTTGCTCGCGAGTTGTAATTTTTAGGCTGGCTCGGCCATTTAAGTTTTTTATAAAGATAATTTAATTTAGATGTTCCAATTACACGACTAAGACTGGTAAAGTGCATTAGACACGGTCTCGGTCTTGATAACTTCTAGGAAGACAGGAGAATACTTCTAAGCATTTCATGGGTTCACTGTGCTGGTGGCGGGTCCATCGTGTGTGGGATCGATGAGAAAATAATGGTATCTTGTTTATTTTATTGCGCAATAATACGCTCACCATCCACCTATCTACTTCTCTTCCTACCCAACCAAATACTGTATGATTCCGTTAATGCCGTCTTGGAAGCTCTTTTCATAATTGTATCAGACCTGCTTAGGCTTAATTCTATCAATAAGTGGTGCAAAGATTTTGCTGAAACAAATGTACAGGAAAAGTGTATTTCTCATTGGTACATGCGTATTATGCTTTTATTGCATAAAAAATTATCAATACATACATACATATCTTCACGCCAGATCCCTTGCGGGGTAGGCAGAGACAATTGAGCGCCATACATACATGCCCTTTGGTTACGAAGACTTTAATGCACCTTCAGTCAGTGTTTTATTTATTTGATCGTGATATGTTATTATTTATATGTACCTATGTATTCTATCTATATACGAGTATAATGATAGTATGTAGTCTATTTAGTATATACCTACTGATTAATATATAGTTTTGTATATAGTATATTAGATTTAGTATTTAAGTTTGATTTATTTTGTTTTTTTTTCACAATCCTAAATGCTCCTATTATATTTTGCACCTGCCTCACATAACAAATGCTCTAAATTGTCCCTAAGGTTGACTAGTAAGAATGCCTAGCGGCATTAAGTCCGCCTGTGTACCTAGTGCATAAAGTTTTGAAATAAATAAATATGTGAGTCTCGGTCTGCCAGGGCCTCTTTTACCCACAACTTTCGCATTATAAGTATATCTGGTTCGTCAATCTTTCTTCGCTCATGCTTTCAACATGCCCGAACCATCGTAGCATGCCTTTCCATATTTTTGTCCCTATGCTTTCCTTCGTACCAACCCTTTTCCGTATTTCGACGTTACGTATGCAGTCCGCCAAAGTAGCGCCGCATATCCGCCGCAACTATCAAGTTACTATTTCAGAGAAAATGTTCAAAACAACTTATATACGATTTAAAGTACAGTTCCAAAATTATACACTACTTTAGCTCTATCTCACTGCAACAAAGTTGAATATGGTACAAAAACTACAAACATGTCTGTGAGTGTACAATTGACGTCAATGGCATAAACATGAATGTATTAAAATCACAAAAACATATCTCCACTGCAAATGATAACATTGCAGAAAACTGAAGAATATTTTTTATAAAAAATATATACTATACACTATATATAGTACAGGCGGTGTTGGCTCGGTTGTAAGAACGCGTTTTGTTAAATCTTAGAAAGGTCGGTTCAAACCCACCCCACATGTACCAATGAGAAACACACTTTTCTTACGTACATTCGTCATAGATTTACAATACCACCGTTCCCGTGCCTCAGAGAGATGCGTATGTTCTGGAAGGCCCATCTCCAGCAGTGGAGGTCTAGGAAGTTGTGTTCTATTTATTCATTTATTATAAACGTTATTGCACAAAGTACAAAGGCCGCTAGACATTCTATACTGGTCAAACCTTTGGGACAACTAAAGCAGTTACGACAAGATAAGGCAGGTGCTATTAAAACTAATAGAAAATATTAGACTTTAATATATACTAGTGAATAAATACTTATTTACATACTAATACATACACAAATACATACAAATAAAACTACATACATACGTTCTATGAATATACATAAATATAATATACCTACTATATGATGACTATAATGAGAGAAATAAATATAGCAGATTTTAGGGGCTGTAATGATGATACGTTTTATTGCAAAAGTCTTGCAAAACCAAGATTAGGATTGCAAGATGACCAACAGCAGGGTGAGGAGACTGCACAATCGTATTAAAACGTATTGTCTAAGATCCATAACGTCTGTCAGAACTGTCAAAAGCTAGGAGTGCCCAAGCTCTTGACATATCTGACAGACGTAATCGATCTTAGACGATACGTTTTCCGACGTGCACACTCCGCATCACCCCGCTGTTCTTATGCAAGACTAGGACTTGATCAGTCTTGGTCTTGGTTTAGGCAACACTATATGCACCACTGTGCAGGGGATGCATGGCGGAGGAAGAGACGGCCGCGCGTGCTCATGGAGTGCGACAGTGTGGCTGCGCCTAGACTAAGGTTCCTGCAGACTGCGAGGACTCTTCCGGAGGTCTCTGCTGAAGAAGTAAAGGTCACGTACAATAGTCCAATGGAGACTAAGTGCGGAAAAGCCACCGTAATCACAATCACACAATGACAAACACTAGATGTTAATCCCGATCGGAATAATCCAAAAAAAGTCGCTCTTCAAACCCAGGCATGTATACATAGATGCCACACCACAAAAACAAATATTTGCTGACTGTACTATTATTATTACTAAACCTTAACACACGAATCGTAGGTACCGGTATTTTGTACACTTTTATTCAACGATGAGGAATTTTAAATAGACCTTGTTCTACATTTAATTCAAATCTAATTGAATGCAGATTTGAGAGGCTCACTGAGGTGATTTTAAATCTACAAAATTTCCTGTTTTAAATATTCAACATATATTACTATGTATATAATTTTATTCAAACAATATAAATAAATGAATAATAAAAAATATATATTGTAACGTGCTCCAAATCACTACCAATGGGCAAAGTGCAATTGCATCGTTTAATTGCTTTGGCCCAAATATTGCCCAGCCCTCTTGTCTCCTGCGTTGTTGACGAGCTGTTTTGACAACGAATTGAAAACACTGTGCACTTTGTCCCCACGGCCCGAGAGCAAAAACACATCTTCCAATAAGCATGTATAATAAAATATTAATTTAATTATATCATATTAAAAAAAAAAAACATCACACGAAGAGTGAACGCGGGAAATAGTGTTAATGGGGCCCCGGGGTCACTGATCGCCAGTCGAAATGTCAGTGATAAAGCTCGACTCGCCATACACAATGCCATGCTAGTACCAACACTTATGTATGGAAGCGAGACAAGGATATGTCAGGATACGCATGAGAGTAGAGTTAATGCAGTAGAAATGAGGTCTTTGAGTCGGATATGCGGCGTCACTTTGATGGCCCGTATACGTAATAACGAAATACG
Source organism: Tinea semifulvella (assembly GCA_910589645.1). NCBI lineage: Eukaryota > Metazoa > Arthropoda > Insecta > Lepidoptera > Tineidae > Tinea > Tinea semifulvella. Next base: position 4,763,609 of record OU342625.1, read on the forward strand.
CAAAAGGGTAGGTATAAAAGAAAGCATAGGTACAAAAATAAGGAAAGGCATGCTCCGATGGTTCGGGCATGTTGAAAGGATGAGCGAAGAGAGATTGACGAACTAGATATTAAGAAGGTGAATTAAAAAGCCATCGAAATAAAAGGGCATGTATGAAGAGGTTGATGAATGTCAAAGAAGCGAAAGAGGTATGTCGTGATCGTGACAAGTGGCGCTCAATTGTCTCTGCCTACCCCGCAATGGATTTGACGTGAAGATATGTATGTATGTACCAAGGCTTATAATGAAGAAAAAACGTCTTCAATTGTTTTGCTTGATCAACAATTTGTCTTGACTACACGTTGCATATTTACAGCAAACCTAAAGAGAAAATTGGCTATGTTGTTATTATTTGTTGTTGCTATGACAAAACAAGCACAAGTGGCATAAACTGCGTCCTTGTGTCAAAATGTAAACATCATTGTTTAATCACGTGTTACCAATCTTTTACGAAAGACAAAAGTAATAAAAAAATATTGATATCCATAATGTAAATATGAAAAAATCTTTGTGTGTCTGTATGTATGTACTGTATTTGTTACGTGTTAGGATTTTTATTTGAATTTTAATTGAGAATAGGATTGTCATGAAAATGACAAAGACATAATCGAGGGTTTTTGTTTTGGAAAAAGGAAGAGAATTAATAGGTGTTAGGCGGACTGATGATGGTAGTTTGCCCAGTCTGCCGGGGATGGGAAGTATCCACAGTTCGTGCCGACAAACCCGGTAAAGAGTTTAGGACGCTAGATAATGTTTATTAATAAAACGTAACTTGTTGAATTGAATAATATTTTTATTCTGACAAAAATCATAACATGTCATTTACGAGTATGACAACCGATCAAAAAATAAAAAATACAATTATCCTTTTAAAGTGTATGGCACAGTGACCACAAGAGTATCCACACGTTTCGGGTTCAGGCTCGAATTACTCAGTCAAGCCGGCATAGTGTTAGGGAGGTTTCAATAGAAAGGAGTTCCGTATCATTCTCTTCGTAATAAAAGCAACAGAGCAATAACTGCACAGGCGTTGGATATTCCTTGTGACCGCATAGGCAGGTTACATTTGAAAAAGCACTTTTCCAAAAAAATCCCCAGAAATTTTTGGAAGGCCCATGTCCAACAACGGAGGTCTAGGACTGTTCTAGGGGCTATCTGTCTGTTTATTTTATTGTTATTTAGTAAAGGATATCTAACGACTAATTCATATGGATCAATCAAAATTTACCGCAATAGGGAAAAAAAAAAAGAGTGATTACAGGGAAGAAGTTGGACATAACATCTAAATCCGACCCTACGGCTACCTGAAGAAATTTACCGCTAACTACTACATTACACGAGCAAAGTCGGGTCAAACTGCTAGTAAATAATAAAGGTTATGCATTCCATACCTACATACACGTATTTGCAGATATTATTAAATATCAAGGATAAACTATTAAACTTTAAGATTGCAATTTCTTTGTATATTATCGTATAGGGAAGTAATAATGATATGAGCTGCATTGGCAGAGAAATCTATCTGATCGATAAATAAAAACAGGGGTTCTTCATCATTTATTTACCCGCTCACGACGAGGCTCAATCTACTGATTGAGGCCTCCGCCAAGTCCTCTGGCCGCCAACCTAAGAACCCCCCGACCCCACAACCACCGTTCCAGTCGCCGATCCAGCCGCCGCTGTCTTCGTCCCCCATTTCATCCTCTATGGCTCCACCGCAGACCCCTACCCCTCAGGTTGGGTCTGGTGCCATCGAGTAGACTTTTGCTTCGCATGCTTGCATGAACGCGGCGAACGAGTGCCTACACTCCGTAGCCACGACTCAGACTTGTATACCTTCATAATTTCATCCTACTAGATATTGACACCCCCCAAGCTTGGGTAAGTATTGAATTAAAAATAGTACGGGTCACTTTATGACCACGTGCAGTAGATTAATTTTGTTTGTGCACCACCGCTGCGGTCTCACCAACACCAACCATGGTATCTTGTCCTGCTGTGGACTCCACTCCAGTGGTGGTCGATCTAGAGATGAAACGTAACGTGTGCTCCTGTGCGTTCCATGTTTTTTTATCGAGTATCATGATGACACACAATATTAGTTGTTTTATAAAAAAAGTAAAGTATCATCACGACCGTTTCCCTTTCGGGGTGGTCAGAAACCACGCTTATAAATAAGCGGATTCACATTTAGCCAACTTTACCATATGCCAATCATGGACAAGTGGCAAGCTCGTCGATGTCTCCAGCAGCGTACCAAACTCGAGAAATATCACAAATAAATTAAATATTAATTAAATGTATTTATTTACATTAATAAATATTTTTGTGTCCCGACCAGGAATCGAACCTGGTGCCTCCGAGTCTAAATCCACGGACTCAACCGCTAGACTACGGAGGCAGTTTGTTAGTTGTTTTATGGGTTTCGTAATCTGCGTAAAATTACGTAACTTTTGATACTTCTGGATATAGTGTAGCTTGAAAAATAAAATCTCTCATACTCGCACATGGATGGGACTCCCTAGTGTCCTGACTTGCCACTTCAGCTTGCTAATTTTATAAGCTATGTTATCTGACAAATGTTTCAGACTTTATTCTTCAGAGAAATCCCAAACATACTCGCTCATAGCCCGCTGAGCAACCTTGAACTTATGGATCAGACCCACTGTTAGTGTCCACATCTCAGATCCATACGACTTACTCATTTTAAATTCCTGCCCGCTAATTATTTTAACTGATGCCGCCCTGCGCTTGACAACAACTGCGTGCCTCGTACCACGATACACGACACGTAATTAAGCGACAGTCGCTAAAATCGAAAAATACGTCAATAGAGTATAAACTTGCATGTTAGAAGTAGATAAGGGGGGTATTTCCAGGTATGGTTCGTTACAAGCTTAGGGACGTGTTACTAAATGATGACTCAGATTGAGTAACCATTTCTGAAACATTCCATGAGGTAATAGTGCTAATAATATTGACTTTTACACACGAACCTGGGCCTTTACTAAATTCACAACGTTACAGTATAGGTAGCAAGGTAAGGTACACTTTTAATCAGGCCAATTACATTTAAGCCATTAAATTAAGCTAAGTCAAAAACTAATAAGGTCAAAATTAAACTAAAAATTAAATAAAACTATTAAATAAAATATAATATGTTAAACCAAAAATTAATTCTAATGTAATTAAACTTGAGCTTGTGTGGTGCGTGTGTAGGTACGTGTGTGTGTGTGTGTATAACTAGGTATGTGCCTGCGTGTGTATTGTGTGTGATACAGATGAAATAAAATGGTTAAGGTTATTTTTCGGAGTTGAGTAGAATATTAAGGTTTGGCTTAAATGCGTGAAAAATAATATGAAAAAAAAAAAAACACTTTGCGACCATTTTACATGAATTAAAATTCAATGTTTTTCTTTATTTTAGTTGTGTTACCAATCATATTGATAGGCAGTTCAGTTGAGAGTCGTTCAAATATTATTATGCATGTATATTTTTCTAAATTAGCAGACTCAAATAAATGCAAGCATTTACAAGAGGCATACAATAACAAAATATGTGACGAGGTATGATTTCTCTTAGTAGTGCAACAAAGAGGACATCGGCCCTCGCACATGGACGTGTATAGTACAAGTCCGATAAAAAAAAAGTAAAAATATGGTAAGGTATCATCACGACGGTTTCCCTTTCGGGGTGGTCAGAAACCACGCTTATAAATAAGCGGATTCACATTTAGCCAACTTTACTATAAGCCAATCATGACAAGTGGCAAGCTCGTCGATGTCTCCAGAGTACCAAACTCGAAAAAATATCACAAATAAATTAAATATTAATTAAATGTATTTTTATGCATTAATAAATATTTTTGTGGCCCGACCAGGAATCGAACCCGGTACCTCCGAGTCTAAATCCACGGACTTAACCGCTAGACCACGGAGGCAGTTAAAGAAAATATTTTTTTATATAAAATAGTATAGTCTCAGAAGCCAGTAGCATATGATCAAAATATGGTCATAGTATAAATCAAAAAAATATAAAGACGAATCAGTACTAAAGCAAAGTGACATTGAACTACACCACAGTCATTTTATGAACTTTTACTGTCAAAAAAATTTGACTTGTATTTTTAACTTTTTAGTAAAATAGTTGTAAATAAATGTATTTGATATTTTTCTGTGTCTAAAATTAGGTATATGAAAGTGGTGATCTTAACGGGTAATTACTTAATTATTGGTTGTTTTTTTTTTATTAATAGCGTTATCGCCACGCCAAATGTTCTCGAGCATAGTGACATGTCCCTCCGTTTGAAAGCTGAAAGGAATGGTTTAGTGGAGTAGCCATTGAGGAAACGTCTTACAATATGAGTCTAAGCCATTCCTTCGCGTTCGTATACATTTGCGGGCAACTTTTTTTTATTTATTTATTTAAATTCTTTAATGCACTTAAAAATAGTACAGAGGCGAGCTATAATGCCAGTAGGCATTCTTTACCAGCTAACCTTGGGGATCGAGTAAGGTGATATGATGTTGGCAGTATGAAAAAAAAAAAAGAAATTTTAATGATAGAGTTAATAATCTTTCGCACAATAAAGATGTGGAATGGTCTTCCAGACTCTGTGTTTCCACTTTCCTATAACCTGGAGTGATTCGTATTTTGTTAGGGACTGATTTTCAGTCATGTGTTGGTTTTCCAGTTGCTAACATTGGCGCAAGGTCTCATGTCTTGTAAGTGTAAAAAAAGAAAAAAAACTCATTTGAAATACTTGTAGCTCGCAGTTATGACATAAAATAGTTTATCGTCGAGTCGGTCCCAACACATCTACGTCTATTCCCTCGCACCTGAGCGGTGCATTCGCACGAAGCTCGCCAGCGACTGGAACGGTTGCTATTTTTACCCCAGCCACTCTATCTTATTTACTATTCTGGTGCGGGACTCATTGAATTGTGGTTATTATGCGCTTTGGATGTGTGCCAGGGACCCCACTCTCAACGTTCAAAATACGACTTCGGGACAATTATCAAACGATTCCTACAGAGTGGAGCAATTATTCGCATTTGCGTTTAAAGTACTGGAAATTGAGCTTGCCTTTTTTACTAAATTAACACTACACTCGTCACGCTGCCTGGCCAGAAGGGTGTGCGAAGATCTCATGAGAATTTATTAACGATTTCACAAGTTAGTATTACTGGAACCGGGACCGACGGCTTAACAAGCTCTCCGACTGACGAGAAACAGTGGTGTTGTAAATCTATAACAGATGAACGTAGGGAGAGAAGTAGAACGGGACTTGTTGGGCAAAAAAATATAAAGAGGAGGCCTCCTTTCCTTTTTTTTTGTTTTTAGTTAAATCTCTTTATTTCAAATATTAGCGGTCATGCACCTTACAATCCCTGCTCACATCTCCCAAAGGTTAGCTGTTAGAAAATGTTTTTAGACATTAAGCTCGCCTATGTACTGTAAAATGTATTATTTTTCTGTGCAATAAAGAATCTATATATCTATCCTTTTCAAACCTATTGTCGGTCGCAAGCCCAAGATTCCTCTTATCTCTTACCCGGCACCTGCACGGTAAATCAATGGAATAGAATCTTTTGTTTCATCAAAATCATCAAAAGACGTGAGATTCTCGCCAAGCCGTCCCTGACCGTCAGCGTGGCGAGTGTAGGTAGGCCAAGTTCTTCAGAGTCCTAGACTCCCACTGTTGGAGATGGAACAATGCGAGGTGATAGAGAGATGAGAATGGGATGTATCACTAACTTCTTATCACGATAGTTTTTTTTTTTTTATATTGGCGCATGATAGATGATACCTAATATAACTGTCACTTGCATAGAAAACTTGTATTTTTTTTGCATGCCGAAGTGAGCAAGTTTAAAGTGTACAAATCGAGATTTCTAAGCGAAATCAAAGATATGGTGATCTCAAAATTGTCGTTCTAATAATAAAACCTTTTTTCTTTTTAAAGACGGTGTTCGCTTTCTTAATTAGTCGTTTAAGGTAGGTAACGTTAATATAAAATACATTTTTCTGTAAAGAAAATAAAAAAAAAACTAAAAAAAAATTTGAAAATTATGCGATATAGGTATAAAGCATAGTGACAAAAATAAAGAAAGGCATGCTCCGATATGGTTCGGACATGTTGAAAGGATGAGTGAAGAGAGATTGACGAACCAGATATATATTATGCGAAAGTCGTGGGTAAAAGAGGCCCTGGCAGACCAAGACTTACCTATCACGATCAAATAAACAAAACAAAAGCTGAAGGTGCATTAAAAAGCCATCGAAACAAACAGGCATGTATGAGAAGGTTGATGAATGTCGAAGAAGCGAAAGAGGTATGTCGTTATCGTGACAAGTGGCGCTCAATTGTCTCTGCCTACCCCGCAAGGGATTTGGCGTGAAGATATGTATGTATGATATAGGTGTAAAACAAGGTATCATTGCCGCTAACGATATCTACAAAAAGCTTTGCCTGCTACACCCCATTATAAGAGGAACGGAGGGATTAACCATGAAATGAAGATCAAGTCTACTCTTTTTTTTTTCAAAACTGAACATAAATTGTCTTCGTCAACAATCTACACTCTCTGGATTGTATCGACTAAACGGATCTTCTAATTTGAGAGTAGACAGGCAAATTGCTCACACCTACTCACATCGCCTCGACTGACAAGACAATCATACGATATCGTCAGTTAAACTGAAAACTGGCATCAGCCTAAATAACTATTAGAACTATGCAGAATTAAAATTAAAAATATCAGTAACGGTGCTCAGTACTCAAACTAAGATAACAGGCGGCCTGAGCCATGTTACGTCCTGTAATGAACTCCAGTTTGCCGCTCAGGTTGAAGGTGCGGATCTACAAGATGATCATCCGTTCCCGACTTATGCTGCGCCAGCTTGGCATTACCTTCTGGCCAAAACCAACAGGGACAAGATCCAAAAACTAGAATCAGCAGAACATATCGCTCAGGGTGGTATCCAGAGCGCCGTGGTTCGTGCGAAATTCTGTAATTGCGAGAGATCTGGAGATGCCTACTATCGAGGCATTTGTTGTCGGCCTAGCTAAACGTATGTTTTACCGGGCTGACAACAGATCCTACAAGCATCTTCAGGATATCGCTCCTACTTTCGCACGGCCCCCGGAGGCGAGGCCACTACCTAGGGAGGCGCTCTTGGAGAAGAACTAAAGTAGACAAATCTAGGAGACTAGATTCGTGAGCCACAAGGGCGGTGTTGTAGTAGGAACAGCGCACAGCACCAGAGGTGCGTTGAATCACTGGCGGGTAGACAGCCGGGGAAAACGGGAGATTAGCCCATCCCCAACCCAGGCCCATTGAACATCCGGGCCTGGATGACTCCGCTGTCTGTCTGTCTGGGGGAATGTCTCCATACGCAACCCAGGCCCATTAGACATCCGGGCCTAGACGACTTCAAATTCAAATTCAAATGATTTAATAGCAATGTAAGGTTTTACAATATATGTTAACAAACAATCGTGGAACATTATTACAGGATTTGCAAAAGTATTTTGGTGATGGTCCCACACAAGGCAGTTAAGCCTGACATGTAGGTCCCAATCTAAGGTTACCAACTTAGAGATAAAAAAGTAGCAAAAAACATACGAAATAAATACATACATATATATATATATATATATATATATATATATATATAGGAGTATACAATAATTAAAACAACGGGTTGTGGATAAAGAAATTAATTCTGTGAAGTGTTCAGTGAGCATACTAAGCGATAGGTCTCATAAATTGTTCAGTTTCATAGTAGTTCCAGTCTAGTAGGAGATTTGCAACTCTTATCCGTGCCTCTTTAAGTGTTGAGTGCAGAATATCACATTTCACTGCCTGTCTTTTTGTTTGATATCCTAAAACGGTCGGTTCGAACCCCAGCATGTACCAATGAGAAATATAAGTACTTTTCTTACGTACATTTGTCATAGATTTACGACATATTCATAAGGTGGTAGGCGGACTGATGGTGGTAATTTGCCTAGTCTGCCGGGGCGGGGAAGTATCCACCGTTCATGCCGATGAACCCAGTAAAGTGTATCCACACGTTTCGGGATCAGGCTCGAATTGCCGTGATACCTAGTCAAGCCGTCATAGTGTTAGGGACTGATGTCAGTCATGAGTCTCTGATTCTAGTTGCTAACATTCATGGACCTCGCATGCCACTTACCACCAGGTGGGCGCAAGGTCACATGTCGTGCTATTATCTAAAAAAAAAAAAAAAAAAAACCGTTCCCGTGTCTCGGAGACCATGTTGGTCCCGGTTACACTTATCGATTTCGGAAAAGCCCATTTCCAACAGTGAAGGTCTAGGACTCTGTGCTTTATTGCGTATACTTAGCGTGAACCCCTTTTAGTGTTACTGACCCCTTAGGTTTATTGTCGTGATAGTATTTAAATTTCAAAGTTATTGCACAACAAACCCCGGGGTTCGAAGATTTAATGATAAAAAAACACCAAAGGTAACATTATTGGTATAACGGCATGTGCTATGGATTTATGATCATTGACTTATAAACAATGACCAGTATAAAACAAATAATTAAATTTATATTATCCAATGTTATTCAGTTGCAGACATTGGTGGCCTGCCTACACAAGCGAGTCAAATCTTCCATTACATCTCGACCGCTTTTGAACGCTTAGTACCACTCATAAGCACGTGTTTTGTTATGTCGATTTATCCTAAGCATTCTGTAACATTTTCCAGTGAAAAAATAAGGCAAACTCTTTGTTTCACGTTTTTGTCTATTATGAAACACAAACTAGATATGATTAAACTAAAAACTGTATTTAATCAAATTAACAGATGCAACTCAAACTCCGCGTCAAAATGGAAGACAGTTGTGCCAATCCAACAAAAAAAAATAGAACCATAAACAAATAATTCATTCTCGATACTTTTTTGACTATAACCCTTTCGGCACGGACGATACTAAACGTGCGTTATTACAAAAAAAATACTAGCCGTGTCACCAATTTTTGTTTTGCCGATCCGAAATTGCCTCGATATGAGTAGTTCATGTATTCATCTAGCTACTTAGTAATTATCTATATTAAATTGTTGGAGCTAGTGAAGACAAAACATTACCCAACACATGGCCTTTCAAAAAACGACAACGCACGAATATGCGGAGGGGGTTGCTTTGGGAAATTTTTGACCATTTATATGAGATATTTAGATTTTTGTTGTGCTGAAAGGGATATGTATAGTTGTATAACAACGGTTTATTTATACAAATTAGGCAAAAACAACCTATACATACATACATATATACTCAATAGTCTAAAGTTTGGCCAGTCTTGGTCAGACTCAAGATATACATTACTTTCTAATGGGGTGTATTAGGCAAAGCTTTTTGTAGATGTCGCTAGCAGCACTGGTACCTTGTTTACACCTATGACTGATCATTTTTTAAATTTATTGGTAGTTTTACATTTTTATAACAGAAAAATGTATTTTAACTGAACGTTACCTACCTTAAAAGACGAATTAAGTAAGCGAACACCGTCTTTAAAATAAAAAAAGGTTGAATTAATAGAACGGCAATTTTGAGATCATCATATCTTTGCTTTCGCTTGGAAATCTCGATTTGTACACTTAAAAGCTGCTCACTTCTGCATAATATCCAGAAAATAATAAATTTCGTAATTAAAATACACGTTTTCTATGCAACTGACAGTTATATTAGGTACCATCTATCATGCGCCATCTATCGTGATAAAAAGTTAGTGACACACCCCATTGTAATAGGGAAACCTTGTGAGACTAGTGTCTGTCCGCAAAGTACTATCTCGAGAACTACTGGCCTGATTTACTAGGAATTATCCAAAAATGTATAAAACAAAAAATCTATATATACAACGCTTCACATGATGTTTTGTTTATCAATATTTATTTATTATTATTAGGTACACAGAACAGAAATGAGTACAAAACATTTTTTAAATTTCAAATCTTTACAATACAGTTCCAGTACTATATCCAAAAGCATGTGCACACAGCATGCAATTATGAAACATTTACATATATTTAAAAATAAAAATTACAATACAATACCCACAGTAGTTAATAAATATTAATTTAGTTTGCTCGCCGTCCACAGCAAATTACTCCTTGCCAAAGGCCAGAAACAATCCACTATAGAGAGCGAACATCCTATTTAGGATAATTCATATATTTTTTTTAACGAACGAACTATGTATGTTTGAGCGAAAATAAATCGTCAGTTCCGCATCGGGACAGTAATTTTGTAGTAATTTAATGAGGATAAACAGACACTAGAGTTATTCATAAGAAAGAACCCTTGAAATTCTAGTAAAAACCTAATGCCATAAAAAAAAATACACTTTACGAGTAATTTTTTTTTTTTTTTTCAATTAGCAAGATTCTTAAGTAAGACCAATACCAAGACTAAGGTTAGTCTCTGTGGTCTTAATTTTACAATTAAGCTATATTTTATCTAAGAACATTTGTTCATAACTTCGTCCACATTTTTCCTAAAGTGTTTTTTCTTCCCCTTATTATCATGCCTGATTAAAAACATAAATGAAAGTCCCAGCGTATTAGCTGATACTGGTAACCGGTCCATGTAAGCATGTCCACGTGTATTTATGAAATCAGGAATGAGGTTGATGATCGTTTACATATGAAGTTCGTCCAAGCCGGCGCAGGGATCGGGTGCACTGCAAACCGGTCGGGGGCGCCAACATCGCGCCGACCGACGGACTCCGACTAAAGCACTAAACCCACCGCTGAAGATTAGCGAGAAGCTAGTTATCTACTTAAAGGCCACAAGCTAACATTAAAAGAGACAGAGAATTTACTATTAAACAAGGTCGTTGGTCAAAGCCAAATGTTAGCCCTATTACAGACACAAGCGAACAACGAGGCGTCACGGAGGTCCTGAGGTTATCTTCAAAAATCCAGACATAAAACCCCAAGCTCTAAGCTCTAAGGGTGGTAAGGGACACGATTTATACAAGTATTTTTTGGTGTTGTATTTTATATATATAGTTTTTAATAGATTCCTTTATTAAAATTATATATACTTATAATTAATTTAATATTTTTAAAATAAATTTAAAGCTGAATTAATTAAAGCAGTGATGCGGAGCAGCTGTAGTGGTCAATTTTTTTTTAAGTGCCTATAAAGGACATTGTACAGAATACATCAGCCCTAAACACGCAATTTATTTACATATATATGTTCATAACAGAGTTCATAACCGAGTTGGGGATCATCAAATTCCAAGTGTTGCAGAATTTGATGCTTTCCATGGAGTAATTCACGTCAATATCGCCCAAACACGAAGGGTATACAGGAATTCACAGCGCGGGAAAACCGCAAAAAATAAAGTGTAACTTCTGCCCCATATAGTCGTCAAATTTATCGTTTTCCATAATTATTCACAATGTAGCACATTATTAAACAAAATAACACCACTTTTGACTAACAATATCCACAGTAAACTAATTTACAAATGGGACTTGACATGTCAGTGCAAAATAGCGCGAAGAACTCTTGTAGTGGTCAAACTGGATGAAGTTTGACAGTTTTTTTTTTTTAATGAGGCAAATAATGCCTGAAGGATGTCCATTGCAACCTAAAACGTTGATCCTTGGTCACTGTCAATTCAAATCGCGAACAACATTGTTAAACAATTTATTTGTAATATTTCTCGAGTTTGGTACGCTAGAGACATCAACGAGCTTGCCACTTGTCATGATGGGCCTATAGAAAAGATACGGTCGTGATAATACTATACTTTTGTTTGTTACTAAAACAAATCGATGATGAAGACAAATTTCTAAGCATTCCATGGATTCACCGTGCGGGTGCCGGGTCCATCGTGTGTGGGTAAGAGATGAGAAGAATGGTGTCTCGGGCTTGCGACCGACAATAGGCTAGTTTAAGAAAAGGAGGCCTCCTTTTTTTCTATTGCGCGATAATACGCTCACCATCCACCATTCTACTTCTCTCCCTACCCAACCAAATACTGTATGATTCCGTTAATGCCGTCTTGGAAGCTCGTTCCATAAATGTATTGACGGCAGACCTGCTTAGGCCCAATTCTTTCAGTAAGTGATGCAAAGATTTTGCTGGAACTCCTCTTGCACCAACTTCCACTGCGTAAAGCTGAGTCTTGAACCCGTTCCTGATCATTTCTTCTGTGAGATCATAATATTTATTCGACTTCATGTTGTGGTCTTTTGGAATATTTGATTCCCACGGAACGGTAAGTTCAATAAGGATAACTTTTTTCAAGTTCCGAGAAAACACTAAGATGTCTGGCCTATAGGCTGATACAGCTAGTTCATCAGGGATCCTATAATGGTGTCCAAATGTATCCATGAGAATTTTCCAGTCTGATGCGGCGCCAAGGATCGAGGTTTAGTTTAGTTTAGTTTTAACACCATACATTCCTACCGGAATTCGGTTAAGTCATACTCTTAATTTTCAATATATATATATATATATATATATATATATATATATATATATATATATATATATATATATATATATGATATATATATATATCGAGGTGGGCTTGCATTTAGTTTTCGTGCTTTGCCCTTCCTTTACAAATGTGGTCAAAGTTTTATTTGTAGTCAGTCCCTTTCTTATATCTCTAAAAAGTCCGTAATTTTTTTTCCTAGTAACTTGATAGACTACATTTTTCAAAAGTACAAACAAACTAGAATTATCTTTGAAAATATTGGATTGTGCGAGCGAGACGAATGCAAAAGTGTTAAACCCTTTCAAAATACGTGTTTTAAATTAGTTTTAATAGAATTTGTGTGACAGTTAAAATTAAAAGTGAGATTCTTAAATAAATAGACCGCACGATTGGTGCGAAACGAAACGAACAAGGTCGCGTTAACAGTACGTGAACGCACGTAATGTCATTTAGATTTACACTTGAGAGCTATGATAACGGGTCACCTAAATCTACAAACATGAGTGCTGCTAGCTTATTAACCGACTAACGATAGTTTCGCTAGTAAAATATTATTATCGCGATAACTTTGATGTGGACCCATTTAACTAACTTACAAATAAGATATTGTGTCAATTTTATGACTAAGAGGAATCAAACACTCTCCGCGCGTAAAACTGTAATAATTTCTTTAGGTAATGCTTAATTTTTCACACTACTAAAACACAAAAATATATTTATTTGTATATATTGCATTTCTCGAGCCAGATCCGCAAGAGACATCGGCGAACTTCTTGGCGAACTTGCTACTTCAAAATTAAATCACCCCGGTAGGGATTATGGCCGTGATGATCACATACAGCTTCAACGGTAAAATTAAAAGTTGTAATGGTTATACTATGTTGTAGCTATTAAGATACTAATAAAACAATTAATTATACGTAAGCATTAGTTATATAGTCTAGCAAGAAAGCTTTGTTACATAAAAGTGCTTTAATCATGACAGCAGAAACATATAATAAATACTGTTGAGACTACATGAGCTAGAGTTAAGAAAAATGAAAAGAAGACTTAGAAATATACTAATTGACAGGACATTGACACAATATAATATTATATATATTAACCTGTGTCTGAACAAATAAATTATTTGTATTAAATTCCAGCCTAAATCAAAGTAAACCTAGATTTTTAGAGTCGCCATAACATCGCTTACGAGTGTAAAAACGAATCGAGATTAATTTTTCGAAACAATTTGGGGTAAAAAGTTAGCCGACGGCCGCAGCGACAAGCGGCAAAACGAAACAAGTAGGTCATCGTGCAATTTCGCAACCCGATCGAGTGCCGCAAGCGTTTACTGGTACGCCAGCCAAGGCGAGTCTAGGCCCCTTCGGCTGTCATTCTTACAATCAATATCTTTATGTACTACACTGTCTAAAAATATATTTAACTTTTTTGCATCCCTCAATGCTCGCACAAACCAATATTTTCCAAGATAGGAGGAACGTAATTAGGGTATTTTTTAACTATTTTTTTTTAAACATTTATTCGAAAAAAATATTTACAAAATAGAAAATAAAATTAATATTAATACTAAGGATAGGGATATAAGTCCCGTCCGCGTGGAATGGTGGCAAGAACGCTGGCTGCATTTCCCCGCTGAATTGCAATACTGATTTGGCTTTGGGCAAAGAAATATTATACAATTTTTTTACTTTCACATAACTCTCTAAAAAAAAACATTTAAGTGTATGTATTCTATATTACCCTTTCAGTAAGTATTATGTGTAGTGTATGTGTGTATTATGTATGTATTGTTGTTTATGTAGTTTATTATACCAGTATTATACTAATATTTGTAAGTATTAGTATAAATTAATATTTTATAGTATCTCTCATTATCTATCATTTATATTTTTTTTTTGGCACTCTGCCTGTAATTGGTTACTTTTCACAAAGGTTAGCTGGTAAAAGATGCCTTAAGGCATAAAGCTCGCCTATGCGCTTAGTTTTAAGTTATTTAGCTTTGTGCAATAAAAAATTATTATTATTATTATAACTCATTATAGATAGAAAAAATAGCAAAACCATTTATTAAGATTTTCCTTAACTTTAGTAAAACAAAAACAATAGTCTCTAACACCGTCTTGACTGGGCATGACGGAATTCGAGCCTGAACCCGAAACGTGTGGATACACTTTACTGGGTTTATAGGCACCGGTGGATAGTTCCCTGCCCCGGCAGACTGGGCAAATTACCACCTTATTTTTACAGCCCGTAGAACACAGCGTCATAGACCTCCACTGCTGGAGATGGGCCTTCCAGAACATATATCTGGAGAATTTTGGCCTATACTCGCCACGCTGGCCAGACGGCTTAGCGAGGATGTGATGTCAATTTTTATGACAATTTATTAACGATTCCACAAGTTGGTATTAGTGGAACCGGGACCGACGGCTTAACCTCCGCGGCATGGGAACGGTGGTGTTGTAAATCTATGACAAATGTACGTAAGAAAAGTGTATTTCTCATTGGTTCATGCCGGGTGGGTTTGAACCGACCTATGTAGGATTTATGGAACGCGTTCTTACAACCGAGCCACCACCGCCCCATTACCACCTATCGCAAGGGAACTGTCGGCAATATATGTATCGTATATATCTACATAGATATAAATGGGGATCAGGCTCGAATTGACGTCATGCTCAGTTAAGACGGTGTTAGAGACTGTTGTCAGTCATGAATCTCTCATTCCAGTTGCTAACATTAATGGACATCGCGTGTCACTTACCATCAGGTGAGCGCAAGGTCACGTGTCGTGCTAGTAAATAAAATGAAAATCAATATTTGTATGAAGCCCTGTACTACATATTATAATCAAGCATATTTATGTATACATGCGATTGGATTACCATTTACTTTCATAACAAATTCGTGAATCGTGTATTACAAAGTTCACCGCACAACCGTCGAATGATTGATTGCTATCTTGATAATGTTTTATCTGTGTCAAAAAATAATCATTCAATTATTTACCACCATAGGAACTCTTAGTAACATCCTCATAATTGTTTTCGTCTTAGCTTGTAGTATGACAATGCCACTTTACAGCAGCTATAATCTTAGTGACATCCTCATAATTGTTCTCGTCTTAGCTTGTAGTATGACAATGCCACTTTACAGCAGCTATAATCTTAGTGACATCCTCATAATTGTTTTCGTCTTAGCTTGTAGTATGACAATGCCACTTTACAGCAGCTATAATCTTAGAGACATCCTCATAATTGTTTTCGTCTTAGCTTGTAGTATGACAATGCCACTTTACAGCAGCTATAATCTTAGTGACATCCTCATAATTGTTTTCGTCTTAGCTTGTAGTATGACAATGCCACTTTACAGCAGCTATAATCTTAGTGACATCCTCATAATTGTTTTCGTCTTAGCTTGTAGTTTGACAATGCCTCATTACAGCAGCTATAATCCTTGGTGTATTTATTTTATAATTGTGTATGTCTTAGTTTATAACAATGCCTTTATGACAATGCCTATTTACAGCAGCTATAATTTTAAGATTATAATTATGTATATTTGGGTTGTAATGTGCTGCTCCAAATACAGGCTATTTCCCAGAAAATAAGTTATATTAATTAATTTTTTGACATGTAAAAGCGCAGATTACATTATATTTACTGTCCTATGCCTACTTACAAAATAAAACAAAAAATTAAGTATCCCTT
The DNA here is from genome assembly GCA_910589645.1 of Tinea semifulvella. NCBI lineage: Eukaryota > Metazoa > Arthropoda > Insecta > Lepidoptera > Tineidae > Tinea > Tinea semifulvella. The sequence goes on from OU342625.1 coordinate 4,779,862, forward strand.
GTACGTATCTTACACCTGTATTCTTTCACCACGCTCGAGTAATAAAACGACGAATCTTAAATTACTTGAAATGATTTATTTTATTTTTATTTTTATTATATTTAAACTCATATATGTATCCTATTAATAATTAGTTAAAGACCTCCGTGGTCTGGCGGTTAAGACCGTAGATTTAGTACCAGGTTCGAACTTGGTCGGAACGCAATAATTTATTAATTTACCGCCTCCGTGGTCTAGTGGTAACAAACGTTGCCGTGAACTCGGGAGGTCGTGGGTTCGATTCCCACCGGGGGCAAGTTGTACATTGTATAATTTGTCTCGGTCTGGGTGTTTATATGTATAATATGTATATATTTACAAAAAAAAAAAAAAGTATAATATGTAGTTTATCAACCATCTAGTTTCCGTAACACAAGCCTCGTAGCTTACCACGGAAACTAGATGGCGCTGTATGACCTATCCGAAAAATATTGATATTGATTATTTAAGTTATTTGTGATAGTTTTCGAGTATGGTATGCTAGTGACATCGTCGAGCTTGTCATGGTGGGCCTATAGTAAAGTTGGCTAAAAGTGTAGAAAAGCGTGGTTTCCGACCACCCCGGAAGAATATCGTAAGGACACTTTACTTTAGTTAAATAATTTTTTAAATGTTTTTAAACAAGACAAATTGTCAAAATAATTTAAAACTATTTTTTGTGACACATAAATATTCATAATATAAAAGAGAGAGACTTGATGAATGACAAAAGTGCTAGAGCGTGTAGTAATTCTGTCAAAATTATTATTTAGAATACGGAACGCAATCTTCAATGTTGCCAGAAAAAAAAGCTTATCTTAATGGAAATATTTAAAATGGTATCATTTTTTTTTTTCAGTTTACAACTAAGAATACTAATTTATAGGATCGCTTGAGGGAAGCCGTTTGACAGCTGATGAAACGTCTTAATACGGGTATTCGAATAAATAAATTATTTAAATGATTTTGCACTTTTGCGTTCAATGAATACGACTTAGTATTTCTTAATATTGATGATATAATCATAGTGTTTAATGCACGTACTTATCCAACCTACGATTGCGTAACTCTATGACCTTATCATGTCTATTGCTCGTATTTGAATATTGCTTAAGTTATTTATTAAAAAGGTTTTTTATATTATAAATATAGACAAGAAAAAAAAAGATAAAAAACATTGTCTATGGACTAGGGTTGCCACAACTTCTAGGAACCAATACGGGACATTTTCTCTGCCGATGCCAAAGTGGATATATTATCAATCTTAATATGAAAAACAAAGTCAGGTTTGTTGAAACACTTATAAGTCGGGAACGGCTGGACCGAGTTTGATGGTTTTCAATTTGTTGTATTTGTCTCCGTCTCGAATAGCAGAATAACTATTAAAATAATCGTAAAATCGACAAAAAAAATAATAAAAGTAAATAAACATTTTCCCATACAAAATGTTTGTGGGTTACCTGTCAAACAATGTTGGTTGTCAAATATTCATGCGTGCGTTCAGAAATGTATATATCAAGCTTCTTATATATAGAATAAATTACAAATAAACAAATTACTTAATTTCAACTGCCTTCGTGGTCTAGCGTTTAAGTCCGTAGATTTAGACTCGGAGGTACCGGGTTCGATTCCTGATCGGGACCATAAAAATATTTATTAATTTCAATAAATAAATTTAATAAATATTTGATTAATTTGATTAAGCTTGCCAATTGTCATGATTGGCCTATAGTAAAGTTGGCTAAATATAAATCCGCTTATTTATAAGCATGGTTTCTGACCACCCCGAAAGGGAAACGGTCGTCCAGCGTACCATACTCGAGAAATATCACAAATAAATTAAATGTATTTATTTACATTAATAAATATTTTTGTGTCCCGACCAGGCATCGAACCCGGTACCTCCGAGTCCAAATCCACGGACTTAACCGCTAGACCACGGAGGCAGTCATTGTATTAGTTCCATAAAATCATAAATGTAGTTCAGGTCATAAGTAACACGACATTTAACAAGTGTTAGGGTGTACGAAGTTCGGCGAGTCAGCTAGTAAATAAAAAAAATATAGACTTACCCCTTCATTATCAGGAAGGAACTGTATCTTAGGTTTCAACGACTTATTCTGAAACAAAAAAAAATAAAATATAATAGTTACAACAGGATTTTAAATTTTAAAGGAAGATTACGTTTCGCAGGATTTATCGCGCTTGTGGTTTCTGTTTGTTAATTATTTTTTTATTTGTTTTATTTTAATTTTATTTTTAATCAATTTTGTTTCATTTTTTTTATAACTTTTATTTTATAATAATAATATTTCCAGACAGGTCACACAGCGCCATCTAATTTCCGTGGTAAGCTACAAGGCTTGTGTTACAGAAACTAGATTTATATTTCTGTTCCACTAAATTTAAATGTCTCGGCTATAGTATAATAACAGAGGTTGTTGGAACCTGCTTCCAACACCATTTTCTAAACAATAGACCCTCATAATATCATTGTTTTATTTTTTAACTATATCTTATATTTTTATTAACTCTTATTTTTGTGACAAAAAAAAACTGATTTTTATTTTATTTTATTTTAAATGTATTTTATGTTGTATTTAGTGTAACACGTGTATTAATTAACCTGAGACAAAGATACCATTGCATAGAAGTACTCGGCCTAATTTTACAAATTTAAATTATTTATTTCTATATTTATTCTTATTTGACATGGCCCTTTTACAGTCACGAATATTAATTAACACTAATGCTATTAGAATATAACACGACCCTTTTACAGCTATGAATTTATGTTTAATTGACATATCATATTTATTATTAAAATTTAGATTATAAGATGACACGTTTTTTTTTATTATTTTTTTGTTTTATAAATTTATTAATTATCTGACATCTGTATATAATTTTTGTACATCATAATTATTAAGTATTTGGAATGTAAACTGACACGGCCTCTTTACAGCCACGATCTTATTTAAGTAGTTTCTAAGTTAGTTAGTTTTACTTGCTTGTAGAAGTAATGTTGTGCTTAACATACATAAATATGGATTATTGCCTGTTAACGGTTCAACCATTATTACCACTTTGATTAGTACATATGTTTTGATAATTGTATTGATTTAATTAGTTCTGACTGTATCCAAGTTGTTTTATGCGAATCAAGGGAATTAACTATTTTGATTTTGACTAAAGAATACGAACCCGAGTATTTTTTTAAATCCCGGGATTAAACTGTGTATTTTCTAATTGGGCTTAAATGAAAAAAAAAACCTGAGTAATTTGTTAAAAAAATCTCAATTTTGTTACGCTAGAGTCATCGCCGAGCTTGCCACTTGTCATGATGAGAGCCTATAGTAAAGTTGGCATGTAAATCCGCTTTATTAAAAAAAGCATGGTTTCTGATTACCATGGAAGGGTCGTGATGATACTTTATGTTATTTTTACATTAATTATTTCATTAAACTAATATTTTCGTAAGCGCTGTTTTTGTCATGTGACTTTTTTTTGACAGAAAGCGAAGTCCGTAATGAACTGCGACGTCGTCAGTTGTATTAAATATGTTGTCAAATATTACGGGGGTTCACAACAAGGATAATGACAGAACTTACAACGTATTAGCCAAACTAAGTTACATTGTAAAGCATCAACACAACAGACACGCTATGATTCACGTATTTCAGTCAGTGCATTACCACAGATCATAAAAATACTAGAACGTCATGCAAATTTTGTTGGAACCAAAGTAACAAATTCGGGCTGGCCAATATATGCCATTGGTAGCGATTTGGAAATACGAGGGGCGTTCAAAATATTCTCGGTATTGATACGTTACAACCTCTTTTATATATATATTTGTTACTGGCCGCTAAGATTCATTCATTGACATTAAAAAAAAGTAAAATTGGAACCGAGATGTTCTTTTGTTTTTCTGCAATTGCCGAACAAACATGAACACCATGAGCGAATTAACAATTTTAACGAAATTAGAGCACCGATCCGTCATAAAATTCTTGACAAAACAGGGTAAAAATCAAAAAACCATAAAAGAGGAAATGGATTGTGTTTACCGTGAGTCTGCTCCTTCTTTATCTACTATTCAAAAATGGTCAAGCGAATTTAAGCGTGGAAGGGAGAGTATTGAAGATGACCCTAGACCTGGCCGGCCTGTAGTGGCTACCTCACAAGAAAATATTGATAAAGTGGAAAAACTTATATTGGAAGACGGCCGAGTGAAGGTAAAATCTATAGCTCAAGTAACCAATCTCTCTATTGGTACCGTACATGACATTATACATGACCATCTTAATATGTCAAAAGTAAGTGCAAGATGGGTTCCGCGAATGCTGACGCTTCTTCAAAAGGATATGCGTGTGGCTTGCTGTTCAGATTTTATCGACCTGTGTGGTGAAAATCCCGATGAGGTGCTGCAAAAAATAGTTACTGGAGATGAAACCTGGGTTCATCATTATGACCCAGAGAGCAAACAGGAGTCCATGCAGTGGCACATTAAGGGTTCAGCTCATCCCAAGAAGTTCAAGGTAATCCCGTCAGCTGGCAAGGTCATGGCCACAATATTTTGGGATTGTGAAGGAGTTTTGCTTATCGATTATAAAGAAAAAGGTGTAAATATCACAGGGCAGTACTACGCTAACGTTATACGTCAATTAAGAGATGCGATCAAAGAAAAGAGGCGAGGAAAGTTAACCAAAGGTGTTCTGCTTCTGCATGACAACGCCCCTGTCCATACTGCTCATATTGCCAAGGCAGCTATTGTTGAATGTGGGTTTGAAACTGTTACTCATCCACCCTATAGTCCGGACTTAGCCCCAAGCGACTTCTTTTTGTTTCCCAATCTTAAAAAGGATCTGCGTGGAAATAAATTTTCTGACGATGAAGCGTTGAAGACGGCCGTGGAGGAGCATTTTTACACCAAAGATAAAAAATATTTTTATGAGGGATTAAAAAAAATAATTGATCGATCTTATAAGTGTATGAACATAGGGGGGGAGTATATTGAAAAATAAAAATATCAAACTTTTCGTACTTGTTTGTTTTTATCCACATACCGAGAATATTTTGAACGCCCCTCGTATATACATATCTTCACGCCAAATCCCTTGCGGGGTAGGCAGAGACAATTGAGCGCCACTTGTCACGATCACGACATACCTCTTCCGCTTCTTCGAAATTCATCAACCTCTTATTTATTTATTTAAATACTTTATTGCACTTTAAAACCTAGTACCTATTATATACATTTACTCCTTTTTTTTACTTTTTTTTGCTTATATGACACTGCATTCACACCTGCGCACGTAGTGCACGAGCAAAAACCGTGCACACTACGCGACTTGAACGGCTATAGATGCGTCAACACAATCCACGAGCAATGCATTTTGCACGTGTCCTTAACCATGGATGTCCATTATGTATGTGTTTACTCACAAATATTTCTGCTTGCACGTGAACCACTCGCTAACAGCTCGCGTGCTACATTCCAAAGATGTAGAACCTGATGAAGATGTTTGTGGGCGTGCACTGATGTTAATCCACATTTGTTTCAAAAATAACGATGAGAATCTGACGACTAAAATATTACTAAAGTATTGATCCTAAATAAGATACTTTAGTTGTTTCGCGAATTTATCGTTTACGAATGTATTGCACGCACTCATTCAACAACAAATTTGCTGTTTTTTATATGTTTTTAAACATATTATTTTTAATAATACAAACCACTAATAAATAAAGAGGAGATACGAAGCCTCGCTTCTAAGCCTATAGGTACGCAAGCGTACGCGCTAGCGAGCGTACTATAGTCTAGCGAAATCACAATAATAATATATAATAATTATTTTATATATTTATGTATGAAATTGACATATTACAAAATGAACTAATAATAATAATAAAATAATAAAAACATTTATTGTCACAAAAAATATACAGATGTAAAATAGGTGAACAATATAGGGTGATGTGTTTGTGATACCTATACGAGGTTGCCCTGTAGTGCGGGATATCGGTGCTCTTCCGTGTTATAATGTTACAACAATAAATGATGTATGTCCTCTCTATGTGTTCGTGATATATGTGTGAGTGTATGTGAGAGAGTGTGTATGAGATTAATATATGTATAATAATCATTTATAACTGTGCTCCAGATGCCACAGCAAAATTTAACAAAAAAGTAAACAAATAAAAAATTACGTAGGTACATATTATCCCTTTATATAATTACTTTTAAAAAACATTCCCTATCATCATATGACTGAGTGTAAAGCCAGTCAGTGACTATTTCAAAGTCAAAGTCAAAATATCTTTATTCACGTAAACCTTACATGGCATTACAGGCATTTATGAAACGTCATTAATTTAATTATTTTGAATGATTCTACTCCTGCTAGTAGAAGACTAAGCAGCAAAGTGGTCCAATAAGTAAGCTGTTAGCAGAAGACCAGCAGCTTAGCAAATTTCAGTGACCTGTTAATGTTTAATCTGACTGAGAAAGGAATCTGCAAGGAAAACTCAGCTATATCAGATTTACAAAATAAAACATATACAAAACTGCACCACAACGATCAATTAATAACCTTTTAAATTAAGTTATCAGTACCTATGAGAATACAATACCTGGTACAGCAGTAACCCACCAGGCAAGTCAGAATTAAGGTAGACTACATGCCTATGTGCAACCCGAAAGTCGACAAAACGCAAAAACCTCTGCAGCACCCGATCACGGACATAACGCATGTGCCAGCCATCCCCCCGCTCAACCAGGCCCTTAGGGTGCGGACCGGGACCCGACACACGTGCCACCACTGCAATGACCTTCTAAGGAAGGGGCGACCACCGGACACGCCACACCATGAGAACCTGAACACTAAGAATTTTGCAGCACTAACTATTTAATAAGACAAAAGTGTCGTGTTAAGTTTTGTTATTGTCATTTCTAGTCAATCCTCAAGTCTATGGTAGTTACCTAACAAGAATATGCGAAACAAATAAGGCAGTGTTGATAACCGAATCTGCCAAACCTGACGAAATATAACAAAGAGATGAACTTTTACAGGTAAATGATACAGATAAAACTACTTACGTATAATGTAATTTCTTAAAGACAAAAGTTACCTAACAATGTTTTTCAAGTAATAAGAGAGAATAAGCAATTAATCTGAGGACTTGCATCTAAACATCAAGGTGATAAATCTTTAGTATGTGTTTTATTTTATTTATTTATTTCATGAATCCTGTAAGTGACATTTATATTTTTTATAGTTGTATATTATTTGATAAGATGACAATGCCTATTTACAGCAGCTATAATAATAACTGTAGTTTTGTGTAATTATTATTGTGTGTATAAATCACGTAGGATTTTTTTTTAATGTTATTTTATGTTTGTATTGTAACGCACTGCTCTACAATTAAGTAAGGTTGTGTAGTTTCATGGCTTTCTACCTGGTAGAATTATATATATATATATAAAATTGTTTCAGCTTTAGTTTTTCGAATAATATTTAGTTTTTGTATACTTATTGAAAATTTCATAATATTGTTATTTTTTATAGGCATTAAAGGCTACTGTGGTAATGTGGTGGTCGCCTATAATAGGTGCAACATCTAACTTCTGATTTAGTGTTAAGTACAAATAAGTGTGTGATGTTAGCACTGTTGGCTATACTAGCACGACATGTTACCTTAGGCCCAGGCCCACCTGATGGTAAGTAGCGCGCAAGGTCCATGAATGTTAGCAACTGAAGTCATCATCAGTCCTCAACACTATGCCGGCTTGACTAGATGCTTTTTCACACTTCGCTTGAAGGACTCCAGGTTATAGGAAAGTGGAAACACAGAGGCTGGAAGAGCATTCCACATCTTTATCGTGTACACAATCTCCCAACAAGTTTACGGTAACAAATTTGCGTCAACCTTGCGTCCGATCGCTGCGTGAGGCAATATCATTTTTGCAAAGTGACCTTAACAGAATGACCTTTAACGAATCCAGATAACAAGTAGTTTTATAACACTGAATACGACATGTGACCCCGCGCCCACCTGAGCTCGTACCGCTATCTCTATAGTTAAACCAGATTTTTTTAAAGATTAAACTAAGATGTAGCCTACCATACCTAGTCAATAATTTACTTTTCTATTAGTTTTTTTATTTATTTTTTTATTTATAAGTTAAAATATTTGGATTGAATTATTATTGTTTTTTTTTGTATTAATTTATCATGATGTCGAATTGATTTATTTATTTATATACTTACTCACTTTTTATTCTATTTTTTATTGTTTTGTATTAACTCTATTATTTCATTTATTTTTATTAGTGTTGAATTTTGTTTTTATTTTATTATTATTATTTCTTTGTCTTTTCTTTCTTTTTATGTTAATTTTATACCGTATATAAGTATTGTTAACTTGACAACTTTATAAATATTATTATTTGTATAGAAAATTAAAAAATATATAGGTATATTGACAATCCATTTTTAATGAAAATGTATGTATTAATTATAAGATTGACTGCATGGTAAATTGGACTGTTAAGCCATGTAATGTTTTATTAATAAATAAATAAAGTTATAATTTTCAATAAGTTGTCAAATCGGCTGATGGAAAGGTCTGGAAACAGGAAGGCTGGCAATTATTTCTGCCAAAGTATTAGCCTCGCTATACAGAGGGGAAATGTTGCCAGTCTCCTTGGGACTATCTCAGATGGGACATCTCTAGAGGACATTTTTTTATTTATTAGAAGTTTTTAATGTATACTGCCTCCGTGGATTTAGACTCGGAGGTACCGGGTTCGATTCCTGGTCGGGATACAAAAATATTTATTAATGTAAATAAATACATTTATTTAATATTTTATTTATTTGTAATATATCTCGAGTTTGGTACGCGGAGACATCGACGAGTTTGCCACTTGTCATGATTGGCCTATAGTAAAATTATTTATAAGCGTGGTTTCTGACCACCCCGAAAGGAAAACGGTCGTGATGATACTTTACTTTCTAATTTAGTTTTAATTAAATTTTAGTAGCTTTTAATTTATATCCAATGTATCTACTACTGGAATACATGTGTGATACTCGCAACCTTCCACTTCGCTCTTTACACAACAACCAACTTAAAATCCCATCCCACTCCTCCAGCAGATATTCAGATTCGTATACTGTGTCTGCAGCCCGCCAGTGGAACAAGCTACCACTCGCTGTTAGACACGCGCCGTCTGTCCACGTTTTTAAGCGCTTGGTCACTGCTTTATTTCTAGACAAACAGGAGTCGTCTTCAGGCTAAAAATATATATTTGGCATAATATATATGTGTATATACGTTAATTTATAGGTATATGTGTAATTTATGTAACAGTGTAAGTATCTATTAGTATGTAGTGTGTGTAGTATATTCTATATTGTTAAACTTGATATCGACACTACCCTTAATCTCACACTCTCCCAAAGGTTAGATGTTAGAAAATGCCTTGTAGGCATTAATCTTCGCCTTTGTACACTTATTTTGTGCAATAAATAATTTAATAATAATAACAATACTGGCTTTTTAAATCGAACAGCCGAGTTAAGTAAAGCAATTTTTGAATTTACATCACCGCAAAGTTAGTGGGGCCAGCCTAGTTATGTTTCTCGTGTTCGGCCATCGGCCGTTGTGTAACCGCACGATTTGCCGACTCTAGCTTATTGTACATATAACTTGTTGCCTAACAAACTTGGACTTCTAGTCGTTTAATTGCGAATTTTGATCAGTTACGCTTTGTCATACTAAATATGAACTATGAAAATGACACCCTTTTTAAATAGTTAAGTTAAAAATACTATAGAAGACCATTTTATTGTAATATGTGGTTCGATTCCTAGTCGGGACACAAACATATTTATTAATGTTAATAAATACATTTACTTAACTCCTTGCGTCGTTCTCCTCACTGCTGAGGGTAGTGACCCCCTCCACGGATCACTTTGTCTCGGACGATGCTGCGCCATCCGGGTCTGTTCACGGCTGCATGTAGGGCATCGTGCATCTGGGTATTCAGTGAGGTGCGGATCTGGTCAGACCAGCGTATGGGGCTTCGGCCACGTGGTCTTTTGCCTTCGACTTTCCCTGTGATTAAAAGCCTTTCCAGGTTACCAGGTGTTTTGCGGGCTATATGGCCGAAATACTCAAGGACTTGTTTTAGGCAGATGGAAGATAGCCAAGTAGAGATTTTGAGCTCCTTGAGTATTGACACGTTAGTTCTTCGGGCTGTCCAAGGGATACGCAACATACGCCTTCAACACCACAACTCAAAGGCATCGATGCGGCCACGATCATTTACTTAACTAATAGGTATTTAATTTATTTGTGATATTTCTCGAGTTTGGTACGCCTGGAGACATCGACAAGTTTGCCACTTGTCATGATTGGCCTTAGTAAAGTTGGCTAAATGTGAATCCGCTTCTTTATAAGCGTGGTTTCTGACTAGCCCGAAAGGTCGTGATGATACTTTACTTTTTATGTGGTAATCTTTTTTTTAAATACAGTATCGCAGTCAGGTAAGCTTGCGCTCACCTGATGGTAAGTAACGTGCGAGGTCCATTAACGTTAGCAACTGGAATCAGACACTCATGACATCAGTCCCTAAAACTATGCCGGCGTGACTGAGAATGACGGCAATTCGAGCCTGATCCCGAAACTGGGTTTATTTACTTCCTCGTCCCGGCGGAATGGGCAAATTACCACCATCAGTCCGACTACCACGTATTTGTTTTCGTTGAAAGTATGTGCCATTTGCAATGATGTCAAATGCCAATTTTTATTTTCAAGAAAAACTTCTATTTGTAAGATTGCCATGGCGATATTTATTTAAAATCATTAACCGTTATATCATTCATCACTACAGGCCCTAGAACACAGCGTCCTAGACGCGATATATCTTATGAATTTGGCCTACACTCGCCACGCTGGCCAGACGGGTTGGCGAGGATATTATGTCAATTTTTTTATGACAATTTATTAACGATTCCACAAGTTAGTATTAGTGGAACCAGGACCGACTTAACGTGCTCTCCGAGTTACGGGGACAGTGGTGTTGTAAATCTATGACAAATGTACGTCAGAAAAGTGTATTTCTCATTGGTACATGTCAGGTGTTCTTACAACCGAGCCACCACCGCGCCACGGTACCGCGTAGTTATATATCGGATACATATATATATATATGAAATATCGGATATTTAATATATCGAATTTTTGCGAACCCTGCTTCTAATACCAAACGTATCTCCATGACCGTATAACTTCCGGGGTGGTTCGCGGCGAACGAGTGCCGTGGCGAACAAGTGCCTTCACTCCGTCCGTAGCCACGACTCAGACTTAGCTGTTAAGGCACGCAGGGCCAACAGTGAGAGAGAGACGGTTTATAGGGTTTTAGTCCGAGGCGCCTTAGGGACCTCCCGCCGTGGTCTTTCAAGCTGGGGTCGTATCATTGATTTTGCAATCTCCGTCTTAAAAAAAAAACAGGGTGGTCAGCAGTTTTCCCAGTCTCTTCAATATGATCATCATCAGCCTGTCTCAGTGTTGGATATAGAATTATCTCAAGGTTTGCACGAGGTCTTTTGCAACCCCCACCAACACCGGAGGCATACGTAAATCACTTTTGTTTTCTAGACAAACAATTGTAAAAAGATATTAAAACGCAGGTAACAACAATCGCAAGGCGCGGTCAAGAACCGTTGTTCACAAAAACGGTGATCGCCATCATTTGGGCCAATCGACACACATTCCTTGGACAGATCTGCGGGGTTAGAATGACGTCTTACGTTTTTTAATTGATAGTTTTTTTTTTATAAAAAAACTCCAATGCATTTTTAAAGCATTATTAAAAAATAACTTTGTATAGACTTACGATAGACTAATATGTGAGAAACCATATGTCGGAAATAACAATTATTAATAATAATAATTATACCGTGTGACCTTGTATGGTCTTACGTTAGACTAATATATTATTCTATTGATTGAAACAAACTTGACTAAGAAACCAATTTTGGGTCCATATAAAAAAATATGCTTCTTCATACAAACTGATAATTTTAAAATAGCCAATAAAATAATATAATGTCATCCAAAGAAATAATATCTTGTTCTCAAAGATAACTCAAAGATAAGTCAAATATTGAGCTGTATCAACAAAGTAATAATGATGCCAAACGTTCCATCACTCACACATCCTTAGTAATGACTATACCTAAATTAGAATTCTTTAGACGAAATGCCTTCTACATGAGTGCTAAAATATATAAACAATTATATGGACAGAGATGCCTTATAAAAGATTCTGTACAGTACTGCATGCGGGGCTAGTTCAGAAATGTTTCTATACTTTGGAGGAATACTATGCGTATCTTAAGCAACACAAAGATTTTTGTGAAGTAAAGTTACTAAAGAAGCAACGCTGAGTTTTTAGTCACTTTACTTCTATAACAGTTGTTATGAATTGCATGCTTATGGCAAAATATGTGACCCATTTAATATTAACAAGACCAAATATTGTTTGTTACCATGTTTCCTGCAAATAAATATATCATTTCTTTTAATTTCATAATATGGCGCAATATCGCAAAAATAAAAATGTTATAATCAATAAAAAAAAATGAGCCAAAAAATGTTTTTTTTCTAATACGGAGCACGACATGTGACACCGCGCCCACCTGATGGTAAGCGGTACGCGAGGTCCAAGAATGGGAGCAACTGACGCCAGCCTCAGACGACCGATATCAGTCCCTACCACTATGCCGGCCTATAAAGATGCTTTTTCACACTTCGTTTGAAGGACTCCAGGTTATAGGAGTGGAGAAACACACTGGCTGGGAGAGCAGTCCACATCTTCAGAGTGCGACAGATGTAAGAGTCTCCAAATTTGTATGTACGCGTAGGGATAGTGGCTACGGTATGTGGATGCATATTTTGGCCTGTGCGAGTGGTTCGGTTGCGGAATAGAGAAGAAGGGATAAGGTTGAATTTAAATAGTACGTGTTTTATAGTTTTCACAGACGATTCGACATTATCCTCACTGTTAACACTAATTTGCAAAACGTTTACGTTTACGTCGAGTATTCAAAAGTTGTTTTGTGTGACCAATCTAACGCGCCGGGCACACCACGTGACGTCGCTTCCGACAAGTACCTAGGCTCGTCCGTCTGTATGTTGGTAAGGTCAACCTCATAAATTTCATTTTCCGAACATAACCATCGTTGGGAATGCAAGTTCAAGGTCTTACTAGGCTTCGTTACAGCCACTAGGAAAACAGCGTCCTAAGCCTCTACTGTTGGAGATGGGCCTTCCAGGAAATATATCTGGAGAATTTGCCTACACTCGCCAAGCTGGCAAGACGGGTTGGCAAGGATCTAATGTCATTTTTTTATTTAAAAACTTTATTGTAAATCTATACAAAAGGCGAACGTAATGCCGCAAGACATTCTCTTCCCGTTAACCTTTAGGACATTGGGACATTTAAATATGAGTACGTTGCAAATAGAGAAATAAAATATTTAAATGAAATATAAATAATATTAAAAATTAACATACTTAGACAACTATAATATATACATATATATATAATATATACACATACATACTAATACTACATAAATATAATACAATAAAATTATATAATAATACATAAATACCTTAATGTTAATAATAACTACCTACAATGGATTAAATACAGTAAAAAGTTAAGCTAGTGACTTATAAAAATGACTGTACACTCTTTTCTTGAATATTGGTCTGCTGGGTGCTTGTCTGACTTCAACAGGAAGGTTGTTCCACAGGGATGAAGATGAAACAACAAAAGATTATGACAATTTATTAACGACGCAACCACCGTCATAGTGTTATTTATTTATATAGTACACACAGCAGTACATATGTACATATATTATCACACACATAATCTAATTATGACTTATATCTAATATATGTAACAATTAAGTGTCACAGCATTAACCAATAAAAAAATAACCGACCGCCTCCGTGGTCTAGTGGTAACAAACGTTGCCGTGAACTCGGCAGGTCGTGGATTCGATTCCCACCGGGGGCAAGTTGTAGGTACATTGTATAATTTGTCTCGGTCTGGGTGTTTATATGTATAATATGTATTATTTACAAAAAAAAAAGTATAATATGTAGTTTATCAACCATCTAGTTTCCGTAACACAAGCCTCGTAGCTTACCACGGAAATTAGATGGCGCTGTGTGACCTGTCTGGAAATATTTATTTATTTATATTTATTAATAAAACCTTTTAAAACTAAATTTATTACATACATAATATGAAAAAAAAAAAAAAACTGTCTTCTAAAATAAAATAAAATAACTGGAACATATCATGTAGAACAAAAAAAAATGTCTTCCTTTTTATTAGGTAAACCTATTTATAGTTAATAAATTTTATTATTTTATTCAAGTAGTTTGTAATTAATCTTAGAACATTGTTAATGCAATTTATTAAAGCACTAATTAAAAATACATTGAAATAAATATTCTACGAAATAAAATGGCACTAGGTTTAGCCAAAAGAGGAGAAGTAACCCTTGGGTGAAGCCTATAACCAGCCTTCGCGTGACACAAGCTGATGATGTAGAATGTAAATCGTAGAAAATCAACTAACGTTTATTACAATAGTATCACAAAAAGCGTCAATGAATAAAATTGACAATACCGTCAAAGGGCCGTCTTTTATTTGTGTGCTTCTTCCAACAAAAAAAACATTGTTACGATTTATTTTTGTATTGTTAAAATTATGTTGGTAGGCAGGTAAATTAGGTAACTGTTGAGTTTGAGAGATGCTTTATAGCTGTTTTAAAATACTTTCTAACGGTAAAAACAAGTCCTTCGATTTCGTTTAGAGATTTAAGAATCCATGGACCATGTTGATCCATCTGATTTGACCAATACATTAAAAATAAACTTCCTGTATAAAAAAAAGTTATTTTTCAATGCTTTATTCTCAGACCCTTGAACACATCTCATAAGAGATGAGAATAAATAAATAATAAATAAATAAATATTTTCAGACAGTTCACACAGCGCCATCTAGTTTCCGTGGTAAGCAACGAGGCTTGTGTTACGGAAACTAGATGGTTGATAAACTACATATTATACTTTTTTTTTTTGTAAATATATACATATAAACTCAGACCGAGACAAATTATACAAGATTATACGAGAGTTCACGGCAACGTATGTTACCACTAGACCACGGAGGCGGTCGAGAAGAGAAGAATGGTGTCTCGGGCTTGCGACCGACAATTGTATTTTATTGAGCAACAAGACGCTCACCGTCCACCATTCTACTCCTCTCCCTACCCCACAGCCCTTAGAACACAGCGTCCTAGACCTCCACTGCTGGAGATGGGCCTTCCAGAACAATATAACTGGATAATTTGGCCTACACTCGCCACGCTGGTCAGACGGATTGGCGAGGATCTGATGTCAATTTATTAACGATTCTACAAGTTGGTATTAGTGGTACCAGGACCGACGGCTTAACGTCATTTCATTACAGCCCCTAGAACACAGCGTCCTAGACCTTCACTGTTGTGAGATAGACCTTCCAGAACAATATATCTGGATAATTTGGCCTACACTAGCCACGCTGGTCAGACGGATTGGCGAGGATCTGTAGTCAATTTATTACCGATTCTACAAGTTGGTATTAGTGGAACCAGGACCGACGGTTTAACGTCATTTCATTACAGCCCCTAGAACACAGCGTCCTAGACCTTCACTGTTGCGAGATAGACCTTCCAGAACAATATAGCTGGATAATTTGGCCTACACTCGCCACGTTGGTCAGACGGATTGGCGAGGATCTGTAGTCAATTTATTACCGATTCTACAAGTTGGTATTAGTGGAACCAGGACCGACAGCTTAACGTCATTTCATTACAGCCCCTAGAACACAGCGTCCTAGACCTCCACAGCTGGAGATGGGCCTTCCAGAACATATATCTGGAGAATTTGGCCTACACTCACCACGCTGGCCAGACGGCTTGGCGAGGAAATGATGTCAATTTTTAATGACAATTTATTAACGATTCCACAACAAGTTGGTATTAGTGGAACCGGGATCGACGGCTTAACGTGCTCTCCGAGGCACGGGAACGGTGGTGTTGTTTATCTATGAGAAATGTACGTAAGAAAAGTGCATTTCTCATTGGTACAAGCCGGGTGGGTTTGAACCGACATTTGTAGGATTCAAGGAACGCGTTCTTACAACCGAGCCACCACCGCGCGGCTTAACGTGCTCTTCGATAAATCTATGATAAATGTACGTAAGAAAAGTGTAGTTCTCATTAGTACATCCTGGGGGTTTGAACCGACCTTTAAGATACATAATGTGACAAGATTGAGATTTTTTTGACATCTTTACTAAAAACCCAAGCAGGATATATTTACGTATGAATATTTCAATTGTAATTATTTTTGTTGTTTTATTTTTCAAACCAAGATGAAGAAAGCTAGCTACGGGGGCAGTAAATAAGATTTAATTTCTAGAGGGGTTAGTTGAACATCTGTTGGCAAGTTCTAGTGTAGGGATGTGGGCCAGGTGCCATGACTATAGAGCGAAGGGTGTGGAGCGGGTGCGACGACCTCGGACCCTATCGTCTATAGAACGGATAACAAACAGAAAGGACATTGTTAGACTGTAAGGTCAGCCAATCTAATAGTAATAAATGTCAAATAAATTGAGGTAATAATAATGATATAATATAATAATAATAAATATTTCTAGACAGGTCACACAGCGCCATCTAATTTCCGTGGTAAGCTACGAGGCTTGTGTTACGGACACTAGATGGTTAATAAACTACATATTATACTTTTTTTTTTTGTAAATATATACATATTATACATATAAACACCCAGACCGAGACAAATTATACAATGTACAACTTGCCCCCGGTGGGAATCGAACCCACGACCACCCGAGTTCACGGCAACGTTTGTTACCATTAGACCACGAAGTATGAGAAAGAATATGTCAGTTAAATATTCATACCCGTAAAAGGGCCGTGTCAATTTATATTTTAATAACATTAATGTTAATTGTTGTTTCAAGCGGTGTTATTTTTCTATAAATATCACCATGTCAAGATTACAATATTAGTTCTCTTTGAAAGTAAAAATTGGCATTTGACATAATTGCAAATGGCACATACTGTCAACGAGATCAACAAATAAGCGGTAGACAGACTGATGATGGTAATATGCTCAGTCTGCCGAGGCGGGGAAATATCAAATCAAATTGTTTATTTATTTGAAGTTTTTCTTACAAGAACTTATAAATAACGTTGCTGTGCTAATGCCAGTATGACACTGTGTGACAGCAATTGTTAGCTCCCAGGGGAACATAATAAAACATGAAGCAGACAAATACAAACATGCGTTGATAATATCCACCGTTCTTGCCGATAAACCTAGTAAAGTGTATCCACACGTTTAGGAATCAGGCTCAAATTGCCGTCATGTCCAGTCAAGCCGGTAGCATAGTGTTAGGAATTGATGTCAGTGATGAGTGTCTGATTCCAGTTGCTAACATTTATGGACCCCGCGCGTCACTTATCATCAGGTCAAGGCAAGGTCACATGACATGCTAGTATTTAAAAAAAAAATAGTGGCTCTAAAATGGCCGTGTCACCTTACAATCTAAATAACATTAGAATGTCAAATAAACAAACTTAAATTTAAATTCGTGACTGTAAAACGATAATAATTTAATAAAATAGGAACTTGTCAGGGCAGCGAAGCGACGTTTTGTCTTTGTCGATTAATTACTTATTTTGTGGCAATATTAGGCCAAGATACATGTTCTAGGTAAATCTAGTAAGTATGTTTTGGGATTTTTTGTTTGTTTTTATAACACACTACCCAAATGAACTAACTACTAAAAAATTCAATTGAAAATCTACTCATAGACAAGGCCATTTAGTAAAAAAGTGCGCTTTTAACACAATACACTTATTAAATACAAAACAGGACGCCTTACGCGCATAACACTTCTATCATATTCCTAACTCTATGGTATCGCACGTGCGTACATTCACGCACACAAATCTAATGTTCGAAGATCAATCGTATTTATCCTTTATAAGGTGTAAAATTTAACGAAAAAGATTTAGGTTTGAGAAAAGTCGATGTAGTATGTCTTCGGTTTAACTTGACATTGCAAAACTATTGTGGATTCTGTTTCATTTTTTCTGTCAATCATTTTACAGTAAGTCTTGTTTCAAGCGGTGATAATTTTATATAAATATCAAATTTTATAAAAATATTCGTATTAGTTCTAATTGAAAGTAAAAATTGGCATTTGACATCATTGCAAATGGCACAAACTTTGAACGAGAACAACAAATAGTTTGTAGGCGGGGAAGTATTATGTTATATTATATTTTTCTCTATCAAAAATTAGGTTTATAAATGTGAAAATATATCCAAAAAGACTGTAATTTCCTAGAAAGTATCATCATCACGACCGTTTCCCTTTCGGGGTGATCAGAAACCACGTTTATAAATAAGCGGATTCACATTTAGCCAACTTCACTATAGGCCAATCATGACAAGTGGCAAGCTCGTCGATGTCTCCAACGTACCAAACTCGAGAAATATCACAAATAAATTAAATGTATTTATTTACATTAATAAATATTTTTGTGTCCCGACCAGGAATCGAACCCGGTACCTCCGAGTCTAAATCCACGAACTTCACCGCTAGACCACGGAGGCAGTTTCCTAGAAAGTTAATATTAATATGTATTAAGTCTATTCTTCTTCAAAAATAGTGGATTGTACAAGAATTTTGGGTAGAGGCACAAGTTGTCGCCGCAATTGTAACTTGGACGATCTCCTGGCTACAAAGTCAATCCATAACAATCCAATGAATAACCACAGAACAACTAACCCTATTGAAACTTTGGTATGAGTTCAAATTGAACACAGTTTATTACATGTGCTGATTATTTGTAACGGATGTCCGCCTTATTATGTCATTGGTAGATCCACCTACGGCCAAACCCAATACACCTAGATTTTTAATATGAATTCCGCGCCAGCTAGACGTATTTCTCTTTAAAAAAAACTACTAGGCTTCCTATACTAAACTATATGTATTTATTTCCTGATAAATTCTTATATATATATATATATATATATATAAATGAATGTCTGTGTGTATGTATGTTCAAAACTACTTAATCAAAAATCGGAATGAAACTTTGGGAATATGTTGTGTGAACATCGGCGAAGGTTTCTTACATAGTACTACTGTTGTCCGATAGGTGGCGCGCATCAGCGCCTGACAAACAATGATGGTTGACAAATATTGATGCGTGCGTTCAGAAATTTATATCAAGCTTCTTAAATATAGAACACAAATGACAAATAAACGAAGGTATCGGCTTTACGTCGCATAATTGTTTGTGATTTGTTTTGAAAATTGTTTTGTGTGAGTATTATTATTAACTTTTGTACTTTGATATATCTTAATAAAGTACTGAACATATATTATATCCATTATAAAATTATAAATTTAGTTCAGCTAATAAGTAACACGACATTCAATTATAAGATACATTAAGTACACTTGTCAGTTATACATAATATTGTCTACCAATCATGGCAGGATAGCAGAAGAATGCCATTAATTTATTTATTAATTTTGGAAAACCAACAGTTGACAATTCCAAATAGGTAAGTAACATTAAACAATCTAAGAACTATTAAAGGTTTTCACATATAGGTTTTAAAAATTGAGTACAATAGCAACAAAATAAGAAAACATCACTGCAACACAATTATAACATACTCGTACAAGATAATCCACAAATTTACTACTAATAATAGCAAATAAAAGCCATCGTCAGTTACCACTAACACTACATACCTACATAGATGCTGGACAAGGGCGTAGTCACTTAGAATCTAGAAATTAAACTATTGTAATAAAAAATAAATACCTAACCTATTTTTTTGCCTAACAATAATATAATTTGTATTTCGATTCCTGCAGTTTCCTTAAGAGTGACGTTTGATATTACTTCGCAACATTTAATTCTTAATTGTTAATAATCCAGGTTGTTTTTATTTGATAAAAATAAATAATACCTTGAATATATTTTGGTTGGGGTGGTGGTGGCTCGGTTGTAAGAAACCTTGTCTTAAAATCCTACAAAGGTCGGTTCAAACCTCCCCGGCATGTATCAATGAGAAATCAAATCGCCAATCTGCTCCTCTCCCTACCCAACTAAGACAACTAACCTTTGGGATGGTGAGATATTATGGGCAGGGTGCAACGATCTAATAGTCCAATTCATAAATACACTACCATACCAATTACATAAACTACATGCAAGTATTATTAACAAATATACATACATATATATATAAACATACATAAATATATTGTGTGGCTAGACCTGGAACCCCTGCGTTCTAAAGCCACGGGCACGGTGGTTGCCCGCTGAGATCCTCCCGGGAAAAAAAAAATGGTAACCCAGGCTCATTAGCCATCCGGGCCTGGCCGACCCCACTGTCTTTCTCAGTCGGATTAAACATAAACAGGTCACAAACAAGCAGCGTCTTGTTATAACACTGATTTTTGATCAAAATTATTTTCTTTTAGAATGCAGCTATAAAAAAACTGACAATGTTTGGCCGAGTCTACGGTCGCTTGAACTTGCTATCCATCTCATCAGCGACCCAAATCTATCTTCACCTAATCCATTGTGTCCTACACACCAGTCAAATATTGTTTCATTCATTCACACGACGCAATGAAACAATTTTAGCTACAACTGCTAAAGTGAATCATTTTTAATGGGATCCCATGATCAGAAAAACAAGCCAGGTGCTTACCTACACAGGTAAAAAAAATGCCGCAGGACACAAGTTCTTCACGCGATTGTAACCTCTATATTGTTAGAATATAAAGCATATAATCGCGTAGTCATTTTAGACTATTGAATGTGCAAAGCCTACCGGGTTCGGATAACAACAAAAGATAAATACCTATCACCTTATAACACGTGCATTGAATTGACATATATATATATATCTTAAGGACATGGCTTGCTAATGCGAAATGTTTTAAAGGTTAACCTAGTTTGTTGGTGTCTGCAGCCTACCAGTGAAACAAACTGCCACTGGCTATTGGACACGCACCGTCAGTCCACATCTTCAAAAACTTGGTTACTGCATAATTTTTAGAAAAACAAACATCGGTCTGACAATAAATTTTTTTTTTTTTTTTTTTTTTTTTTTTATACTAGCACGACATGTGACCTTGGGCCCACCTGATGGTAAGTGGCGCGCAAGGTCCATGAATGTCAGCAACTGAAGTCAGATACTCGTAACTGCCATCAGTCCCTAACACTATGCCGGCTTGACTAGATGCTTTTTCACACTTCGCTTGAAGGACTCCAAATTATAGGAAAGTGGAAACACAGAGGCTGGAAGAGCATTCCACATCTTTATCGTACGACAGATGTATGAGTCCCCAAATTTATATGTACGCGAAGGGATGGTGACTACGGTATGTGGGTGCATATTCTGACCTGTGCGTGTGGTTCGGTTGCGGAATGGAGAGGGAGGGATTAGGTTATAGAGTTCTTCGGAGCACTCACCATAGTATAGCCGGTAGAACACGCTCAGAGAAGCCACATCTGACTTCTTATTATTTGGCGTATATATATATTTATAATATGTATTTGACCGCCTCCGTGGTCTTGTGGTAACAAACGTTGCCGTAAACTCGGGAGGTCGTGGGTTCGATACCGGGGGGCAAGTTGTACATTGTATAATTTGTCTCGGTCTGGGTGTTTATATATTAATATGTATATATTTACAAAAAAAAGTATAATATGTAGTTTATCAACCATCTAGTTTCCGTAACACAAGCCTCGTAGCTTACCACGGAAACTAGATGGCGCTGTGTGACCTGTCTGGAAATATTTATATATATTAATTTATTTCTTAAGATTTAGTGTATGTATTTATTAGTATGTAGTATATTGTTTGTTATCTTATTATTTTATACCAACACTATCCGTCATCTCATACTCTCCCAAAGGTTAGATGTTAGAAAATGAATTGTAGGCTTACTACTATACAAAAAAACATCCTAAATATTGGCCTATAGTAAAGTTGGCTAAATGTGAATCCGCTTATTTATAAGCGTGGTTTCTGACCACTCCGAAAGGGAATCGGTCGTGATGGCACTTATCTATAAAAAAAATCCTGTTGGCCGCTAAAGATGCTCAAATGACGACCACGACAACTGCCAAGAGTGCAGCAACTAATCGCGAAGGAGAAAATCACGCGTCTGGACATAATTTTATTGAAAGGCATGTCCATAAATGTTACGTCAATGGTTACTGACTAGATATTTTAGAATCAGGTGGGATTGGGCCTTTTTTCGCTTCCTGAAATGTGGCCAATATTTGAATTGTACTTTTTTTTAAAGAGAAACAGATGGCAAAATTGAGAACGTTATGAGTTATAACGAGAAATATGGTTTATATGGTAATTATTGATGTAAATTTAACATGTAAGCTAATAGAATAAGATACGTTTACGAGCGACCTTCATCGCTCAGTTATCTGAATTGATTTATTTATTTTATTTTATTACGGCACAAGTAATAAGTATGGTATGGTAAGTTAGGGACGTCAGTTATAAGTGTCTGATTCTAGTTTTCAAAATGGTGGTTTCAGGTTGCCACAAGGTCACATGTCGTGCTAATATAATAGTAAAGTAAAGTATCATCACGACCGTTTCCCTTTCGGGGTGGTCAGAAACCACGCTTATAAATAAGCGAATTCACATTTAGCCAACTTTACTATAGGCCAATCATGACAAGTGGCAAGCTCGTCGATGTCTCCAGCGTACCAAACTCAAGAAATATCACAAATTAAATATTAATTAAATGTAGTTATTTACATTACATACATACATATCTTCACGCCAGATCCCTTGCGGGGTAGGCAGAGACAATTGAGCGCCATTTGACACGATCACGACATACCTCTTTCGCTTCGTCGACATTCATTAACCTCTTCATACATGCCCTTTGGTTACGAAGACTTTTTAATGCACCTTCAGTCAGTGTTTTATTTATTTGATCGTGATATGTGAGTCTCGGTCTGCCAGGGCCTCTTTTACCCACAACTTTCGCATTATATATCTGGTTCGTCAATCTTTCATCGCTCATCCTTTCAACATGCCCGAACCATCGTAGCATGCTTTTCTTTATTTTTGTCCCTATGCTTTCCTTCATACCAACCCTTTTCCGTATTTCGACGTTACGTATGCGGTCCGCCAAAGTGACGCCACATATCCGCCGCAACGACCGCATTTCTACTGCATTAACCCTACTCTCATGCGTATTCTGACATATCCACGTTTCGCTTCCATACATCAGTGTTGGTACCAACATGGCATTGTGTATGGCGAGCCGAGCTTTGTCACTGACATTTCGACTGCCGATCAGTGACCCCAGGGCACCGTTAACACTATTTCCCGCGTTCACTCTTCTTTCAACGTCCCTATCGTACTTCCCATCCGCAGTGAAAACACTGCCCAGATATATAATTTCATTTACTTGTTCTAGAGTTTCATCATCAATCTTTATCGTCACGGTTGTCATCCTTCTTCTTTCAAACACTAGTACCTTGGTTTTTCTCGCATTCAAACGGAGTCCTTTTTCTGCACATCCCTCCTTCATTCTTGTGACTAGTGATTGCAGTTGTTGTTCGGACGATGCCATAAGAACAGCATCATCTGCATAAAGCAGGCAGTTCACCACTAGATCACTCATCTTTATCCCACAGTCACTCTCTCTCACTCTTTTTAGGCATTTGTCGAGATATAGAGTGAACAATCTAGGAGAAAGCACACAACCCTGTTTGACGCCCATTTGGGATTCAAAGCAAGGCGACATACCCCCCTCCACCCGCACACAAGCTTTGCAGCCCTTGTACGTTATTTACATTAATAAATATTTTTGTGTCCCGACCAGGAATCGAACCCGGTACCTCCGAGTCTAAATCCACGAACTTAACCGCTAGACCACGGAGGCAGCATTGATAGATACTACACATATTTAGTGGATAAACAGCCTTACCAACATAACACCGGCCATCTGAACAAACTTAGGTCCAGTTGCACCAAAGTGCCTGTCATTTACATTTATAATTATTTTCGAAAAATTATCGTTATACGTGGGGAAATATTTTTATTTGTATTATTTAAGAATAATAATATATTTATTGTACAAAACCAAAACAAGTGCAGGTACATAGGCGAGCAAAATGCCGTAAATGCATTTTCTACCAACTAACCTTTGTGACTGAGATCTGTAATAAGCGGGTGCAGAAGGTTACGAAGAAAATAGATAATTTAAATTATTTATCACTATATAAAACATAAATTAATTACATACATATAAGTACTAATCATTACAGCCCCTAGAACACAGCGTCCTAGACCTCCACTGCTGGAGATGCGCCTTCCAGAACATATATCTAGAGAATTTGGCCTACACTCGCCACGCTGACCAGACAGGACGATATTATATCAATTTTTAATGACCATAATAACGATTCCACAAGTTGGTATTAGTGGAACCGGGACCGACGGCTTAACGTGCTCTCCGAGGCACGGGAACGGTGGTGTTGTAGATCTGTGACAAATGTACGTAAGAAAAGTGTATTTCTCATTGGTACATGCCGGGTGGGTTTGAACCGATCTTTGTAGAATTTAAGGAACGCGTTCTTACAACCGAGCCACCACCGCGATTTTTTTTAATTTATGGTTTCTCTTTACTTCTTATAATCTGGGCTTGACATTTCAAGCAAAACAACAGACGTCCCGTTGAAATAAAATATACATAGGTTCAAAATTAGAGTGTTTCCAAAGTCCTTCGTGTATCCTATGGGACACTCAGCTTTTTAGAACAGGTTTTTACATACATACATATCTTCACGCCAAATCCCTTGCGGGGTAGGCAGAGACAACTGAGCTCCACTTGTCACGGTTACGCTTCTTCGACATTCATCAACCTCTTCATACATGCCCTTTTGTTTCGATAACTTTTTAATGCACCTTCAGCTATTGTTTTATTTATTTGATCGTAATATGTCGTAACAAGTTTTTATTTATAATTACTTCTTTTTAAATTTTCATGTACATACATAATAATAATATTAAACTTACCATAATATTAAACTACCAAAAATATAAAGTGCTATATGATGCTCACACAACCGAGTCACGAAGTACCGCAGAATTCCAGCACAGACAACCGCGCGCGATTATTATGTCCTTTCGCTGGCGTGCAACTCGCAACTGATTCCCCAAAGTAAACAAGCTTATAAGAAGACAAATTTAATGTTCACTTTGAAGGTATCAAAACGTCATGAATATTATAAAAATAATTGTCCATTTTTAAAACGTGTGGCGCCATCTAGTGGCATGCTTGGAACGGAGGCGGAGGGAAAATAAATTGCTCATACCATAATAACTAAAATAAACAATGTGAATGGCGTAAGCACAAGGAATATAATAACCTATTTATAATTTAATCAATATTTTAATGTAAATTATCCGTTAAATCAGATGGCATAACCGGGCCTTATTCACAATGAACGAAAAGAAATTTCTTTTTTATGCAAATCTTACGACCGCCCAACAATTGGCAGAAATATTTCGTATTGTATTGGCAAATTACAATACTAAGTTAACTTGGGTAAATGAATTTAAATTTTGTTTAAATTCAAATGCTTTCGCGTAAAGTGTATGGATTTTTTCATAGATTTATTGCAGTAAAATAACAAATTTATTCGTTTGAAAAATGGTTACATTCCTCAACATTATTTTCAAATACCTGTGCGATGATCCCCACTCATTATTTTTTTATTTTTCACAATATGTCGTCTAGTTGTTGCCTTAATGCAATGCAATGATTAATGTCATATCTTCAGTGACACTCGCGTGATGAAAAGTAAAGTATCATCACGACCGTTTCCTTTATCACCTTTCGGGGTGGTCAGAAACCAAGCTTATAAATAAGCGGATTCACATTTACTATAGGCCAATCATGAGAAGCGGTAAGCTCGTCGATGTCTCCAGCGTACCAAACTCGAGAAATATCACAAATAAATTAAATATTAATTAAACGTATTTGTTTACATTAATTATTCCCCGACATTAATTATGTCCCGACCAGGAATCGAACCCTGTACCTCCGAGTCTAAATCCACGGACTTCAGTCACGTCAGAATACGCATGCGAGTAGAAATGAGGTCGTTGCGTCGGATATGCGGCGTCATTTTGGCAGACCGCATACGTAACGTCGAAATACGGAAAAAGGTTGGTATAAAGGAAAGTATAGGGACAAAAATAAGGAAAGGCATGCTAAGATGGTTCGGGCATGTTGTAAGGATGAGCGAAGAAAGATTGACGAACCAGATATATAATGCGAAAGTTGTGGGTGAAAGAGGCCCTGGCAGACCGAGACTCACATATCACGATCAAATAAATAAAACACGGAATGAAGATGGACAAAAGGGGATGTATGAAGAGGTTAATGAATGTCGACTAAGCGAAAGAGGTAAATAAATAAAATAAATAAATAAATATTTCCAGACAGGTCACACAGCGCCATCTAATTTCCGTGGTAAGCTACGAGGCTTGTGTTACGAAAACTAGATGGTTGATAAACTACATATTATACTTTTTTTTTTGTAAATATATACATATTATACATATAAACACCCAGACCGAGACAAATTATACAATGTAGAACTTGCCCCCGGTGTAGAACGAACCCACAACCTCCCGAGTTCACGGCAACGTTTGTTACCACTAGACCACGGAGGCGGTCAGGAGGTATGTCGTGAACGTGTCAAATGGCGCCCAATTGTCTCTGCCTACCCCGCAAGGGACCTGGCTTGAAGATATGTATGTATAGATTTTGGAACTAAAGTATCTTCAGTCAGCGAATCGACTGATCATTCACCTTCAGTCGACTGACGCAAGACAACCAAGCGTTGGTTGATCAGAATGTACTTTCACTCAGTACAGCGACTGTTATAGCAGCATGAATTGCTTTCCTAATATCAGCCTTGGCTTCTCAAATACTAATTATATATATATATATATATATATATATATTATATATATTATAAAATAAACCTTTTTACTTTTAGGGTTATATGTTTATCAGCCTATGTACGTATGTAAGTTGCTTTGTGGCAAACTGGAGACCAAACGCGTGGGCCGATTTAGATGATTCTCACGTCAATAGATTCGTCTTAACCATACGAGTGTCACTGAAGATATGACATTAAACAAATTTCAGTAAAGCGATAACTGGACGCCATATTGTGAAAAAGAAATATTTTTCTTTTCTAGTGACCATTTAGGATCTATAACGATTCAAAGTTGGTTAGCAACCATTCCCATTTAAATTTTAAATGTTTCTACCTACACCTTTTTCATTTCATTACAGCCCCTAGAACACAGCGTCCTAGACCTCCACTGCTGGAGATGGGCCTTCCAGAACATGTACTTGAGAATTTGGCCTGCACTCGCCACGCTGGCCAGACGTGCTTCGGGGAGGACGTTAAGTCGTCGGTCCCGGTTCCACTAAAACTAACTTGTGCACTCGTTAATAAATTGTTATTGAAATAATTGACATCAGATCCTCGTAAAGCCGTCAGGCCAGAGTGTAGGCCAAATTCTCCAGTTATATGTTCTGGAAGGCCCATTTCCAACAGTGGAGGTCTAGGACGCTAGGGGCTCTAATGATGAATGGTTTGCCGAGCCATTTTTTTATTATCAAACACATTATTTTTATGTTTCCTTTATAGTTCTATTAAGAAAGAAAATATGTATAATTTTATTTTAGAAGTCATATTTTTATGTTATATTTTGTAAATTTATTTTTTTGTTTTAATAGTAATAAGTTTCTAATTTCTTCTTCCTTTTCTATTGGTGAATGCTGTGACACCTGATTGGTACTTACATATATTAGATAAGTTATAATTATACTATGTTATGTGTGTGATAATATATGTACTGCTATGTGTACTAAATAAATAAATAACACAATTGTTACCACATTTATTGTAAATAAAGATTTTGAAATAATTTATTTATCTGAGACAATAAAAGGTGTTCTACAACACTGGGGGTGGGTAGCAATAAGTTTTGACTTGTTTCTTTTCAATGGCTACCTCATTAAGAACCAATTAATTTAGCGCACAAAATTATTTAATTAGGCCTGTACGAGTACATTAGTTAATTAAATAAAATAAATAAAATAAATATTTCCAGATAGGTCACACAGCGCCATCTAGTTTCCGTGGTAAGCTACGAGGCTTGTGTTACGGAAACTAGATGGTTGATAAACTACATATTATACTTTTTTTTTGTAAATATATACATATTATACATATAAACACCCAGACCGAGACAAATTATACAATGTACAACTTGCCCCCGGTGGGAATCGAACCCACGACCTCCCGAGTTCACGGCAACGTTTGTTACCACTAGACCACGGAGGCGGTCAAGATTAGTTGATTAGAAGTTATTACAAGATTAGTTGCATTGTTTCAGAGCAGGTATTTTAAACTTTTTAAAAGTGTATTATTTTAGATTGTATTGCAAAAAATAATGATTTTTTAAACCTTGTATTGTATATTTACAATAGGAATAATAAAGCATCATGACAACCCTTAAAAAAAAGCTGGTTCGTTTTTAGGCTTAATTATTATTACCGGTACCTATGCATTGTAATGTAACAAACATTTTGTATGAAACTATCAATTAATTCCCGCTCTATCTTAGGTTTGATTTCAACCAGCCTATTGTCGCAAGTCCGAGACACCATTCCGACAATATACTTAGAAATTTGTCTTCTCTTCTATTTCATATACCTAATTTTAAACAGTGAAAAATAAAAAAATAAAAATTATTTATGCAGTATTTTTTTGCTTTGATATTAATTCAAATTTTTTATATTACTCGAGGACGCGGCCAAAAAGC
Organism: Tinea semifulvella; assembly: GCA_910589645.1. Lineage (NCBI taxonomy): Eukaryota > Metazoa > Arthropoda > Insecta > Lepidoptera > Tineidae > Tinea > Tinea semifulvella. The sequence goes on from OU342625.1 coordinate 4,808,995, forward strand.
ACGCCGTCTCACCTAGCATTGTGTCTAAAAGAGATAGAATCAGTTATGAGCAGTTAGCAGCTAGTCTACACGCATACGTCTAGTCGCACGCACACAAACACCGTGCCGAAGTCTGCCGAACTGAAACGACTTTAGACGATGCACGGCTTTCAACGCCGCACCGCGCTGTGCCGGTCGGAGTGGGGGGTGTTAGGTTTATTTTCGTTACGGAAATTCTTGATTCAGTCGCCGCGCTCAAAGCCTGCGATAAAAGCTATGCAATTGCTTAATAACTATTATATGGTAAACAAATATCCTCCAAAATGTCAGTCATTTAATCCCCTAGTAAGTTAATAGAGTACATTTCTCAGACATTATTTTCCGACTTGAATAATCTTTAAAAATATTGTATTGTGCGAGCGAGAAACAAGCGCGAGCATTAAACACTCTTAGGAGATGGTCGTGGGTTGATAACATGAGCAAAGAAATCGTGTGACCAGTGGCAATATTAATTGCCTATTATATCATTAACGAGATTGTGCCAAAGCTTAATTAATTATGATTTAATGACGTCTTAATAATGCAATTTTAATTTTAATAAAATACAGTGTTAACTATATATAACAACACTGAAGGGAATGTGCATTTTGTAGCGTTATGTCGTTGAAATGAAATGAAATATTTATTTGCAGGAAACATAGTAACAAACAATATTAGGTCTTATTAATATTAAATGGGTCACATATTTCGCCATAAGCATGCAAAAATGTTATAGAAGTAAAGTTACTAAAAACTCAGCGTTGCTTCTTTAGTAACTTTACTTCACAAAAACCTTTGTGTTGCTTAAAATACACATAGTATTCCTCCAAAGTATAGAAACATTTCTGAACTAGCCACGCATGCAGTACTGAACAGAATCTTTTATAAGGCATCTCTGTCCATACCTTTGGCAAACAATTATATATTTTAGCGCTCATATAGGAGGCGTTTCGTCTAAAGATTTCTAATTTAGGTATAGGCATTACTAAGTATGTGTGTGTGATAAATGGAGAGAAGAAAAATCAGAATCTGAAGACAATCTAAACCAACCAAAGCCAATTTTTTTCGACGCTTTAGTTAAATCGAGTGACGTTACATTACACTGTACATATACATTTCTAGACTAATAAAATAAGTAAAATATTGCAGGGATTTCAACAAATCGGTGGTGGCACGGTTGTAAGAACGCGTACCTTAAATCCTACAAAGGTCGGTTGAAACCGAAATACACTTTTCTTACGTACATTTGTCATAGATTTACAACACCATTCCCTGGCCTCGGAGAGCACATTAACCCGTCGGTCCCGGTTCCACTAATGCCCACATCTGGATTTGTTAATTGTCATAAAAAAATTACATCATATCCTCGCCAAGCCGTCTGGCCAGAGCGTGGCGAGTGTAGGCTAAAATTCTCCCGTTCTGGAAGGCCCACCTCCAGCAGTGTAGGTCTAGGACGCTGTGTTCTAGGGGCTGTAATGAATGAATAAAAAAAAGTGTTCAAATAAAAGAAAGATTCACATGTTTTCAACTTTACTATAGACCCATCATGACAAATGGCAAGCTCGTTATGTCTCTAGCGGGGTCTAGCAGGGGGTGGAATCTTAGAACAAGCAATTGGCAAATTTCAGTTCACATAGAAAGTGGCGCCACCTAGTAGACGGTAGAAGGTACTATTTTTTTTTTTTTTTATATACTAGCACGACATGTGACCCTGCGCCCACCTGATGGTAAGTGGCGCGCAGGGTCCATGAATGTTAGCAACTGGAATCAGACCCTTATATCCGACATCAGTCCCTAACACTATGCCGGCTTGACTAGATGCCTTTTCACACTTCGCTTGAAGGACTCCAGGTTATAGGAAAGTGGAAACACAGAGGCTGGAAGAGCATTCCACATCTTTATTGTGCGACAGATGTATGAGTCACCAAATTTATAGGTACGCGAAGGGAAAAACACTTCAACACAACACAATTCACACACCGGGTGGGTTTGAACCGACCTTAGTAGGATTTTTTTATATACGGAGCACGACATGTGACACCGCGCCCACCTGGTGGTAAGCGGTACGCGAGGTCCAAGAATGGGAGCAACTGACGCCAGCCTCGGACGACCGACATCAGTCCCTACCACTATGCCGGCCTATAAAGATGCTTTTTCACACTTCGTTTGAAGGACTACAGGTTATAGGAGTGGGGAAATACACTGGCTGGGAGAGCATTCCACATCTTCAGCGTGCGACAGATGTAAGAGTCTCCAAATTTGTATGTACGCGTAGCGATAGTGGCTACGGTATGTGGATGCATATTTTGGCCTGTGCGAGTGGTTCGGTTGCGGAATAGAGAAGAAGGGATAAGGTTGTGGAGCTCTTCAGAACGCGTTCTTACAACCGAGGCACCACCGCCCCCAGCACGCTGTATTCATAGTTAAAGGTGCTAAACCTTATTATTTTTTTTTATTTTGATTTGATTTGATAATGACTTCTTTGTTATATTAGTAAACAAGGGCAAGTCAACAAACTTCAAATCAAAAGTGGACCATCATTACCAATAGATAAGTTAATGTTACTCTACAAAACAATTAAATCTACTATACTAATATTACATACATACATACATATCTTCACGCCAGATCCCTTGCGGGGTAGGCAGAGACAATTGAGCGCCATTTGACACGATCACGACATACCTCTTTCGCTTCGTCGACATTCATTAACCCCTTCATACATGCCCTTTGGTTACGAAGACTTTTTAATGCACCTTCAGTCAGTGTTTTATTTATTTGATCGTGTTATGTGTTATTTATGTGAGTCTCGGTCTGCCAGGGCCTCTTTCACCCACAACTTTCGCATTATATATCTGGTTCGTCAATCTTTCATCGCTCATCCTTTCAACATGCCCGAACCATCGTAGCATGCCTTAATATACTAATATTGTAAGGAATATTTGTCTGTCTGTCTGGCATACGTGTATATTCTTAATAAAAGTATCACGACTGTATCCCTTTTACCATGCTAGTTATTCTTTATATTATATATATATATATATATATATATATATATATATATATATATATATATATATATATATAGTGTATTTATTAACCTTTCATTTATTTATTCAATGTTTTTTTTTATTTTTGGAATTATTGTATTTAGAATTTAATTTAATTTTTGAAATGAAATGAAATATATAATAATTTATTTTTGATTTAGTATCATCACGACCGTTTCCCTTTCGGGGTGGTCAGAAACCACGCTTATAAATAAGCGGAATCACATTTAGCCAACTTTACTATACGCCAATCATGACAAGTGGCAAGCTCGTCGATGTCTCCAGCGTACCAAACTCGAGAAATATCATAAATAAATTAAATATTAATTAAATGTATTTATTTACATTAATAATCTATAGATTAAGCGCTCGTACATCTCTTCGGAATAAGTTTAGGGACATTAACATTCTTACCGTAGCATCTCAGTTTATCTTGGAAAATATATTGTATGTACATAAAAATATCCATAAATTCCCTAAGAATAAAGATTTACATTCGTTGAATACACGAAGTAAAAATAAGCTATATGTACCAGGCTATAGACTACAAAAAACTAGGCGTTCATTTATGGGACAATGTGTACCAATCTATAATAAAATTCCTGAAGAAATATTAACAAAGCCAGCACACATCTTTAAAACTTACATTAAAAAAATCTTAATACAAAAGTCATATTATACAGTTGATGAATATCATCAGGACAAAAAGGCTTCGTCATTTTAGTTGTTTTACTATAATTTTATATACAAGTATATATATTTTATTTTGACATTTATATTTATATATTTTTTTTTAGCTTATAAGTTTAGTATGTAGTATGACAACGCCCGTATACAGCTGCAAAATACATTTATGACATTATATATACATTCAGAATGTATATAAAGTTGTTTGGTGGATTGATGTGTCTGTTTTGTCTTAATTTATATTGTTAACATAAATAATTGTTATTGTATTGACGTGTAAAAGTGCCTAAAGTAGGCCTACTTACTGAATAAATTAATACTAATACTAATAAATATTTTTGAGTCCCGACCAGGAATCGAACCCGGTACCTCCGAGTCTAAATCCACGGACTTAACCGCTAGACCACGGAGGCAGTCGGCAATATTTGATTTAATTTTAAATTTAATTTGAAGTTATGTAAATTATAGATTTAGTGTAATTGAGACCCCACAATACCGGCCTTCCTAGTGTGGGTCTCGAATAGAAAAACATGTACATAGGATTTCATTGGAAATAAACGATTATTATTATTTAAAGTGAATTCACATTTAGCCATAAAATACACAATCAAACCCGGTCCTGCGCGTCTTAATCTACGGTCTAACGTTATATTGTTTAAATAGTTTGGGCATAATTAGGGATTAAACAAAATTTGGGTAAAAGTAAAGTATCATTAGGACCGTATCCCTTCCGGGGTGGCCATAAACCACGCTCGGTCGATTTTTTTAAAATATAACTTTTTAACATTTAGACATAGGCCCATCATGACAAGCTCGTCGATGTCTCTAGCGTACCAAACTCGAGAAATATAACAAATAAATCAAATAACCGGGTTTGATTCCTGGTCGGGACACAAAAAAAATATATTTATTAATGTAAATAAATACATTTCATTTATATGTGACATTTCTCGAGTTTGGTACGCTGGCTGGAGACATCAACGAGCTTGCCACTTGTCATGTCGCTCAGGGTGGTATCCAGAGCGCCGTGGTTCGTGCGAAATTCTGTAATTGCGAGAGATCTGGAGATGCCTACTATCGAAGCATTTGTTGTCGGCCTAGCTAAACGTATGTTTTACCGGGCTAACAACGGATCCTACAAGCATCTTCAGGATATCGCTCCTACTTTCGCACGGCCCCCGGAGGGGAGGCCACCACCTAGGGAGGCCCTCTTGGAGAAGAACTAAAGTAGACAAATCTAGGAGACTAGATTCGTGAGCCACAAGGGCGGTGTTGTAGTAGGAACAGCGCCCAGCACCGAAGGTGCGTTGAATCACCGGTGGGTAGTTAGCCGCCGAGATCCTGCCGGGGAAAACGGGAGTTTATCCCATCCCCAACCCAGGCCCATTGAACATCCGGGCCTGGATGACTCAGCTGTCTGCTTGATTGGCCTATAGTAAAGTTGGCTAAATGTGAATCCGCTTATTTATAAGCGTGGTTTCTGACCACCCCGAAAGGAAAACGGTCGTGATGATACTTTACTTTTTAAATCAAATAAATTATTGTGTCCGACTAGGAATGAGACCGCTAGACTACTTAATTAAATCATGTTCGTCACAAAATTAATGAGTGATATTGATGTACCCTTTTTAAATGCAATTATTAATAGCAAAATATCAATCCATTTGTTTATGTGGATTTTTCTATTGTATTTTTTAAAAAACCTTTTTGGCAATTTATTTACATTTACAGGGCTTTATGAATACCGTAGACATCCAATAATTTTATTCAGACACAATTTAAAAAAAAAAAACAATAAAATTAATGAATGTCACAAAGGAACAGATATTAATCTGAAGACAATGGTGCCTTTTGAACGACAAAAAAAGTTTTATTTAAATTAAAGTTGCCAATAACTGATGCTATTAATAAATGATACTATAACATATTATTACAATCTCTAGATCATGAACATTTTAATACCAACAGTAAAAAATTATTGTTGCCTACTTAAAAAAAAAAAAAAAAATTTGTTATACGTAGCTACTTTTGTTTTTATATATATATTTAGCGAAAAACTCAAAATGGTATGTATGAAAGAGAGCAAAGGGACACAAATAAGGAAAGGCATGCTACGATTGGATATGTTGAAAGGATGAGCGAAGAAAGATTGACGAACCAGATATATAATGCGCAAGTTGTAGGTAAAAGTGGCTCTGGCAGACCAATACAAATAAATTAAACAATAGCTGAAGGTGCATTAAAAAGCCATCAAAACAAAAGGGCATGTATGAAGAGGTTGATGAATGTCGAACAAGCGAAAGAGGTATGTCGTAACCGTGACAAGTGGCTTTCAATTGTCTCTGTCTACCCCGCAAGGGACTCGGTGTTAAGATATGTATGTATGTATATTAATACACATATTGCCGAATGTCTTAATTAAAACAATCATATATGCAAGTAGGTATAGTACATAAGTACTTTTTTTTTTTGTTGACGAAATAAACTGGTTTATTTGATGTAAATTAATATACATTACTTAAATAAAAATTTAAAGCTACCTAAATAATAAAATAAAAAATAAACTAGGGACATCCAATCCTCCCTCCAATCTGTTACCACATATTTTGCTGGTACTACTGTGAACAAAATATAATCTACCTTAGTACCTTCTTAATTAATGTAATATTCTGATGTTTTGTTTGTTTCTTGATATTTGTTCTGTCTGTTCTGGATTTGATTTTTTATATATTTATGATTGTTATATTATTTTATCATTATTTCTTTATTTAAATGACATTATTATTTCTATTTTAAATTTTCATTGCTTTTTATTTATATTATTATTATTGATTTACTACCTTATTCTTTGACATACCAATTTTTTTATTATTATTATTTTCCTTTTGACATATTTTACTGAAATGAAATAATTTAATTGAAATGACAATGTCATGGCTAAATCACAATAAGCATGCTGTGTACACTGCTTTTGGATTGCAATCTAGAACTTGAGAAATTGCTGGAAAATGTGAACTGATTGTGATTGTGATCTGTTTGTGTACCTATAGAAAATAAAAAAAATTAAAAAATCCGATATAGTCCCAAGGAGACTGGGAACATTTCCCCTCTGTATAACGAGGCTAATACGTTGGCAGAAATAATTCCTGTCTCCAGACCTTTCCGTCAGCCGCTTTGACAATTCCTGGGCCTATCGTCTCGACCCCAAACTCAAGCGCAAATTCCTAGTATTACTTGTATGTATTTTATGAGATTTTTTCATTTTTTTTTTATACAACTTAAAACAAGCTAATAACTGTTTTTTAACCGCTAACTATCACTAGCTAGATAATAATGTAAAATAATTAAAATAAAATAATTGTTGTGTTGAATAAATGATTTTGGAATACTATTTTACAGTAAAAACAAAAATGGTAAACTTCAGTTCAAATGCAACCAAAAACAGTCTCAAATATCTGACTTTGAGCCTAAAATAGAAAGCACAGATTCTAATAGTATTCCTAGAAACATTAAATGCAAGCTATTTTGAAATCCCACTAATCTAAATTTAGACATCATAACATTGGCAATATTGAGACTAAATGTATTCAAAAACCAAAAACAGTCAGAATTTCAACGTCATTCAATTCAGCTTAATAATGAAGTATCTATGCATATATGTATGTATACCGTGTGACTTTATGGTCTTACGTTAGACTTATATGTAATTCTATTGATAGAAACAAAGAATTATTAGAGAGAAGAAGACAAACATTCTAAACATTCCATGGATTCACCGTGTGGGTGCCGGGTAAGAGATAAGAAGAATAGCGTAAAAAAAAAAGGAGGCCTCCATTTTTATTTTATTGCGCGATAATACGCTCACTATCCACCATTCTAATCCTCTCCCTACCCAACCAAATACTGTATGATTCCATTAATGCAGTCTTGAAAGCTCTTTCCATAAATGTATTGACGGCAGACCAGCCTAGGCCCAATTCTATCAGTAAGTAGTGCAAAGATTATGCTGGAACTCCTCTTCCAATATGCGCCAATTTCCACTGCGTAAAGCTGAGGCTTAAACCCGTTCCTGATCATTTCTTCTGTGAGATCATAATGTTTATTCGACTTCATGTTGTGGTCTTTTCGAATATTCCCACAAAACGGTAAGAACATACAAAGTCACCTCATATAATTTTTTTAAACTAATGTGATATGTTTATAATTTTAAAAAATGTTTATTGGATCATAATTCAATTATTTTAGTGAGCACTGTCTTCTGGAAAATAAATTTTGGGTTCTAGAAGGCAGTTTCCCTATTTTTGACACAATAAAGCTAGACATCAAACTTTTTTGAAAATTTAATTATGTTCATGAATAATTATGTGATAGTAGTTGCTTCTGAAGAAATTAAAATTTAGAACTGTCAGTACTGCCAGTTTATTAACATTTTTTTAATGTTTAGATTAATCTGTGGTTAAAATAATGATGAAATATTGTCTGAGAACAGGTATTATCCTTTATTTATATTTGTATTTGCATAACCTCAAAAGTTCACCCACTTTGATTATTTTTAAATGGTCAGGAATAATTATTTGGTAGTAGTTGCTTCAGAAGAAGTAAAAATTCCAAAGTTAATAGGAACACAGTAAAATAAATATTATCATTCTTAAATTATTTAGCATAGTCTATGATTAAAACAATGATGGAATAAACTACTTATTGACTAAAAAAATATTTCAAATTGACCAACTATTTTTATTACTGGCCAGTATGAAGAAATAGAAAAAAACACCTAATTATTTAAAACTATTGGCAAATTTTTCAATGTGCAACAATTTGTCTAAGCATTTTATGCTTTTAATATTTAAATAATAAGTTAATTTTAATGCTTTACTTGGTTGGTTTTTAACACTTCTATGTGTTAAATAGTTAATGTAGGCATTTAATTATTGCAACATTTAAGTTATTTATTCTTTTTCGCTGATTAACAAAATTTACTGAACTTAAAAGTAAAGTATATCACGACCGTTTCCCTTTCGAGTTGGTCAGAAACCAGCAGCAACAATATTTGATTTCCACAAGTTCAAAGGTCTAACTGCCTTCATGGTCTAGGGGTTAACTCCGTCGATTTAGACTCGGAGGTACCGGGTTTGATTCCTGGTCTGGACACAAAAATATTAAATATATTTAATTTATATGTGATATTTTTCGAGTTTGGTACACTGAAGACATTGACGAGCTTGCCACTTGTCATGATTGGCCTATAGTAAAGTTAGCTAAATGTGAATCCGCTATTTATAAGAGTGGTTTCTGACCACCCTGAAAGGGAAACGGTCGTGATGATACTTTACTTTACTTCTATAGGGGTGAAGACGGGACACTGTGCCTTTAATAAACACCTATACACTCTAAAGATTACAGATAGCCCACTGTGTAGAAGACAAGGAACTCTTTAGAGGCCTTCCTGGAAGAGATTGGATGGCTCTGTTGACGGAGTAAAGGTCATACACATAGGTCTGTGAAGAAGCAACAATCATCACAATCACACTATCCCAAAGGTTAGTTGCCTAACCATTAAACTCGCCTATGTATCTAATTTTAAGTTTTGGTGCAGTAAATAATTTAAAATAAATGTTGCATTCAATATAACAAATATGTCACCATCTTGTTATTGACAAATAACAACATAAAATTGCAGATAGTTAAGCCCTTTAACCCTTTCAATAATTATCTACCTACATTGTAATATTATTTCATTGTTAATTGTCTTTTGAAAATTATAATGAGTTAATTTATTAAATAGGTAGTTAATAATTTATTTTCCATTCTTTAAAAACGGTGAATATAATTAAAAACTACTTACTTAAATGAAATTAAATATGAACTATCTATAATTTTTAGAAAATCCTCTAGAGATGTCTATCAGACAAAATCCCAAGGAGACTGTAAACATTTTCCATTTGTATAGCAAGGCTACGTACATACGTTGGCAGAAATAATTGCTAGAACTCCTAACAGATTTTTTTCCCGCTGAGGGTCCCACTATCCTAATGGTGCAAACTCAATCATAATATATTTTTTTAAAGAGGCAATTTATTTTAAAATAAATAGTATTTAAAATGCCCAACTGCCTCCGTGGTCTAGCGGTTAAGTCCGTGGATTTAGACTCGGAGGTACCGGGTCCGATTCCTGGTCAGGACACAAAATATTTATTAATGTAAATAAATACATTTAATTTATTTGTGATATCTCTCGAGTTTGGTATGCTGGCGACATCGACGAGCTTGCCACTTGTCATGATTGGTCTATAAGTAAAGTTGGCTAAATGTGAATCCGCTTATTTATAAGCGTGGTTTCTGACCACCCCGAAAGGGAAACAGTCGTTAAGATACTTTACTTTTTTTTTTAAATGCCCAAATTCTGCAAAAAAATTATTTGGTTTGTCTGAGAGTGATAGTGATAAAATAATATAGATTAGACATAGCAACACTATTATTTATTAATATATATATATATGTGATATGCTATCTCTAATTCAAGAACACCAGTAAAACCCAATAACTAATATCATAATTGTTTTGTATAATTGTCTTCAATAACCTCTCTAGCTAGTTGTCCATGTTGATGGAAGTCAGAAGACAGGAAGGCTTGCAATTGTTTCTGCCAAAGTGTTGCTAATCTCCTTGGGAATATCTTTAGGTGACATTTTTATAAAAAAATAATTTTGTTTAAAATTTGGTTTAAGTTATTTTATTTTTACTAATTGAGTAAGTAGTTTCATTAGATAAAATTTCCTAATGTAACAAACATTATTAAATATGATTGTAAAATTGTCTTTAATAACAATTCGAGCTGAAATCCTCAGCAATTTGTTAATTAAATTATTACATACATCAGATAACCTTGACAAGATAAGAGATTTAAAAGTTTATGGTATTTTGTCCCCTTTGGCGACACAAAGCCGTGATTGTAACCAAACTCCACGGTAAAAGACAAATTCCGCAACTAAATACTCCAAATCTCTAATTATAGCCAGTATGAGAAGTAATTTGGGATAATAACAGAAAAACATTAAGCTACGTCGACGTGGCGTGGCAGAGAACGGAGCCAACGCCAACCTATTATACTTATTCTATACAACTAAAACACTCTTCCGCGCAAATACAATCATAAGAAACACTATCCAAAAGCTGCATTATAACTATAGCGACTTCAGACTATCTTGCAGGCCTATAATCACTGCTTTATTTTGATCTGTATCCAAAATGGTACTTACGTTTGTATGGAGCCTAATAAAGTCTTCTATCGCTTTGAGCGATGAATCCGTCAATTTCACAAACACTAGTTCCTTGGATTCAGCATAAGCAGGATCTGATGATAACCCATGAACACCTGCAGGCAAGGCCGCCATTTCTTATTCACTATTCGCACTCTGGACCAGCTGACTTCTTTGCTAGTCGACACGATTTATATCATACACACATTTTCTTAAATGTAATCACAGATTCACAACCTATTTTAAAATAAAATTACAACAACAAAAGGGTTTTAATGTCCAAAATTAACAATCTTTTTGTAACCCCATCTACTCGGCCTTTGTTGGCAGAGCTCTTCGGACAGTTCGCAAGGCCGCACTGACTGTCATGCGCAATGGCGCTTTTGACAGGAAACGCAGGCATTCACCGACACTAGCGCCATTCTTGCGTATTTTTAAGTTGGCCATCTGCATTGACCTCTATTTGCGGCTGACTTCATGTTATATTTTTCTAACATATTTTTCTCATTTATTCCTAATCCTGCATGCGTTTTTACACAAATTTTATTGCTTTTGCTAATATTCGTCATAATCTTTACGTCTGATTTTATTAAATATTAAAAAGTAACATTTTATATATTTTAATAGGTTATGTTACAACCAGTTTCGTAAGTCAATAGAACTTACGTGTTCCTTTTATTATATTTAATATCTGTTATAATTCGGTTGATAAACCTACCTTTATTTATAAAATACGGTAATATTGCACCATAAAGTGAATAAACAGGTAAAATTGCATTAATTATTGCTTTATTTTTGTAAACTTTACATCAGCTGTTCATTGAATACAATTCTAACCTCTTCCTATTCATGCATTTCAGTAATAAAAGCTTCATCATGACTTCGAATTGGGAAGAAAACAAGCATTTAATAACAAGAAACCTTCAAGAAGTGTTAGGGGAAGATAAAATGTGTGATATTTTGAAACAGAGGGACTTAAAAATCTATTGGGGCACTGCCACGACTGGCCGTCCACATATAGCCTACTTTGTCCCTATGTCGAAAATTGGTGACTTTCTGAAAGCAGGTTGCGAGGTGACTATACTATTTGCCGATTTACACGCTTATTTGGACAATATGAAAGCGCCCTGGGAGCTTTTAGCGCTTAGAACTCAATATTACGAATCGGCAATCAAAGCTATGTTGACGTCGATAAATGTGCCGCTAGATAAGCTTAAATTCGTTAAAGGAACGGAATACCAGTTGTCCAAGGAATATACTTTAGATGTGTACAGAATGTCTTCGGTTATAACTGAGCATGATGCAAAAAAGGCTGGTGCGGAAGTCGTTAAGCAAGTAGACCATCCTTTGCTTAGTGGTTTACTTTACCCTACCTTGCAGGCTTTAGATGAGGAATACCTCAAAGTTGATGCTCAATTTGGGGGCGTTGATCAGAGAAAAATCTTTACAATGTCTGAGAAATATTTGCCTCAATTGGGCTACGCCAAACGGGTGCATTTGATGAATCCGATGGTTCCGGGGCTGACGGGTAATAAAATGTCAGCTTCCGAGGAAGACAGCAAAATTGATCTTCTAGACAACCCTAGCAATGTTAAAAAGAAACTTAAAAAAGCTTTCTGCGAGCCTGGAAACATTACTGACAATGGTGTATTATCATTTACTAAATTCGTAATTTTCCCAACATTAAAACCAAGCGAAACATTTGACATTATTCGAGCTGAAGACCACGGGGGAAATGTATCTTATTCAAACTTTGATGATTTGGAATCAGCATTTGCGAAACAAGAAATTCACCCAGGAGATTTGAAACTTTCCGTGGAACAATCTATAAACAAGCTTTTGGCGCCTATTCAGGAGATTTTCAAAGACCCGAAACTTCAAGAGTTAGCTAAGAAAGCCTATCCACCTCCTGCTAAAGTAAAAGGAAATGCTGCAATTGTTGAGGAAATTGTTCCAAGTAAACTTGATATACGAGTTGGTCGTATAATTGATGTTTCACGACATCCCGACGCTGAATCTTTATATGTAGAAAAGATAGATTTGGGTGAAAATGAACCTCGAACTATAGTAAGCGGCTTAGTTAACTTTGTATCAATCGAAGAAATGCAAAACAGAGATGTAGTCGTTTTATGTAATTTGAAACCTGCAAAAATGAGAGGAGTAGAGTCTAAGGGAATGGTTTTATGTGCTTCTACCGACGAACCTAAGCAAGTAGAGCCACTTCTGGCTCCAGAGGGAAGCAAGCCCGGAGATAGAGTTGTAGTAGAAGGTTATGAAGTTGAAGAACCGGATGAGGTTTTAAATCCTAAGAAAAAGGTTTGGGAGAAATTACAAGTTGATTTAAAGACAAATGATGCTTTGTTTGCGGTCTGGCAAGGGAATAAGCTGGTTAGCAAAGTTAATGGATGTCCTGTTACTACAAAATCAATGAAAAATGCTCCAATTAAATAACACTGGTTAACAAGCCATTTCTCCTTTTTTTTTCTGATGATGAGATGAATGAGGTGATAGGGAAGGCAAAGGGTCAAGCCCATACAGCCAAGTCTGACGTAATATATCTTTCTTTTTTATAAGCTTATGAGGTTATCAAATTCCAGATATTGCAGAATTTTATGCTTTTCTTGGAGTTACTCGCGGCATTAGCCCTTACACGTCGAGTAAAAAATGGGAGTCCACAGCGCAAAAAAAAACCGCAAAAAATAAACTACTACTTGTGTCCCATATTCAAAGTTCAATTTATCGTTTTCCATAACTATTCACATTGTAGAACATTATTAAACAAAACAACACCACTTTTGACCTACAATATTCACAGTAAATTAATTTACAAAACAAAAACTTGCACTTGACATGTCTGCGCAAAATGGCGCGAAGGACTCCCTGTTTTTTTTTTAAGAGGTTTTTGGGATACCAAATGACTTGAATTAAAAAAAAAAACCGAGGATCTGTTGATCTGTGTAAATATACCTATTTGTAATAACAATGTTACATTTTGAAACAATGCTTTACGAGGGTTTGACGCTTTTGTATACCCTCGCTCGCACAAACCAACATTATTAAAGAGTAGAAGTGTAATTTTGAGAAATGTCTATCAACTTACTAGAAAATAAAATGATGTTTTTTTTTTTATACTAGCACCTTCTGTGCCCACCTGATGGGAAATGGCGCGCAAGGTCCATGAATGTTAGCAACTGGAATCAGACACTCTCGACTGACAACAGTCCCTAACACGATGCCGGCTTGACATGTCGGAAATTCGAGCCTGATCCCAAAATGTGTGGATACACTTCACAGGGTTTATCGGCACGAGCGGTGGATACTTCCCCGCCCCAGCAGACTGGACTAATTACCACCATCAGTCTGTCTACCATCTTCGAGAACAATAGCAAAAACATTACAACGGTTATCCTTTATTTTACTAAAACAAAACTATGATTAATATATGTCTAAAATAATTTTATTTCCTAGTAAGTTTATAGACTACATTTCTTGAAATGTACACTCAAAACTTGGAAAACCATTTACATTGTTGCATCTTCCTTAAATTCAGATATGCGAGGAATATGACTGCTCGAGGTAAATGTCAACCAATACTTCATGATAACATGATGGGATAGTAAAGTTATACTATTGGTTATTTCCCACGCCCATTTTCCCTACAACTCGTTAGCGACCACTTATACAACCGATTTTATAAATTAATATTGTTTTGGGTATAATTTTAATAAAATGTATGTCTAAAATTATTATTTATTATATGTGAAATTTACAGTCAGATTTCCAAAGTTACAGAAATGTTATAGTTACTTTTCCTAAAGTTACTGAAATGTTATAGTTACTTTTCCTAAGTTACAGAAATGTTATAGTTACTTTTCCTGAGTTACAGAAATGTTATAGTTACTTTTCCTAAGTTACAGAAGTATTTACAGTCTCTTTTCCTAAGTTACAGAAATGTTTACAGTCTCTTTTCCTAAGTTATAGAAATGTTTACAGTCTCTTTTCCTAAGTTACAGCAATGTTTAAAGATTTTTTTCCTATGTTACAGTGGTACAAGTGGTTAGGTACACTAAAAAATGTACATGACTAAGCATTTTCTGACAACCAACCTTTGGGAGTGTGGAGAGGTAACAACGAAGGGTTCAATTATAACAGACTTACATACTAATATTACAAATACTAAATATATACATAAATACCTACAAATCTATAATATATAATTAAGTTAAAATAAGTACACATATACATAAGCATACAGTATGTTTTATCCATCATCGGCTCAATCGACAACAAATTGTTTTTTGCTTAAAAGCATTTATTGCATTTCGAATTTCTTATTTTTATATTTAATTTATTATAAACAGCTAAGCTTGTTAATAAAGTTATTTTCTATTTTTTTGTTGTTTCTTTTCTCATCGATTCTCCTAGCTTGACATCCATAATCTTATATAAGAACAAAAGGGAAAGATAGATAGATAGATAAATTCTTTATTGCACAGAAAATAATACATTTTACAGTACATAGGCGAGCTTAATGTCTAAAAACATTTTCTAACAGCTACCCTTGGGTTACCTTTGCTAACCTTTGTCTCATTTTGTTTTCTTATTTTATATTTTTATATTTAATAATAATTATTATTTAATTTAAAAAAAATGTTAATATTTATATACCTATCTCTTAGGTCGACTTTTGTAGCTCACAACCACCTGTTAGAACCTAAATAAATGTACCAAAAGTTAATAAATAAATTATTGATTTTGATTTTTGATTTTGGGAGATGTGAGCAGGGATTGTAAGGTGCATGACCTTATTTGAGATAAAGAGATTTATTGAGTTAAAAAAACTTACAACTATATAAATACATACAATACATAGATAACATATACTGGTTACATACTATATTAAAATAGTTCGATTCCCACCGGGGGCAAGTTGTACATTGTATAATTTGTCTCGGTCTGGGTGTTTATATGTATAATATGTATATATTTACAAAAAAAAAGTATAATATGTAGTTTATCAACCATCTAGTTTCCGTAACACAAGCCTCGTAGCTTACCACGAAAACTGGATGGCGCTGTGTGACCTGTCTGGAAAAAAATATATATATAATACTTACATACAATAATTTACCGATTTAGTCAAGTTATAGGCTCGTCTTGCTTTTTGTGAAAGTGTTTAGTAAGCAAATTTTTATAACATATAAGTGATGGTGCTTTACGAATAGATACGGTACGAAGACATTACAGGTGGAACTAGCAAACTACTAGAATTAAAGCTAGACTAATCGCTACATATTGACCCTATGTTTGACTTGTTGGTTTAATCATCACGACCGTTTCGCTTTCGGGGTGGTCTGAAACCAGGCTTATAAAGAAGCGGATTTACATTTAGCCAACTTTACTATAGGCCAATCATGACAAATGGCAAGCTGCGATGTCTTTAGCGTACCAAACTCGAGAAATAGGTATTACAAATTTATAAATGTTATTTTGTCCCGACCAGGAATCGAACCCGGCACCTCCGAGTCTAAATCCACGGACTTAACCGCTAGACCACAGAGGCAGTCATACAAAATCAGTGTATGACAGTCATTGCTTGTTATGGTCGTGTTTGGCGTGCCCTTTTAAATTAATTATTTTATTGTTTCACGGACAATGTTGTGTATCACTAACTTTTTATCACGATAGATGGTACCTAACATAACTGTCATTTGCATAGAAAACTTGTATTTTTATTACGAAATTTATTATTTTCTGGATATTATTCCGAAGGCAGCTTTGAGGTGTAAAAATCGAGATTTCTAAGCAAAATCAAAGATATGGTGATCTCAAAATTTCCATTCAATTAATGTTTTTTTTATTTTTAAAGACGGCGTGCGCTTTCTTAATTCGTCTTTTAAGGTACCTAGGTAACGTTAATTTAAAATACATTTTTTGTTATAAAAATATAAAACTACAAATACTTTTAAAAAAATGATGCGATATAGGTGTAAAATAAGGTACCATTGCCGCTAGCGACAACTACAAAAAGCTTTGCCTGACATAGCCCAATGCCAACCTGCGTGCTACGAAAGTAGAATCGAAAAAGTTCTTCTCATTCTGCGCCGTCCCATACGTGGAATTTTAGAACCCATCATTACAGTTTGCTCCATCGGTCGGTCCAAGTATAATGGGGTGTATCACTAACTTTTTATCACGATAGATGGCGCATAATAGATGGTACCTAATAGAACTGTCAGTTGCATAGAAAACTTGTATTTTTATTACGAAATTTATTATTTTCTAGATATATTACCGAAGTCAGCAGCTTTTAAGTGTACAAATCGAGATTTCCAAGCGAAATTAAATATATGGTGATCTCAAAATTGCCGTTCTATTAATTAAACCTTTTTTTATTTTTAAAGACGGTGTTCGCTTTCCTAATTCGTCTTTTAAGATAGGTAACGTTAAGTTAAAATTTTATTTCTGTTATAAAAATAAAAAACTACAAAAACATTTAAAAAATGATCCGACATAGGTGTAAACTAAGTGCCAGTGCCGCTAGCGACATCTATAAAAAGCTTTGCCTGATACACCCCATTGTACTAAAAAATTTCAATGGAAAAGCGGCGATTTGTGAACGAATGCCACCAAGAAAGGATTCCATTACCGGCCCTTAGATTAGCGAGAACCTCGCGTCTCATTTATTAACAATTGCCTACGAGGTCACATGTGCTGGTATAAAAAGTGACCATAAATTTATATAGTGGGAATCTCTATCTAGAATGAGAATACGCTGAACCATATCGTGTGCTGTTTTAAACGCACAAAATCCCATGTTTTCGCATTTTGGATACCTACTTGAAATGAAATAATAACTTAGCTGTTTACCAATAGATGGCACCACATGACAAACAAATTTAAATATCGTGGCTCACCAATAGATGGCGCTTTACCACAACTAATGGCATATTTTCCAAAAATACAATGGTGTAATCCACAGATTATAATAATATAGTAATATACTGGGGTATAATCAGGCGTAGGCGGCCATGTTACGCCCTGTTATGAATTCCAGCTCAGGTTGAAGGTCCGGATCTACGAGATATTCATCCGTCCGTCTCACATTGCACCACATTCTAGCAAAGACCAAAAGGGACAAGAGCCAAAGTCAGCAAAACATCGCTCAGAGTGGTCGCCCAAACATGGTCTGTGTCCCAAACTTCGTCATATCTCGAGATCTGGAGATGTAACTAACCAATCTTGTGGAATATATCAAAATGTTCATCATAGATTATTTTAATCTGAAAGCATCTGCATCTGCAATCGGCCTTGAGTGTTATTATTATTATTATCAATAGTAGGCATCTCCAGATGCTATGACGGAATTACGCACAAACCATGGCGCTCAGGAGACCACTCTGAGCGATATGTTCTGCTGACTTTGGACCTTGTCCCTATTTTATATTTATATTCTTGGCCGTCTTGTCCTGATTGACATGACATGTGCTAGTTTTAGTAGCGCCACTGTTGTTTCTCCCCAGAACTAAAATAGGCGGCAAGTTTAAGCTTCCAGGAAATACAATTACGGATATTTTAGAGATATATTAATATTAATAGATTTGGCAATGTATTTGCTATTTTTCTCTGTCTAAAATTGTGTATATGAAATTTAAAAAATGACCAATAAGACTTGAAAAATCTTTGTAAATATTGGATTGTGCGAGGGAAGCACCCTCTGACACATTTAGATATACATCCCGTGATTCGTAGTAACTTGTCATTTTTTATCCAATAACATATTATATTATAATATAATAAATAATATAATATATAAATAGTGCACATACACACCTACATTCACACATCATTCCAACTCAGTACATTTTTATTTTATATTTAGAGTGAGTCTTTTGTTTTTAATAATGTTTTTTATAAGTTTAGTTAAGAAAATGTAATTTCATAAATGGCTATGTGTTTAGATATAAGTTTAACTGTTTATATAAGAAAGTCAATAATGCTGTGAAATTAAATAAATAAATAATCGAATGTTAAACGTTTGTTAATTAAATAATAAATAATAAGTTACGGAAACTGTATGAGCTACATGTATTGATTTTGCTTTAAAACGAATTAAAAAAGGGTTGCAAAACAATTGCAAGCGTTGCACTACTGCAGCTACGATATTAACAAAGCATTTAGTTATTCATTCAATAGCAGGAAGGGGTCGGGCGGCCATTTTTATGAATTCATCAACGTGAGGGTTCACGCATGCGCTTCCACCAACCCGCACCCCGAATCATAGGGCGGCCGTCTTCCGACAAGTATGCCAAAAACATGTTTTTTAATCCCAACAAAATATTAACTTAGTATAGACATTATAATTAAAAAAACTATGTGAATAATTTTATTTAAAAAACAGTGTAAAGACGTTTAATAGTGTGTATTTGTGATTGTGTAAAGTTTTTTATTGACAAAGGATTACAAGGTGTATGTTTTTTTGATATTAAGCAAGCAATAATGGGATGATACCACTGGATTCATGGAAAAGGTTTGGCGTAAGGTTGGGCTGCATTCGTCCCGCAAGAAACGGGACGATAGCGGGCCGAGTGAAGAAGCAACAGCGCCAGCAGAAGCGGAATACCAGAACATTCATACGTTGCGAACAGCTGATTTGATCCGGCAGCGACAAGGCGAAGAACGCTCGACTCTACGATCTTCCTACATCATTCGAAACGGTGATAACTTCATTCTAGTCGAACGTAGACGCAGAAGACGTCGTCGCAGTGGTACCAGAGCTTCGTCTGGTAGTCGTCATCACACGCCTCCCATTGAGGAACCTCCGAGAGCCGAGCAGAAAAGGAGACCACCAGCTAAGCTTAAGATCTTCGGGATACAATGGCCTTTGCATTCTAGTGATACAAGGTAAGCTTTTGTAATAAAGGTGACACGGCCATTTTATAGCCACGAATATTAATCAACATCAATGATATTAGAATATAAGATAACACGGCCCTTTTACACCTATGAATTTATGTTTAATTGACATATCATTATTTAGATTATAAGATAATTTTACTGCCAAAAATTAAATGTATAATTTTATTTATTATCTGACATATAGTAATTATAGTTCCTAAGTATTTAGAATGTAAGCTGACACTGGCTTTATACAGTCACGACCTAGTATTTAAAATTAGTTTCGATATTTTATTTGACATTTATTGTTATTATTACTGTTATATTGTAAACTGACTCAACCATTTCAGCTACGAATTTATACTTAGTTGACACGGCCTCTTTACAGTCACGATCTGTAAGTATTTTGTAACTTAGTTAATTTTACTTGCTTATGTCAGTGATGTTATGCCTAACATACATAAATATGCATTATCTGTTATGGTTAAACATTATTAACAATTTGTTTAGTATTAATACTTAATTATAAATTATTGTAAAAAATATTTACAAAGTCTAAAATAAAATAAATATTAATACTACGGATAGGGATATAAGTCCCGTCCGCGTGGAATGGTGGCAACAACGCTGGCTGCATTTCTGATTCTTTGGGCGAAGAAAGAGCCAGCCCTCTTATCACCGGAGGAGACGACAAGACGCGGTGTTATGTCTTTTAAAAACTTTTTGCGCTTGGACTCCATGGTCCCAGAGTTTCTACAGCAAACGGCACAAATATGTAGTCTTTTAATATACTTACATACTTGCCGGAATCCGCATTTTCCGCCGCGACCCCGACCGCGAAGTAATAGAGACAAAATATTACGTACGTTTTTAACGAATCGATTAATAAACTCACATAAAAAAAATGATCAAGGAGTTATCCAAACGGCTGACTGAGAAAAGATATATAAAAATAACACCGTTTGAAACAATACTTACGTTTAATAGTTTTGATAGAACGTCTCTAGCGGCCATTAGTTTTTTTTCTCTTAAGTAGTATTTGAAATTATTTATTTAATAATTATTATTTTTTCTGCATGGACCTATTATATAATTGGCTTAAAGCGCAGCGGCGCAAATACGTATCCATAATCAAAGACCACGTATTTGTGCCGTTTGCTGTAGAGTCTCTAGGCCCGTGGAGTTCAAGCGCAAAAACATTTTTTAAAAACATCACCCGTCCTCTAATTGTCTGCTCTGGTGACAAGAGGGCTGACTCTTACCTCGCTCAGAGAATCAGTATAGCGATTTAGCGAGGAAATGCGGCGAGCGTTCTTGCCACCATACCGCGCAGATACGATTTATATAAATAATAATATATATAATAATAATAAACTTTATTGTTTTAAAAACATTACAATATACATTTGAAACAGTTAAATTGATTAATGTTTTGAATACAATTTAAGCATGCTCTGACTCCCGATTTATTTGTGTGTGTTTCAGGAGTCAGTGTCTTCAATCAATTTAAATAAGATTTTTTGTTTTAGTTTTTTTTGTAATGATTTAGTTTTTAGCTTTATTTTTGATATATACTGTAAAAGTAAAGTAAAGTATCATCACGACCGTTTCCCTTTTAGGGGTGGTCAGAAACCACGCTTATAAATAGCGGATTCACATTTAGCCAACTTTACTATAGGCCAATCATGACAAGTGGCAAGCTCGTCGATGTCTCCAGCGTACCAAACTCGACAAATATCACTAATAAATTAAATATTCATTAAATGTACCGTGGTCTAGTGGTAACAAACGTTGCCGTGAACTCGGGAGGTCGTGGGTTCGATTCCCACCGGGGGCAAGTTGTACATTGTATAATTTGTCTCGGTCTGGGTGTTTATATGTATAATATGTATATATTTACAAAAAAAAAAAAGTATAATATGTAGTTTATCAACCATCTAGTTTCCGTAACACAAGCTACGCTTACCACGGAAACTAGATGGCGCTGTGTAACCTGTCTGGAAATATTTATATTTATTTATTTATTTATATACATTAATTAATATTTTTGTGTCCCGACCAGGAATCGAACCCGGTACCTCCGAGTCTAAATCCACGGACTTAACCGCTAAACCACGGAGGCAGTCATATATACTGTAATATCAATTAATATTACAATAATTATTACGTAATATCTTATATGCTCTCTCAAATCAAATCAAATCATTTATTTCCTTTGGTTGTCCCAAACAACACTTGGATATTGTCAATACATTTTTTCACCATAGTTTATTATCATGTAGAATATAAAATAACCAGCAGCTACTATGGGTGGACCCATCATATCAGCTATACCATCATCTTCGACTAAAACACTGTTGCCATAAACAAGTTTTTGCTTAAAACTAGGTAGTTAAAATTAATTCGTGGCTGTAAAAAGGCCGTGTCAGCTTATAGACTAAAATAAATTACACATGTCAGGTTAATAAATTAATTCGTAGCTCTAAAGAGGCTGTGTCAGCTTACAATCTAAATATACATAAAAATTGTATTAAACTACAATATTTATGTCAATAAATGAAAATTCGTGGCTGTAAGGGGGCCGTGTCAGCTTACGATCGAAATAATAATAATTATTATAATTGGTATGTCAACTTAATACATATTCGTGGCTGTAAAGTGGCCGTGTCAGCTTACAATCTAAAATAATAAAATTAATAATGTTAAATTAAACTAAATTCGTAGCTGTAAAATGGCCGTGTCCAGCTTAATAGCTATTAGTAAATATATGAAAATAAATTCTATCTATTAGTGCATCCCTAAGTTTTTTTCCCTCTGGTGTGAAATGCGACGTATGTACATACATTAGATCCATCTGACATGTCAGGCGCCGGAATTGCGATCTTTTCTGCTGACAAGCTCAAGTAGCGCAAATACACCAACCTTGGTACCGGTTACGAATTTGCGCCAATTGGGGTCAAGACGATGTGCCCATTCTTCGAAGAGGACGAAGAAGAGGTCTGGAGGCAATTATTTCTGCCAACGTATTAGCCTTACTATACAGAGGGGAAAAATTGCCAGTCTCCTTGGGACTATCTCTGATGATCTCTAGAGGACATCTGTTATTTATAGTTTAGTTTATTTTTAATTTTATTATTTAGGTAGCTTTTATATTTATATTTAATATATATTAATTTACTTCAAATGAAATATCTTTTTGTTTAAAATAATTATATTATTGTAGGCACACGTCGATTACCCGTCGTTTCTGTCGTGGTCGTCGGTCAAAGGACGACAACGAACTTTATCGCTCCAATAGCTTCAAGTTCGAGCGATTCGCAAGAGAGCCCGCTGCCGACGAGTTGTCCACTGGGTCACAGGTAAGTGAAAACTGCCACTTTCAAGTACATGTTATATGCAAACCATGCCATTTCACTCTTTTTTACATTTTTGGCTTCTTCATACAAATATCTATTTAGAAATTAACATTTTGTATGGAAAAGCCAAAAAAAATGTTACTTCCGACATATAGTTTCTTAGGAAAAGTTGCTTGTTTCTATCAATAGAATAACATATTAGTCTATAGTAAGAGAATGCAAAGTGACCCCGTGTAGTTGAAATATTTGTTATTTTGACTAAAGCTTGGCTATATCACCTAAAGGTTTAGAGGAAATGAAAAAGGAGCAAGACAAGGAAGGACAATGAAAACAGTTGGCTTTCTGCCACTGCGGACACCAACATAAATATTCAACTGCGATAAACTAGGAAATACTGCATGGACTTATGTGTGAGATAGTAATAACCAGGCAGGTGGATTCTATTTTTTTTTTATGGCATTTGTTACAATTTGCCAGTGTCAAAGTGATTCTATTATTTACGTCATGGTATTTATTTTACAAAATGATAAATAAGTATTTCATCAATTTTGAAGCGGTTGCATAAAACCTTTTTTTTTATTTCTTGTTTTCTCTTCCCCCGATGGATGATGAATGAGGTGATAGGGAAGGCAAAGGGTCTAGCCCATACAGCCAAGTCTGACGTAATATATCTTTCTTTTTTATGAGTTAATGACGTTATCATCAAAGTTCAGATGTTGCAGAATTTCATGCTTTTCTTGGAGTCACTCGCGGCACCATAGCTCAAACACTCGAGTAAAATATGGGAGTTGACAGCGCGGGAAAACCGCAAAGATAAAGTGCAACTTGTGCCCCATATTTAAAGTCCAATTTATCGTTTTCCATAATTATTCACATTGTAGCACATTATTAAACAAAACAACACCACAATTGACCAATAATATTCACAGTAATTTAATTTACAAAACAAAAGCTTGCACTTGACATGTTCACGCAAAATGGCGCGAAAAACCCCCCTCTTATGTTCTCTTGCCCCGATGGATGATGAATGATAGGGAAGGCAAAGGGTCTAGCCCATACAGCTAAGTCTGACGTAATATATCTTTCTTTCTTATGAGTTAATGAGGTTATCGCCAAATTCCAGTTACTCGCGGCATTATAGCCCAAACACGTCGGGTATAAAATGCGATTTCACAGCGCGGGAAAACCGCAAAAAATAAACGACAACTTGTTTTAGAGTCCAATTTATCGTTTACCAAAATTATCCAAATTGTAGCACATTATTAAACAAAACGACACCACTTTTAACTAACAGTAAAGTAATTTACATACTACAACGTGAACTCCCATAATATACCCGACGGGCTATAATGCGGCGAGTAACTTTAAAAAAAACATCAAATTCTGCAACATCTGAAATTTAATGATAACCTCATTAACTCATAAGAAAGAAAGGTATATTACGTCAGACTTGTCTGTATGGGCTAGACCCTTTGCCTTCCCTATCACCTCATATATTATCCATCGGCAGAAGAGAACACAAACAACAAAAAAACGGAGTCCTTCGCGCCATTTTGCGTGGACATGTCAAGTGCAAGTTTTTGTTTTGTAAATTAATTTACTGTGGATATTATTGGTCAAAAGTGGTGTTGTTTTGTTTAATAATGTGCTACAATGTAAATAATTATGGAAAACAATAAATTGTACTTTAAATTTGGGGCAGAAGTTGCAGTTTATTTATTGCGGTTGTCCCGCGCTGTCAACTCCCATATTTTACCCGACGTGTTTGAGCTATGGTGCCACGAGTGACTCCAAGAAAAGCATCAAATTCTGCAGCATCTGGAATTTGATGATGACCTCATTAACTCATAAAAAAGAAAAATATATTACGTCAGACTTGGCTGTATGGGGTCGACCCTTTGCCTTGCCTATCACCTCACCTCATTCATTATCCAAAGGGAGTAGAGAACTAAAAAAAAATAAACTAACATTTCTATAAATTGAACGCGCGCCTAAAAGTCTGGTCCAAACATAAGACAATGGTGTTAGAATAACAAAAAACTGTCCACTTAAGATAATCCGTATGCGGAAAATAAAGTTTTCTGAAAGCTTTTCCTATTCATTTTCATTTTCAGACGCTTTTATACGAAATAAAATACATTTGCTATTTGGCTGCATTCAATTTTTTTACCATAATTATTTATTTTCGGAAATAATTGATTACATAAAAAAAAAACAAATACAATTAAACCTACCTACTTACTAGCGGTTAAATCCGTGGATTTAGATTCTGAGGTACCGGGTTCGATTCCTGGTCGGGACACAAATAATATTTATTAATGTAAATAAATACATTTAATTAATATTAAAATTTGTGATATTTCTCGAGTTTGGTACGCTGACATCGACGAGCTTGCCACTTGTCATTGGCCTATAGTAAAGTTGGCTAAATGTGAATCCGCTTATTTATAAGCGTGGTTTTTGACCAAGGGAAACGGTCGTGATGATACTTTTTAATACTTAAATTCTCCGGACGTCCATTTTCCTTTTTATACTCTCGATAAAGGCTGGCTTTGTGTCTGAGATAGCTCATCAAGATAGGAGCCCTTTCGCTTTGAAACATGGTTCACTATAACCCTTAACCTGCTCTCTTTAATCCTGCCACATCTTTATAACGCTTACAAAACAGATTGAAATAATGTAGGTAGGTACAGGCTCGCAACTCATATTCGGCTACTTATAAAAAATGCCTCCGTGTGGTCTAGCGGTTCGATTCGGTCGTAACACAAAAATATTCCAAAGTACATTTATTCGAAGTACAAATATTAAAAAATAAACTAAATTAAGAACTAAATTATAAAAACTAAAAATTAATAAATAAAATTACGACTATTCGATGGGCGTAGTGTGTCGAGGACACTCGCTGCGTTCCCCCGTTGAACAGCGAGGCTGACCCTTTGAACAAGATATTCTCTACTCAAAGGGTCACCCGTCGCCAAGTGGAGTTTCTCACCAAGCTCGCGGGAGAACACAAGAGCCTCCTCGGACCACGGGCCCGAGTATATATTAAATATTTATATAAAAAAATATATATATTCATTTTTATTTATTTATTAGGGTCGCCAATAGTGACAGTAACAAAACATACATTGACTTTTACTTACAACTAAGACAGAAAACAGATGCTGCACCAATGGGGTGTATCAGGCAAAGCTTTTTGTAGATGTCGCTAGCGGCACTGGTACCTTGTTTACACCTATGACTGATAATTTTTTAAATTTAAATTTAGTTTTACATTTTTATAACAGAAAAATGTATTTTAACTTAACGTTACCTACCTTAAAAGACGAATTAGGAAAGCGAACACCGTCTTTAAAAAGAAAAAAAGGTTTAATTAATAGAACGGCTATTTTGAGATCACCTTATCTTTGATTTTGCTTGGAAATCTCGATTTGTACACTTAAAAGCTGCTTATTTCGGCATAATATCCAGAAAATAATAAATCTATAATAATAATAATATATATACCACTTGTATTTTGTGCATGTTGTGGCACCTAAAGGTGGTACATTTATCGTTGAATTTATGTCCTAGTTTTTAAGTAAGCAATAATGTAACCGACCACTGGTTGTCCTTAAATAAATAAATAAATAAAATAAAATAATTTCGTAATAAAAATACAAATTTTCTATGCAACTGACAGTTTTATTAGGTACCAACTATCATGCGCCATCTATCGTGATAAAAAGTTAGTGATACACCCCATTACAGGCAAACACCACATGCTATTACAGTATCCATTAATTGGGCCTTTGAGTAGCCAAAATAAAAAGTTAGTGGTAAGTAAATTATACAATAAGAACAATAACTAAGTAAATCTAAGCAAAAATTATAACACAATACAACGTGATGGAACCATAATCAAGCAACACAATTCCAAGGATCAAATTTGGTTAAATCACAGTTTAGCTTACAGTCCCAGCCAGGATCCGCTGCAGTGACAATACATTGCGCTTAAAAACATGCAAAGAATTAGCAAATATGTCTAGACTGTCGTGAAAATTTGTTGTATTGACGACATGTACGGTTTAGTGATCAGTGGTAACCCAAATTGGATTTAGATTGTCGTATAAATAAATTTGATTAATATTTAATTTATTTGTGATATTTCTCGAGTTTTGTACGCTGGAGACATCGACGAGCTTGCCACTTGTCATTATTGGCCTATAGTAAAGTTGGCTAAATGTGAACGGTTTTTTTAAAATCTCTATTTGGACGAATACCTAATATTGACATATTTATATCAGACTACGCGACGCAACAAAGGGTTATGCATTTATCAGCCTATGTCTATACGAGTCATCATTTCAGCCCCTAGAACACAGTGTCCTTGACCTCCACTTTTGGAGATGGGCCTTCCATTAATTTCTGATGAATTGGGCCTACACTCGCCACGCTGCTGGCCAGACGGGTTGGCGATGCTATAAAGTCAATTTTATAATGACATTTTTATTAACGATTCCATAAGTTGGTATTAGTGGAACCGGGACCGACGGGTTAACGTACTCTCCGAGGCACGGGAACGGTGGTGTTGTTAATCTGTGACAAATGTACGTAAGAAAAGTGTATTTCTCATCGGTACATGCCGGGGGGATTTGAACCAACGACCTTTATAGGATTTTAAGGGTAGTGTTCTTACAACCGAACCACCACCGACGAATTCGAATAATTGCCTGCCTAAAATAATATCTTGTTTTAAAATCAGAGAAAAAAAAAACAAGCTATTTGTAACACACCTCCTATGACTTCCTGTCGTCCTTTATTTATAAAACTAAAATTACTGACTGGTCCTTCTATCTATATACTTGAATGCTGTTTATTTGTAAAAAGCCACCCGGAACTTTTTAAAACTCTTGGGGATAATTGCAATTTTAAAACGCGTTATCCTAGTAGAATAATTATTCCAGCGCATAAAAGTACTCAATATAGCCGAAATTGTTATGCAATGGCAACAAAGATATTTAATAAGCTTCCAGTTACTATAAGGGAGCTGCCACTAAAACTGTTCAAATTAAGAGTCAAACAAATGCTGGTTAATAAATGTTTTTATTCGACAAAAGAATACCTAGACACTAAGCTCGACAAAGTCATGTGACTAAATAAATATTTGTATGCTAGAAATAGCGAATCATGTGATATAATTACATATAATAATTTACATCCCTGTACCTACCATGTTTCTGACAAATAAATTATTTCATTTCATTTCAAAAAAATCCCAAGGTTCCATGTAATAATTTTATATACCTATTTTATTACATAGCAACTTTAACAGTCGGAACCCATAGTTAAGCAGTTATTTAACTTTTTGGCGACGGAATCCTTGAGATAGTATTTGCCTTTTTAGATTTTATTTAGGTAGGTATTTTCTTCTTAGTTTTTAATTCATGATAATTTTTACATTGTCAATCACAATGATATTTGTGGAAACTTTTTATATAAGTAATCATTTGTGAGAGTTGTAAGTTTTCCTTGAATAAAAATAAATAAATAAAAAAAACACAAATTATTTTAAAAAAATATCATTGACATCGTTTGCGTAATTTTGCACGGTATAGGTACCCAAGGTAAAAGTTTATGGAATATTATAATCAAAAATGGTGTTCTTTTTTTAATAATGTGCTACAATGTGAATAGTTGAGTTGGGGATGAGGATCATTCCCTCGTTTTCCCCGGCAGAATCTCAGCGAGTAATCATCAAACAACCACACGCTTGTAATTCATAAAAAAATATACAACTAGCGCCATCTAGTATGAAGTTTAATACTACTTTCATATTGTACGTTTGAAGTTTGCAACTGTCACTGGTAGTTTGAACAACAACTACTAGATGGCGCCACGCGTTTTTTAAAAATTTCTCAAATTATTTTTAGCCAAAGTTCACACTCCATAAATGGACAATCAATAAAGTCATAATGATTTAATATAACTAAAATAAATGTTCATTACTTGACAATCGCAAAACATACATACCTACATGGTATTTATATCTAAAATATGATGATTAAAATAAAAGTAGAACTAAAAAGTATAAATAATAAAACTATTTAAAAGTAAAAATTAAAATAAATATTAACTAAACCTAATAAAAAAATTACTATAAGTAAAAAATGTCCTCTAAAGACGACCCTTCAGTGATAGTCCCAAGAAGACATTTACCCTCTGTATAGCTAAGCTAATACGTTGGCCAGACGCTTGGCTGAAGGTCCCCATAGGCCCATCGTCTCGACCCCAAACGGCGCAAATTCGTAACGTGTACTGAGGTTGGCGTATTTGCGCAGCTTGAGGTTCTCAGCAGAAACCGCTGCACTTCCCGCGCTTGACGAGGTCGCCTGGATGTGTGATGGGGCTAATGTGTCTACACATGTCGCATAACACACCAGGGACCTGCCAAGTTTCCACGACCCAACGGTCATGCCGTCGGGTCTTTTGCCATCGCTCCGCGCAATCCCAGAGGGTTCTAGGATCGCGGGTACTCCAGTAGTGACTAAAGCCCTTCGAGTGATGTCGTCAAAGCAGCGTGACGAGGAATGCTGCCAACACTTCTAGCGCAAGACAGCCCATGGTGTCCGAGATGTTCCACGGGCTCTCCACACCGACACTGGTGTAGGTGGACAGTCCGGGCTCCGGGAAGAAGGCATTTTGATCAAGGAGTGTACCAACCGATGCTGAGGGAAAAGATAATTTATTTTATTAATTAATATTATGTATAGTTTATGTAAGTTTATGTGTGTAGGTATAATGTGTATTATATTATAATTAGTTAAGTAACTTATTAACTGTATCATTAATATTTCTTTTTTTTTCATCCTGCCTATCACCTTACTGGATCCCCAAGGTTAGCTGGTACAGAATGCCCACTGGCATTATAGCCTGCCTCTATACTATTTTTAAGTGCATTAAAGAATTTAAATAATAAACAAATAAAATAAAATAAATATGAAAATGATTAAAATAAATATTTTTAAATTAAATAAATCCATACATCTCGCGTGTAAAATCCTTTGTGTTTATCCAAAGGATGGCGAATTATTTCTATTTTTTATTTGTTTACAGCCGTCACTAACGCTAAAGTTTACTTCGAAATTGACCTGCCAAAGTGTCAAATACAACTTAAGTTATTTCCCTCCACCCACGTTGAATCTGTTTCGACGGCAAAAATACACGAAAATTATAAGGTATTGGCAACGTAAATTGTGGTGACTCGAACGGGGGTGGACACTAATAACGTCCTATCAATTACATGCAGTGGCTGGTGTGTGCTGACGTTTTGGAAACGAATGGAAAAGTCTCTTCTTTAGGGTTGGCATGAAATTAAATAATAAAATACATGGGTGACTTTAGCCATAGCTCCGCTCCGGGTGGGTATGCCTATCCTCCATAAGATATATAAAAAAATCGTTTAAAATACATTTTAATCAAATTAATAAACCTAATTAATATAAAAACTAAATACTTACAAATATCTTGTTTATAGGTTCTACATGTCATTGAATCCAGGAGAAGATGAACCGAATGTTCCGAGGACTCTGGCGACGTTACCTCGTTGGATGGCAACACTGATTCTCTGAATAAGATATTCCCTACTCAAAGGATCACATGTTGACGCTCGGATGCCAACGCTTATGTCGCGTGTTAACGATTTAGCGTCCTCAGACCAAAAAAATAAAAATATATCAGATCGACTTTATAACATGCTACTAAAATAATTAAAAACTACTTAAATAGCAAAAAATATATTCAATGTAAACTAAACCTAATAAAAATAAACTATAGATAAAAAATGACATCTAGAGACGACCCTTTACGAATGGTCCTAAGAAGACTGGCGACATTTCCCCTCTATATAGCGAGGCTAATACGTGGGCCATAATAGTTGCCAGCTTTTCTGTCTAGACTTAGCCGTTTGGACATCTCAAATTCTGTGGCTTTCGTCTCGACTCAAAACGGCACAAATTCGTAACCTATATATATATATGGTATTTGCGCAGCTTGAGGTTCTCAGCAGAAACCGCCGCACTTCCCACGCTTGACCCTCGATACCATGTTTTTATAACGGACTAAAAAGTTTATAAAGGATAAATCCACATGCAGATCTATAACTTTTTCTAAATTATCCTAAAAATTCATACTTAGTAACTTTAATTAACAATTCATTATTAACCCTTTGAATTTGAATAAGACACACATAGTTTTTATTTATATTATTAGTGAAGTATGGCAACCCTAGCTTATAGATAAATCATTTTATCCCCAGAAGCGCTCACGATTGTCTCATCAACATACTAATGTAATGCGCGCCATCTGTTGGCTGGCGTGCGTACTATTTTATGACATAAATTCTGTCTACCATATTCTACTTTGAACTTTGAACCCTATAACGTAAACGTAAGATTGTGTTTAATAACGTGTTAGCATGTGTAAAATGCTTGTTTTCACTGTTATGAGAAAAGTTTTAGCATTTGTATGAAAATATTCTGAATGTGAAAAGAAAATGAAAAGTTTCTCGTTTCTTTTGTTTTTAAAAAGTCACAGAATAAAAAAAAATTACTGAAGTAACCTGTGTTTGACTTGTCGCTTAAAGCGCTTTTTTTTTCTATGGTTCTCATACACATTAAGCAAAATTCGGTAAAAATTGAAAATTGCTGGAAAGAGCTATGCTTGGTATTTTCTGATGGATATAGCCAGAAACGAGGAAATCCGTCGGAGAACCAAAGTTACCGATATAGCCTTCAAAATTAGTAAGCTGAAGTGGCAGTGGGCTGGACATATCTGTCGTAGAACCGATGAACGATGGAGTAGACGGGTTCTAGAATGGAGACCACGTACGGGAAGACGCAGAGTGGGTCGACCCCCCGCTAGATGACCTAAGGAAAGTCGCTGGTGGGGGTTGGATGAGAGTGGCAGGAGATCGTGTGAAGTGGCGAGCCTTGGGGGAGGCCTATATTCAGCAGTGGAGAGACACAGGCTGATGATGATAATTGCTTTCAATGCTTTTTGACTTGAAAGCAGAGAACAAAGCGCTTAAAGCAAACAGAGGTAGAGTCAAACATATCAGTAATCAACTCCGCTAAGGATGTCACAGAACATTCTGTGACGCATAAGGTGAATCACTGGCCAATATTTTTTTACAGTTATTAGTAGTCTATCAACTGATTTTTTTCACATTAAAAATTATTTATTAATGTAAATAAATCAACAAAATAATAATAATAACTAAAAAATACAGAAAATCTAAATATATAAAATCATCTAACATTCATTCACATTTAATCATTCATTCGTTCCTTCAAACATACCTGCTCCATCCTCACATCCTATCCATCTCACTCGCTTTCTTGTTCCTCTGATCCTTAAGCTTATAGCCCTTATTACAGAAATTTGTATTTTTATTTTTAGCCAGCCTGCAACTTGTGAGAATGGCTTCTGCCATTTTTCAGAAAGCCGTGAAGCGGTCTTTTTGACAAAAGCCGCGTCTCAGCACCTAATGAGCCATCACACGAGATAACCAACGGCGTAAATGAAGCTCTGAGATCTTCTGCTGCCCTGTCGTATTTACGGTGTTTCTCGTGTGATTGGGTTTGGGAGATGCTTCCCCAGGTACGGGTTCCGTACGAGGTTGCGTCAGCATTAACAATGCGAACATCAAAAAACGCTATCCTCGCTGGTTCCCATACTCCATGAAGCATTAAGTCTCCCACAAGTGCGGGCTGACTAAAAGTTGAGATGTAAATAAATACATTAAATTATTATTTAAGTTATTTGTGATATTTCTCGAGTTTGGTACGCTGGAGACATCGAAGACCTTGCCACTTGTCATAATTGGCCTATAGTAAAGTTGGTTAAATGTGAATCCGCTTCTTTATAAGCGTGGTTTCTGACCACCCCGAAAGGGAAACGGTCGTGATGATACTTTACTTATAATTAATAATTGTCCAAATACGTAATTTTATTTTCTAGAAAGTTGATTTCTCTACAGTACACTCAGATTTCAACAATCTTTAAAAATATTCGAGATCGTGCAAAAGTTAAGGAGCTGTATTGAAAAAAAGCGAGGGCTTAGTTTGGCTCTAGATTATTTATAAATAATCCTAACGTTTTGATTTTCTAGAATATATATATTCCTTTAGATGCAAAACGTTTGACCCTGACTACGAGAAGACATCACATACTCCCCTTGGAGCTACGTAGAAGCATAGCGGACATTATTTCCCTCTTTAAAATTGCGCAATCGAAAATAGATTCCAGTGAACTGCTAGGATTACTCGGATTTGGTATACCTAGCCGGTCTCGGGTTTATAGACCTTTGGTAGTGCCATATGCCCGCACCAACTACCGTCAAAACTCATTTTTAACGAGAGCATCAAGAGAACTCAACCGCCTAGCTGAAGTCATGGATATTGACATGTTCTGTACATCGCCTAAATTAGTTGGTCGGGCGATGTCTAGAGCATTTTTTACAATATAACACACAATATCTGATTTATAGATTTAGTTGCATAATTATTATTACTTTTCTAAATTATTGTGGTTTATTATTATCATTTATATGTTTTTTCATTTATAATATTTTTTAGTTGTATAAGATATTTGTGGAAACTTGTAATTGGCATCTAGTTTTTTTATATAAGTAATGATTTGTTACAAGCTGTAAGTTTTCCTTAAAGATAAATAAATTAATAAATAAATCATACTATTGAAAATGTGTTAAAAATGGAATCGTGATTATGTAAAGTTGCCTCGATAGAATTAATTACCAAAGTTACCTCTGATTTAGCTATTGTTGATTGCTAACTGTAATATTGTATAATAGTGATTAATAAATAAAACTCTTAGATAACTATTATATTATATTATTATATTATATTATCCATGGTCTAGTGGTAACAAACGTTGCCGTGAACTCAGGAGGTCGTGGGTTCGATTCCCACCGGGGGCAAGTTGTACATTGTATAATTTGTCTCGGTCTGGGTGTTTATATGTATAATATGTATATATTTACAAAAAAAAAAGTATAATATGTAGTT
This sequence comes from Tinea semifulvella, assembly GCA_910589645.1. Taxonomy (NCBI): domain Eukaryota; kingdom Metazoa; phylum Arthropoda; class Insecta; order Lepidoptera; family Tineidae; genus Tinea; species Tinea semifulvella. Next base: position 4,843,328 of record OU342625.1, read on the forward strand.
TATCAACCATCTAGTTTCCGTAACACAAGCCTCGTAGCTTACCACGGAAACTAGATGGCGCTGTGTGACCTGTCTGGAAATATTTATTATTATTATTATTATATATTTATTTAAAAGTGAAAATTGGCATTTGACTCAATGGCACATACTTTCAACGAGAACAACAAATAGATGGTAGGCAGACAGATCTAGGTGATTTTAGCAGTCTGCTGGGGCGGGGAAGTATCCACCCAGTAAAGTGTGTCCACTCGTTTCGGGATCAGGGGCCTAAATCTGGCTTTTTCGACTTGCGTGTCGGTTGGAAATATTCGAATGAAAAGTGACAGACCTCCATAAAAAACTGTCAGTTTCATTCGAGCAAATCGAGCGGACTCGGATTGCCGCCATGATGTTAGGAACTAATGTCAGTCATGAGTGTCTGATTCCAGTACCTAACATTTCACATTCACATATCGACTAGTATAAAAAAAACTCAGAATTCTACATTCGCAAAACGTAATGGATCGGTTACAGCTGTCAAAAAGATATACATATATAACTAAAAGCATTTCAGCATAAATGCATTAACCATCCACCTGCGGCCATATTGAATTACGTGTCATAATTACGCAATTTCCACTTTTTGGGATACCCCATTACCGATATCCCCTACATATATCCCCCATTTCACGGGTTAGTCGTCAATTAGATACACAGCTTTGGACACACGTATGTTCAGTAGGGTTCATATCATTATCATTAGAGCCTCTAGAACACAGCGTCCTAGACCTCTATGGGAACATATCTGTGGTGTCAAGGAAAAAGGAGATGAGTCGAAAAATTTTAAATATTTTTTTTTGCACCTATTGGATCAAAGATGAGTCTATACACTGTACAGTTTATTTTACACCCCTACATACATAAAGGGGCTAGTCGTAAAATTAAAATGTATAAATAAGTAAAAAGAGTTCAATCCATGTTCAATAGAGTTCAATTCAATTCAATTCGTTTATTTTCTGTAATTAGGCATAGGACAAAAAAAAAATGTATTTTGCACTTTTACATGTCAAATTTACAATAAGTATACTTTAATATTAGGCTGCATAATTTCACAGCATTCTACCAGGTAGAACGCCATGAAACTACACAACCTTACTTAAATGTAGAGCAGTGCGTTACAATACAAACATAAAATAACATTTAAAAAAAAAACCTACGTGAGTTATATACACAATAATTCTACACAAACCTACACTTATAATTATAGCTGCTGTAAATAGGCATTGTCATCTTATCAAATAATATACAAATATAAAAAATATAATTGTCACTTAAGATTATAGCTGCTGTAAAGAGGCATTGTCATTCTAGAAGCTAATGCAACACAAATATAAAAATTAAAATTAAATGTCACTTAAAATTATAGCTGCTGTAAAAAGGCATTGTCAGGCAGGTTATTTCAGTATCGCGCTTTTACCGCCAATAATTCAGTTATAGCATAGTAAGATGAGTGGACTCGTACCTAAAGTATACGACTAATGAAATTGAACATTACGTTAATGACAATTTTCTAATTTTAAAAATGAGTTGTTTTCTTAATTTGCCTCTAGTGAAAAGTTCAAGTTTTGTACTTATCCCCTTTTTCCTTGACACCACAGATATATCTTGAGAATTTGGCCTAAACTCTCCACGCTGGCCAGACGGGTTGCCGAGGATCTGATGTCAATTTTTAATAACAATTTATTTATTTAAATTTTTTTGCACTATGTACAAAGGCGGACCGCTAGACATTCTTATTCGGTCAACCTTAGGGACGTTACGAACATTGTATGTGGAAGGTTCGGGCAAATTATAGAACATAATATAAAGGAGAAATTAAAATACTACTAAAACTAAACTACTTACTAGTAAATAATATTAATATACTAAACACTAATATACTTAATATAATTCTATTACTATTACCAAAGACTACGAGTTTGTGCCGTTTGCTGTAGAGACTATAGGCCCGTGGGGTCCAAGCGCTAAAACATTTTTAAAAAACATCACCCTTCGCTAATGACTCTGCTCTCGTGACAAGAGGGCTGGTTCTTTCCTCGCCCGGAGAATCAGCATAGCGATTCAGCGAGGAAATGCGGCCAGCGTTCTTGCCACCATGCCGCGCGGATACGATTTATATTTAAATTAGGTTTTGTAAGTACGTTATTTTGTTTTTGTTTTAGTTTATTTTTTATATCATAATTATTTTTTCCTGTGTATTGATATTATAATATTTTTAGGTATACGTTTTTTACTTAATAAATCTCTTTATATCAAATATTAGCGGTCATGCACCTTACAATCCCTGTTTACATCTCCTAAAGGGAGCTGTTAAAAAATCTTTTTAGACATTAAGCTCGCCTATGTACTGTAAAATGTATTATTTTATGTGCAATAAAGAATTTATCTATCTATACCTTTCTTTCTTTAAATCTGGCCAAGGTGATATTTTGTATCGCACAAAGAGTGCACTACGAGTATTGTTCACAGTGAGAAATATTCTGGTGGCGGGTATAATTTTAATTGCTTCTACTCTGTTGCTATCTTTTATGTTCTTATGTTGCCTGTCTCTGTCCTTTCTCTTCGAATAAATAAATAAATATATCATATTTAAAAAGTATCATTACGACCGTTTCCCTTTCAGGGTGGTCAGAAATCACGCTTCTAAATAAGCGGATTCACATTTAGTCAACTTTACTATACGCCAATCATGACAAATGGCAAGCTCGTCGATGTCTCCAGCGTACCAATCTCGAGAAATATCACAAATAAATTAAAATATTAATTAAATGTATTTATTTAGATTAATAAATATTATTGACCACGGAGGCAGTTATCTTATTTAGATTTTCTTAATTAACTGGTCATATGCGTGTCCTAAGTCGTGTGTCTAGTTGGTATCTCCCCCTATTTCACTATCCCTCGGGCGATACATTGATGATTACATTTCTGTCGTTATGGATTTTAATTGAAATGATCGGATACTGCACGTCAGTACGTTCATTTTACAGTCATTAATCGCAGTGACCCCTTGACGTTTCGATTTGATCTCATATTTCGATTAAAAACTAATATTACTATCCTATCGGACATTTTAATAATGTTTTAGCTCATATTCAATTTAATTCAAAATATTTATTTCCATATGGTTCACATGTAACACTCGGATATTGTCATTTTTTTACAATATTATTAAAATAATAAATAAAAAGATTAAATTAAATTATGGATAGACCGAAATAAGTAAGTGACATTGCTGCCATAAGCAAGTACTGTAGCTTAACCTAAATTCGAGGCATTATAGCCGTGTCAACTTATAATCTAAATAATTATAACATAATGTATAATTATAATAAATTTAAATTAATTTCGTGGCTGTATAAAGGCCGTGTCAACTTACAATCTAAATAATTATAATTTAATGTCAAATTATAAAAAAAAACATAGTATGACAATACCACTTTACAGCAGCTATAATCTTAGTGCCATCCTCATAATTGTTTTCGTCTTAGCTTGTAGTATGATAATGTCACTTTACAGCAGCTATAATCTTAGTGACATCCTCATAATTGTTCTCGTCTTAGCTTGTACTATGACAATGCCACTTTACAGCAGCTATAATCTTAGTGACATCCTCATAATTGTTTTCGTCTTAGCTTGTAGTATGACAATGCCACTTTACAGCAGCTATAATCTTAGTGACATCCTTATAATTGTTTTCGTCTTAGCTTGTAGTATGACAAAACCACTTTACAGCAGCTATAATATTAGTGACATCCTCATAATTGTTTTCGTCTTAGCTTGTAGTATGACAATGCCACTTTACAGCAGCTATAATCTTAGTGACATCCTCATAATTGTTTTCGTCTTAGCTTGTAGTATGACAATGCCACTTTACAGCAGCTATAATCTTAGTGACATCCTCATAATTGTTTTCGTCTTAGCTTGTAGTATGACAAAACCACTTTACAGCAGCTATAATCTTAGTGACATCATCATAATTGTTTTCGTCTTAGCTTGTAGTATGACAATGCCTCATTACAGCAGCTATGGTCCTTGGTGTATTTATTTTATAATTGTGTATGTTTTAGTTTGTAATATGACAATGCCTATTTACAGCAGCTATAATTTTAAGATTATAACTATTTCTATTTGGGTTATAATGTGCTGCTCCAAATACAAGCTATTTCCCAGAAAATAAGCTTTTCGTTGTATTAATTAATTTTTTGACATGTAAAAGCGCAGAATACATTATGTTTATTGTTCTATGCCTACTTACAAAATTTGGCGCCTCCGTGGTCTAGTGGTAACAAACGTTGCCGTGAACTCGGGAGGTCGTGGGTTCGATTCCCACCGGGGGCAAGTTGTACATTGTATAATTTGTCTCGGTCTGGGTGTTTATATGTATAATATGTATATATTTACAAAAAAAAAAAAAAAGTATAATATGTAGTTTATCAACCATCTAGTTTCCGTAACACAAGCTTACCGCTTACCACGGAAATTAGATGGCGCTGTGTGACCTGTCTGAAATATTTATTATTATTAAATAAATTGAATTGATACTCTTGCTTTTTTTTACTTATTATTAGTGATGGGCCGAATGTGGATTATGCCAAATACGAACTTCAGCCGAACATTCGGTACTGGACAAAATAACCAGGCCACAAATAATTTATGCACAAAAGAGATTGCCCAAAACCAGGCCCCAACTTTTATGCAACCTCAACTAAATACAATTCAATAATCATAACAATTAATTGTGTTCTTTTTTGATGTTGTAATTTAATTACAACATAATTTGCATTAAAATATAATTTTATTAAAACTTTTATTGTAACTATGGGTCAGTTACCATAGGAAATCATACAGTGCCATGAGGGTACAGTACAATGATGCGTTCCGTATCCTCATGCGCCGACCGAGGTACTGCAGTGCATCGGGCATGTTCGCTGAGGCGAGGGTACCAGACTTCTTCGCGGTGCTCCGAAACCGTGTCACGTCTTTCTGGGAGCGGCTACGCTCTTCAACAAATCGCATTCTGAGAGCGGTTTGCGACGGGATCCCCAGTAAAATACACTCACATTGGCTGTCTGTTCAGCAGAGCCCGAACCGTAAATGAACTTTAGTCGATGTTTGGCAAATATTTTATTTTGTTTTTTTTATGTATTTTTCTATTTTATAATTGTAATACCTTCACTGTAAATTTTATTTGATATGGGTGTATACCTGAAATAAAACTTTATTTATTTATTTATTTTTATTTATTAAATAGTAGTTTGGTCCGCTGGAGACATCGACGAGCTTGCCACTTGTCATGATTGGCCTATAGTAAAGTTGGCTAAATGTGAATCCGCTTTTTTAAATATTAGTTAAAAACCTTAGTTTCAATGTCCAATAGCTTTTTTGTTGATTTAAAAACCAGATATTTTTTGTATATAAACACTATAAAGTAATTTGATAAGAATCTCTTGGTTCGCTTAAGTTAAATTATTATTTTGACGTGTTAGGTATCAGGTTTAGTCTAAACTTGATGTGAATACTAATTACTTAGGGCAATGCTCTGCTCACGATATTTTATTTATTCGCTTTTTTTTTTTTTTTTCGTTTTGGCATTAGTAACAATTTGCCAGTGTCAAAGTTACAGAAAGAGGGGTTAAATAAAAAGGATTCGAAGAATTTGGAATAGGATCAGAGAAGTATTTGTGAATATAATAATATTTAATTAATACAAAAATAATAGACTACTAAATGATGAAGGATATACAATAAGGATACTTATTATTATCTACAATGAATGAACACAGACAGACAGCGGAGTCATCTTATCTTCAGAGTTCAAAAAAGGTGCATTCGGGCTTTATGTGGACTTAAGTCGACCGAAACCTGTAGACCTCATTTTAAATGCTTACGAATACTCACCGTTCCATGTCTCTATATTCTGGAACTAGCTAATTTTATAAGAAATAATAAAGAACTCTTCCCAAATAACGCCCAAAATCGCAAACGCACACTGCGTTACCAAAATAAGTTAATAATACCGATAGCCAAAACAACACACATGCAGAAAAGTGTATATTGTATGGCTCCAAAAATATATAACAAAATAAGTGATGACATTAAATTACTTCCAAATCATAAATTTAAAAAACAACTCACTGACATGCTGATAGACAAGTGCTACTATTCAGTGCGGGACTTTCTAGAAGATAAATCGCTTGCTATAACAAATTCTTAAAATATTAATTTCCAAATTTGACATTAATATTATTGTATATGTAAGTTAGTATTTAAAAATTTATGTACATAGATATTAATATAATTATTATTATTATTATATTGTACCGTATTGATAGACGGTTGTACTTGTTACTTATACGCCCTCCGGCAAAACATAGAGTACAACACCAACTACACTGTATAACATCACAGAAATGTAAAACCTGTTGTTTATAAGAAATAAATGAATTATGAATTATCCAGGCCAGTATGTTCAATGGGCCTGGGTTGGGGATCGGATAATCTCCAGTTTCCCCCGGCAGGATCTCGGCGGGTAACTACCCGCCGGTGATTCAACGCACCTTTGGTGCTTGGCGCTGTTCCTACTACAACACCGCCCTTGTGGCTCACGAATCTAGTCTCCTAGATTTGTCTACTTTAGTTCTTCTCCAAGAGCGCCTCCCTAGGTAGTGGCCTCCCCTCCGGGGGCCGTGCGAAAGTAGGAGGAGATATCCTGAAGATGCTTGTAGAATCCGTTGTCAGCCCGGTAAAACATACGTTTAGCTAGGCCGACATGCCTCGATAGTAGGCATCTCCAGATCTCTCGCAATTACTAATTTCGCACGAACCACGGCGCTCTGGATACCACCCTGAGCGATATGTTCTGCTGACTCTGGATCTTGTCCCTGTTGGTTTTGGCCAGAAGGTGATGCCAAGCTGGCGCAGCATAAGTAAGTCGGGAACGGATAGGAATGAATGAACTTCGCTTATTATATACAAGTAGGGTTCATTAGTAGGAAAAGGAACTCGGAGTTAAATAAGAGAGGATATGAACAAGGAGCGATCATATAAACGACAAGAAAAAAATATATGATTCAGATGTGAGGCTTTATTCGCTTTACTTATAGAAGAAGTTTTTTTTTCTATTTTTCTAATTTCTAAATCAATAACAGCATGATCTGATCTATGCTTTGTATAGCAAAAGTCAATTTGAAGGTGGAAAAAATCTTTTATAGCTCGCCTAGTGCAATAAAGTATTTAAATAAATAAATCACCCTCAATATTGTTTGCTCTATGAGTCATAATAGCATGCTTTTGTGAATCATAGGGTTTCACCAATGAATGTTCTCCATAGTTAAAATTGAAGGGTTCTAGCCCTATTAGATGATGCAGATTGTAGAGTACGAATGAGTGTGCTCAGTAGATGGATGCGGCATGTTTAAAGGAAACAAGAGGGTTGAACAATTGAACACTTTGCATCTCTCTGGCTCGCACAATCGAATATTATCAAATATAATAAATAATATATGTCCGAGTGTAATTTTAAGAAATGTAGTCTCTTTATTTATTGATACCTTTCTACGAAATAAAATTGGACATAGTTTTACTTACTGAAAGAATTAGGCCTAAGCAGGTCTGCCGTCGATACATTTATTGAAAGATAAGGCATTAACGGAATCATACAGTATTTGGTTGAGTAGGGAGTGGAGTGGAATGGTGGATGGTGAGCGTCTTGTTGCGCAATAACAACAGGTCACTGGAATCTGTTTAGCTGCTGGTCTTCTGCTAACAGCTTACTTATCGGACCACTTTGCTGCTTAGTCTTCCACTAGCAGGAGTAGAATCATTCAAAATAATTAAATTAATGACGTTTCATAAATGCTTGTAATAGGTTTACGTGAGTAATTGAACTGACACCCTTTGTCCTAGTCGTGTTGGCCGACACGAAAACGAGCAGGTGCAACGACTGAATTGGCTGCAAACGGCAAACGTAATAAGTACATAGAGTTGGCAAATCGTTACCATTTTGTGCCTTTGCCGTAGAGACGATGGGCCCTTGGTCTGAGGACGCTAAATCGTTAATACGCGACATAAGCGTTGTCATCCGAGCGTCAACAGGTGATTCTTTGAATAGGGAATATCTTATTCAGAGGATCAGTGTTGCCATCCAACGAGGCAACGTCGCCGGAGTCCTCGGAATATTGGGTTCATCTTCTCCTGGATTCGATGACATGTAGATTATAATCAAGATGTTTGTAAGTATTTTGTTCTTATATTAATTAGGTTTATCTTTTAGTTTATTTAATTTAAGGTTTTGTTTAGTTTATTTTTAATTTTATTATATACATATTTATTTTACTTTTAAAAGTAAAATTGTCATTAGTGTCAGACTGTCAGTCACAGTTTATTGTTTATTGGAGTTCTTCGCGCCATTTTGCGTGGACATGTCAAGTGAAAGTTTTTGTTTTGTAAATTAATTTACTGTGGAAGTTATTGGTCAAAAGCGATGTTGTTTTGTTTAATAATGTGCTACAATGTGAATAATTATGGAAAACGATAAATTGGACTTTAAATATGGGGCACAAGTTGCAGTTTATTTTTTGCGGTTTTCCCGCGCTGTCAACTCCCATATTTTACCCGACGTGTTTGAGCTATGGTGCCGCGAGTGACTTCAAGAAAAGCATCAAATTCTGCAGCATCTGGAATTTGATGATGACTTCATTAACTCATAAAAAAGAAAGATATATTACGTCAGACTTGGCTGTATGGGCTAGACCCTTTGCCTTCCCTATCATCTCATTCATCATCCATCGGGAGAAGAGAGCAAAAAAAAAAAAATGTTTATTGTGAAAAGCTTTAAAAGTATTGTTTTATATATTGTTATGTGTTTATTTATTTTATAAACTGTATTATTTCACAATTAACGTGAATAAATATATTTTAACTTTGTACTTTTTATTTTTTATTTTAGGCATTTATATGTATATAGCATATATGTAATGCCGCATCTATCTTTTTATATGGATCAGTGTAGTAAAGGGCGATTCATTCTGTCGGTAACAGCACGTACTTGTGACGTCATAAAACTGTTTACCCCAAAAAGGACCACGTGCGATGTCTCTCATAAAACTAACGTAACCAAGTGAAGTCTCGATTATTAAAAAAAAAAAAACAATGAGAGAGTAAGAGAGAAGGAGAGAGAGAGATTAAGAGGGTTGAATGCATTTGCATCTCTTTCGCTCGCACAATCAAATTTTTTCAAAGTTTCATCATTTGTATACCATCTTATGCATCAAAAGTGTTGAACCATCATAAATAATTTTACATTAGATTAAAATTATCTTGTGAAGTTATAAAATGTCAATTTGTGTTATATGAAGATATTGCCTCCGAGGTCTAGCGGTTAAGTCCGTGGATTTAGACTCAGAGGTAAAGGGTTCGAATCCGAGTCGAGACACAATAATTATTATTAATTTAAATAAATACATTAGTATACATTAACTATAAATTAAAAGCTACCTAAATAATAAATTTAAAAATAAACTAACGTAAAGTAAAGTATCATCACGACCGTTTCCCTTTAGGGGTGGTCAGAAACCACGCTTATAAATAAGCGGATTCACATTTAGCCAACTTTACTATAGGCCTATCATGGCAAGTGGCAAGCTCGTCGATGTCTCCAGCGTACCAAACTCGAGAAATATCACAAATAAATTAAATATTAATTAAATGTATTTATTTAAATTATTAAATATTTTTGGGTCCCGACCAGGAATTGAACCCGGTACCTCCGAGTCTAAATCCACGGAGGCAGCAAACTAAACTATAAATAAAAAATCTACCCAAAAACATTTATTAATGTAAATAAATACATTTAATTAATATTTAATTTATTTGTGATATTTCTCGAGTTTGGTACGCTGGAGACATCGACGCGCTTGCCACTTGTCATAATTTGCCTATAGTAAAGTTGGCTAAATGTGAATCCGCTTCTTTATAAGAGTGGTTTCTGACCACCCCGAAAGGGAATCGGTCGTGATAATACTTTACTTTTTTACTTTTATTTAGGTACAATATAATAAATTGTATCAAATAACAACGGTAGAAAAAGAGTGTTTTTAAATAGAGTATCTTCAAAAAAAACTTCGTTACGCACCCTCCATTCTTTTTGGCTACATCGAAAACGATTGCAAGTCAAAATATCTTTATTTACGTAAACCTATTACAGGCATTTGTGACACGTCGTAATTTAAACTATTTATAATGATTCTACTCCTGCTAGTGGAAGACTAAGCAGCGAAGTGGTCCAATGAGTAAGCTGTTAGCAGAAGACTAACAGCTTAGCAAATTCCAGTGACCTGTTAATGTTTAATCTGACTGAGAAAGGAATCTGCAAGGAAAACTCAGCTATAGCAGATTTACAAAAGAAACAAATACAGAATGGGGTGTATCACTAACTTTTTATCACAATAGATTGCGCATGATAGATGGTACATTTAAAAAATGATGCGACATAGGTGTAGAACAAGGTACCATCGCCGCTAGCGACATCTACAAAAAGCTTTGCCTGATACACCCCATTACACAACAACAATAAATAAATATCTTTCAAATTCACCTGGGTACCTATTAGATTACAATACCTGATACAGTGGTACCCCACCAGGTATGTTGGATAAATAATTAATAAGAGAGAATAATTATAAAAGTGGTGGATCGGTTGTATGAACGCTTTGTTTAAAATCCAAAAAACGTTTCTAACCCCGACATGTACCAATGAGAAATTAACTTTTTTGGTACTAGTACGGTCAAGGAATTTAATTTCCTACCCATTTCGTTAAAATGTCATTAGACATTCGCAATGCATTAAGGTCGAAAATAAAAAAAAATGCATGCGATATGTCAAAGCTCCAGATAGCTCTTATGGTGACAGTTATTAATATACGATATTGAACCTTAGGTGGGTTGGAAATAGAATTTCTTGACTGTACATTCGTCTTAAATAAAACATACATTTGAACATCTTTATAGGATCTTAAATGAACTAGCTGTATCAGCCTATAGGCCAGACACCTTAGTGTTTCCTCGGAACTTGAAAAAAGTTATCCTTATTGAACTTACCGTTTCGTGGGAATCAAATATTCCAACATGAAGTCAAATAAATATTATGATCTCACAGAAGAAATGATGAGAAACCGGTTTAAGACTCAGCTTTACGCAGTGGAATTTGGTGCGAGAGTAGTTCTAGCATAATCTTTGCACCACTTACAGGAAGTTTAAAGTGCACACACGATGCACCCGGCACCGGCACGGTGAATCGATGGAAAACTTAGAAATTTGTCTTCTTCTTCTACAAAATATCTTCCTCGGAGAGCACGTTAAACAATTGGTCCCGGTTCCACTAATACTAAATTGTAGAATCGTTAATAAAATTTAACATCACAGCCTCGTCAGCCCGTCTGGCCAGTGAGGCGAGTGTTTTTGAACGAATTCACAAGGTGGTATTAGTGAACCCGATGGCTTAACGTGCTCTCCAAGGCACGAAAACACAGTGGTGTTGTAAACAGTAAAGTAAATCCACAAGTTTCGGAATCAGGCTCGAATTGCCGTCATGCCCAGTTAAGCCGGCATAGTGTTAGGGACTGATGTCAGTCATGAGTGTCTGATTCCAGTTGCTAACATTTATGGACGTCGCGTGCTACTTACCATCCGGTGGGTGCAAGGTCACATGTCGTGTTAATATAAAAATTAAATCTATGACAACACTTAAAATAAAATAAAAAATTGCATTACAATATTATTCCTCTAAGCCTCGATATGACAAACAGTGCGAAAACAGAAAAGCCACAGAGAGACATCAAAAGCCATGCAAATGGAAACACTGGGTAGAAATATATGTAAATTTTTATGCCTTTACATCAAACATTAAAGACGAAACAGGATACGACTGATTTTCACTTGAATTTCGTGGTTTTTGTTTTTAGTTTTTATTCGTCTCTGTTTTAAATTCACAGTGGTATCTGGCTTCCGCTCTTTCGGTCTCCATCTCCTATTTATTTATTTATTTATCTGGAACTCCAACAGCATAACCAAAAATACAATATTATCAAATTTTACACAATAAATAAGGCCATGAATGGGTTCACAAATTATACACAAAAATATAAATCCACTGTGAAGACAGATTAAGAAATCAACAAAAACAAATAGTGCATAAAATTAAGGAAATTTACAAAATACAACAAAAACGCAAAGAAAACAATAACATACAACAAGACGGAAGAAAATATGTATTCATTCCTACCCATCAGCCACAGACACCAAAGCTATCTATCGTAAACTGTAACATAAACAATAAATTGGTTGAAGGACTGTAAATAAAGTGTGTATGTATGAGCGCGTGAGTGTGTATGCGTGTATGAGTGTATGAGTGTATGCGTGTATGTGTGTATGCGTGTGGGTGTGTACCTATATGTGATCAATGTGTATAGGGATTAAGTTTTTGCACTACTATTATTTTATGTGTTGGAGCTTATGGCGTTATGTCTATGTACACAGATTTATATCTTAATATTAGTTTTTACATATTTAGTTAAAAAATAACTGCCTCCGTGGTCTAGCGGTTAATTCCGTGGTTTAAACTCGGAGGTACCGGGTTCGATTCCTGGTCGGGACACAAACATATTTATTAATGTAAATAAATACATTTAATTTATTTTTGATATTTCTCGAGTTTGGTACGCTGGAGACATCGACGAGCCACTTGTCATGATTGGTCTATAGTAAAGTTGGCTAAATGTGAATCCGCTTCTTTATAAGCGTGGTTTCTGACCACCCCGAGAGGGAAACGGTCGTGATGATACTTTATTTCTAAATATATTTAATTTATAAAAATAAATATCCGTGAAAATTTGGCAGGTCTCTGGTGTGGGATGCAAAGTGTGTAGACATATCTCATATCCACGCGACCTCGTCTGTTTCTTCTGAGAACCATAATTTGCGCAAATACGCCAATCTTGGTAAGGGTTACGAATTTCCGCCGTTTGGGGTCGAGACTTGAGATGATCGGCCCATGGTATTTTTTTTTTTTTTTTAATACATTTTAAGTGCAATGAAGTATTCAAATAAACAAGCTAGACCGAGAACATTTATCGTTATTAGCCGATTTTAGAGGTGGTTTTTACAAGTGTGTGAAATGACCCGCTAAGAGCAATTCCAGACCAAAACCTATTGAAAGCACTTTTACAACACTGTAAAAAATTAGTGCCTTTAACATCCGAGCATATACTTTTCTTGTAATAAAGTAAGTCGTAACTATAGCTTTTAAGTTTATCTTCAAGCAGGGTCCAGATATACAGGGTGTTCCGTGTTGCTCAATCTTGGTCTTACAAAAAATCATCATGTTTGTACAGTTCTCCCAAAGTGATAATGCGCATAGAAATCTTCGTCACTGTTCGGCAACGGTCGTATTCCCCGAGCGTCGGAAGACGATATGTATATAGAGTGGTTAAGTGCATTTTCTTTATGCATAATTTAGTAGAATTATGTGTTTTGTGCTAGTTGTTAGTACGTTTTCCTATTTTACAAAATAAACTATTTAAAGTTGAATAAGATAATTAAAGTTGAAATTAAATTCACCTTTGAAAACAAACAAAACCAAGAACGGTGTGTAATATCAGCTCTATATAATTCCACTCAGAGAGAACACATGCAGTCACCGACCGCCCGAATTGTTTTCGATTGTGTACACATGATATTGACTTCTATTTCTTTCGAACAAGGTGCAAAATGCAAGTGCAATGTTTAGGCTCTTACGATTCAATGATTCGGGTGTTTCCGGGAATACGACAATTAGCGAAGATCTGTATGTGCATTATTAATTTGGGAATACTGTACTTTTATTACAAGATATCCAAATCGTTTGGTATTACCTTTTTAAAAAACAATAATGTGTTCTAGAAACAGTCATGCAATGTTAATTAAACTCTTTAACAACTTACCAGAAAATATCAAGGTGCCGGGTCCATCGTGTGTGGGTAAGAGATGAGAAGAATGGTGTCTCGGGCTAGCGCCGACAATTGGCTGGTTTAAGAAAAGGAGGCCTCCTTTTTTTTCTATTGCGCGATAATACGCTCACCATCCACCATTCTACTTCTCTCCCTACCCAACCAAATACTGTATGATTCTGTTAATGCCGTCTTGGAAGCTCGTTTCAAAAAGGATCTGTACAATTATTTAATAGAAAAATGTTATCACAAATCTTGTTTCAAGCGGTGATATTTTTTTTTTTTGCATTTGACATCATTGCAAATAGCACATACTTTCAACGAGAAAAGAAGGTGGTAGGAGGACTGATGGTGGTAATTTGCCCAGTCTGCCGGGGCGGGGAAGTATCCACCGTTCGTGCCGATAAACCCAGTAAAGTGTATCCATGACGTCATGCCTACTCAAGCTGTCATAGTGTTAGGGACTGATGTCAGTCATGAGTGTCTCATTCCAGTTGCTAACGGGCGCAAAGTCACATGTCGTGCTTGTATAAAATATATATATAAATTTAAATGTAACTGTGTCCTGACCAGGAATCGAACCCGGTACCCCTACGTCTAAATCCACGAACTTATCCGCTAGACTAAGGCAGTTTCTGTATGATATTTATATACAATAATGTCTTCAGGGGAGGAAAGAAAGATGATTGTTTTTTTTTTTTTTACACATACATACATACCGGAATTCGGTTAAGTCCTACTCTCGTAATTTACAATTATACTTTTTTTGTTGTGTTCTCTTCTGGATGATGAATGAGGTGATAGGGAAGGCAAAGGGTCTAGCCCATACAGCCAAGTCTGACGTAATATATCTTTATTTATTATGAGTTAATGAGGTTATCATCAAATTTTTCTTGGAGTTACTCGCGACATTTTAGCCCAAACACGTCGGGTAAAATATGGGAGTTGACAGCGCGGGAAACCGCATAAAATTAACTGCGACCATATTTAATGTCCAATTTATCGTTTTCCATAACTAATCACATTGTAACAACACCTTTGACTAACAATATCCACAGTAAACTAATTTACAAAACAAAAACTTGCACTTGACATGTTCGCGCAAAATGGCGCGAAGAACTGTCCTTATACTTTTTTTAATACAATTATCATTATAGATAGTTACATGAAATTAATTGTTATGTCTGGAGATCGATGACTTAAAAAAAAACGTTTTTTTACTAAAATATAATTAATGCAATTTACTTATTTTACTTACGAACAATGCTTCTCGTAGTCGGTTTTTTTCTTGCCTAATTAGGCTACGAAACAAAACGAAAAGGTCCAACATCCTTAAAAAAAATTCAAAAGTAAATCATCATTGTTTCGGTAAAGTAAAAGTAAAGTATTATTACGACCGTAATTCTTCGAGTTGGTCTGAAACCACGCTCATAAAGAAGCGGGTTCACATTTAGCAAACTTTACTATAGGCCAATCATGACACAGTGGCAAGCTAGTCGATGTCTCCAGGGTACCAAACTCGAGACTTATCATAAATAAATTAAATATAGAAATTTAAACGAAAAATAATAATTATAAATTACTTAAATAACTATAAACTAAACCTAATTAATATAAAAACTAAATACTTACAAATATCTTGATTATAATCTACATGTCATCGAATCCAGGAGAAGATGAACCCAATGTTCCGAGGACTCCAGCGACGTTGCCTCGTTGGATGGCAATACTGATCCTCTGAATAAGATATTCCCTACTCAAAGGATCACCTGTTAACGCTCGGATGGCAACGCTTATGTCGCGTATTAACGATTTAGCGTGCTCAGACCAAGGGCCCATCATCTCTATGGCAAACGGCACAAAATAGTAACGATTTGCCAACTCTATGTACTTATTACGTTTGCCGTTTGCAGCCAATTCAGCCGCTGCACCTGCTCGTTTTCGTGTCGCGCCAACACGACTAGCACAAAGGGTGTCAGTACACGTCGCATCCCAAACCAAAGACTTACCTTGTTTATAAGGCACGAGGGTTAGCCCATCTGGTCTTTTCCAGTTATACCAGTTGGCTCTAACTAAATTAAAAATATCCTTGAGACGTCCCATCAGAGATAGTCCCAAGAAGACTTCAATATATGGTAGGTAATTAATTATAATATTTATTTATTTAATTTATTTTATTTGTATATTTCACCTATATAACAATCGTTATATTTTGGTATGTCAGTTAACAAATTTAAAAATAATAACAATAATTCTATTAACACCATGCATCGTAGACAAAGGAGCATAGGAACACAATACAGTAGAAGGCATAAGACCACAAAACTATACAACTATTTAAAAGAATTTTCCGTTAAAGGCATGTCAATAAATTCTGACAGGTTATAAAAAGCATTATTTTGGAAGAAGAGTTTCAATTTTGTTTTAAATTCACTTGGTTGTAGTCTAGTTATAATCTCAGGTAGTTTATTGTATAATGTAATTTTCAACGGCAAACCTTGTTTAAACGTTTTTCTCAACCTGGTTTGCCTTATATAGATTTCATTCTTGTTTGTTAGGTTATACTTAGTCAAACTAGATATTTTGGAAGTTCATTAGCTTTCGCATGAATATACAGGGTGTTTGGAAGGGAGCTGTACATACGCCTAGGGTAGAAACTAGGGATAGTCTGCTACCTACCTCCACCCAATATATTGACCTTGGCCTCAAGGTTTTTATTTAATTTATTTTTATTTTTTATTTGACTTTTTTGTGATTTTTTTACTAAAACTACCTGTAGCTCAAAATTTATCCATGGGACCGGTCTGATAATGGTCTAGTTTTAATCGTTAGAGTCTTAGGGTCCTGCAAAAAAATATTTTACACCAGAAAATTGTGGAGAAGAAAAGTTATGGGGCCTGAAGTACCGTAGTAAGGTAAAGAAATAATTTTAAGGGCAACTTTCTATGGGGTTTAAAAAAAAACTAACAGGGTTGGAGTTCATCTGATTTTTTTAAAACATTCTCAGTCCATGCCCTTTCTAACGATATGCTAAAAGTGTAATTTATTTACTTAATTTCCGCAACTAGGGCACTTTAAGCAAAAATTTCAACTAATGAAAATTAAATGTGTTCGATCGTAAAAGGATGGCAAATGAAAAACATTAGTCATTACCAAATTTTTTGTTATGTAGGTATTTATGTATATATTTATTCAGTATATGTAATATTAGTATGTAAGTCTATTATAATAAATTGCACCTTTCGTTGTTACCTCTCCACACTCGCAAAAGTTGGTTGTTAGAAACTGCTTAGTCATTAAGCCCGCTTATGTACAATATTTTTTTAGTGCAATAAAGAATTTTTGAATTAGAATTAGAATAGGCGGACTGATGGTGGTAATTTGACAATCTGCCGGGGCAGGGAAGTAAGCCCACCTGATGGTAAGGGCGCGAGGTCCATGAATGTTAGTAACTGGAATCAGACACTTATGACTGACATGTTCCTAACACCATGCCGGCTTGACTGAGCATGACGGCAATTCGAGCCTGATCCAAAACGTGTGGATACACCTACTGGCACGAACGGTGGATACTGGGCAAATTACAACCATTAGTCCCCCTACCACCTATTTGTTGTTCTCGTTGAAATTTGTAATGATGTCAAATGCCAATTTTTATTTTTAACAAGAACTAATATTGTAAGCTTGCCATGTTGATATTTATATAAAAATTTAAGCTTTAACCTTCTTTTAAGAGACTTTAACACTTTCGCACCTTCTCGCTCGCACAATTCAACAATTCAGTGAAGTAACCGTTAATGTCACTCTTAGATGTATCTTAAACTATAACGTTTGCTTCTAAAGGAACGATAATTCGAATGCCGGATAAATTGAAAAAGTTTCATAATTTGGGATAAGGCAACAATAGATACAATGTAATTGTTATTTTTAGATTGGCAATCTGTAAATAACATTATCTATTACACAATAATGGGATAACTTTGTAATAATGTAGCACGCATGTTCTGTTATTATTGAATTAATGTGCAAACCGGGCATTATACACTGAGAGAAATATACCCCGGCTGTTAATATTCGTTAAATGCCCTTTAGAAAAAAAAAAAAAATGACTGACCGTATTGACGATTCCTTCGCCGATTTATAATCATATATTTGTTTAGAAAATAGAGGAAAATTCGTAATGAATGTTTTCGTTAAAATATATTCGACAAAAAAAAAAAAAAAAACGGTTACAGATATAAGTCCCGTCCGCGTGGATAGGTGGCAATTCCCCGCTCAATTGCAATACTTTGGGCAAAGAAAGAAAATTTTGTGTAAAGATAGACTACATTACTTTAAAGTACACTCAGACTTTAAAAATATTGGATTGTGCGAGCGAGAGGGAATAAGCGTTAAACCAATACAGTAAATTTCCACATAATTTCAGTAGGCGTGTCTATTATTGCCGCCAATACTGAAAGCGGAACGAAATGCTTTCCAAGAAAACATTCCGACAGAATAATCTCTCTTAAATAATCTTACATTTATCTTAATAAAACTTGTATTTTCATCTGAATTAACAAGCAGATTCTTATTTTCCATAGACCCGCGGTAGATGTACATACATAAATAAATACCTTCACGCCAGAT
This sequence comes from Tinea semifulvella, assembly GCA_910589645.1. Taxonomy (NCBI): domain Eukaryota; kingdom Metazoa; phylum Arthropoda; class Insecta; order Lepidoptera; family Tineidae; genus Tinea; species Tinea semifulvella. Next base: position 4,861,981 of record OU342625.1, read on the forward strand.
CCCTTGCGGGGTAGGCAGAGACAATTGAGCGCCATTTGACACGATCACGACATACCTCTTTCGCTTCGTCGACATTCATTAACCTCTTCATACATGCCCTTTGGTTACGAATACTTTTTAATGCACCTTCAGTCAGTGTTTTATTTATTTGATCGTGATATGTGAGTCTCGGTCTGCCAGGGCCTTCGCCAATCGTTCTTCGCTCATCCTTTTAACATGCCCCAACCATCGTAGCATGTCTTTCCATATTTTTGTCCCTATGCTTTTCGTCATACCAACCCTTTTCCGTATTTCGACGTTACGTATGCGGTCCGCCAAAGTAACGCCGCATATCTGTCTGGTAGATGACCCCTAATTCCTGCCAGTTCACCGATGACCGATATTGACTACTTATTAATAAATATGTAAGCATAAATTATCCTTAAAATGTATTTTTTTTTATTTATTTTTTATTTCTTTTCCATTCTATTTAGTAATATTTTTACATCATTATATCTCGCCAAACCATATGTAATACTCGTATGTATATATGTAATTAATTTAATATATTAAATATTTTATTAAAAAAATATATATATATATCCTGAAGGGGGTTAAAATTGGGATTATTCCTGAAGGGAATCAAATCAAAATCGTTTATTTGCTTTAAATGTGTTACATACGGTAATATGGTTAGTAAGTTGGCTCTGCACATTTAGCCATTGTGGCATGCAAAATATGTTTTTATTTAAATTATATTCCTATCTAGTCTAGTCATCATTATATAATCTAATATATATATAATCTTGATCTGGTCGTCTAACTATACATACCCTTACCTACTTTTTATGTTGGTATCATAACTTAGTCTAGAAGTACATAAAATATTTATACATATAATATATATTTTTATTTATTTATTTTATTTATTTAATTATTATTTATAAACACTAATATTTTTAATTGTAATTTATAACCTAGAATAATAGACTAACTTCCATAACACAAGTAGCTTGGTGTGGAGTTAGAAAGACTACTTTAATACACCCTTTGTACAACTAACAAATAGCCTTAAGTACTGTATTAACAAAATATATCATTATCAAACTGTTGTACTTATGCAATAAATATATTATTATTATTATTATTATTATAATCAAATTTAGGTCAATACATTTTATTAATAAACAGACAAAAAAACAAAATAAAAATATGTCAAACAAATTCTTTTTCAAACGAATTCAAAAGATTTTCTTTTTCAAAATTAACGTCGTCTCTAGAGGACATTTTTTGTATTTATAGTTTATTTTTTACTTATATATTTTTGTACTTATAGCTTATTTTTGTTTATATTTAAATAAACTAAAAGATAAACCTAATTATTATAAAAACTAAATACTTACAAATATCTTTATTATAATCTACATGTCATCGAATCCACGAGAAGATGAACCCAATGTTCCGAGGACTCCGGCGACGTTGCCCCGTTGGATGGCAACACTGATCCTTTGAATAAGATATTCCCTACTCAAAGGATCACCTGTTGACGCTCGGATGGCAACGCTTATGTCGCGTATTAACGATTTAGCGTGCTCAGACCAAAGGCCCAACGTCTCTACGGCAAACGGCACAAAATAGTAACGGTTTGCCAACTCTATGTACTTATTACGTTTGCCGTTTGCAGCCAATTCAGCCGCTGCACCTGCTCGTTTTCGTGTCGCGCCAACACGACTAGGGTGTCAGTACACGTCGCATCCCAAACCAAAGACTTACCTTGTTTATAAGGCACGAGGGTTAGCCCATCTGGTCTTTTCCTATCGCTTATATTTTATATTATTTATATTTGTTTATATTAAAAAAAAAAAAACCACAACTTATTATAGTTTAATAATTACAGATTGTTTTTTTAATGAATGTCTAAGGAATAGTTAAGTGAAGGAGCAGTTGAAGAAACATCTTAAAATGCGGGTGTATTGTATACGCATCTTGTACAATTTTTTTATTGCGCTCTGTGTACTTCCTCGCAGCCTTAGGAAAGGATTGGATATGAATAAAAACACAGCATTTTAAATTACCTTAAATTGTATGTACTACTTCTTACCTAATAAATGCAACTACAATTAAGAACATATTTACAAAAGTTAATCTAAATTATTTGGTTTTGAATCACAGTAATTATACAAAAATTGGTGGCAAATAGCTTTTAAGAGTAGGTCCTGCGCGACCTAAAGGTGGCAAATGATGGTTTTTATAATTCTGAGGTGGGGGACTTAAATCTCTTCTGATTTCGCTATTAATTTTTTCTAAGTTTATATTGTTATTACGTTGTAAAGTCTTGTATCTTTTGATTACAGCATTGGGCTTTTCTTGTATGTATTCTTGATCTTTTTTGTAGTAAACCGGACCATCTTCACCCAATTTTGTGTGAGGAAAGTTTAGAGGCGCTTCCGGTACAGGGTAGTTGATATTTTTCTGCGATTTTGCTGGTCGTATTTTGCTGGATTCAAAGTGGTTTTTTGTAGCTACGTAATGTAGTACATCGGACATTTCTACTGGTTTTCTGAGATATTTCATGTCAGGATTTGGTGTTATCTTGTGGTTTAAAGGTAAGGATTTCGGCTTAGCTTCTATATTAAAGTTATTTGTTAAATTTTCATTTTCTGACCATCGGTTATTATCATTTACTTGTTCTTTATGTGCAACTAAATTCTTAAGAAAGAAATTTGTTTGAAATATGTCTTTGATTGCATTTTCTGTAGTAGTGGTTAGCGATGATTGATTTGCAATTGACTTTTCTTTTGGTTCTACAAAAGGTGTTAGTGGAATCCATTGCTTGGATACGTTTATAGCTATATCCTCAGTTGTTTCTGCTAAAGGTTTTTCGCTTGTAGTGTCATCTACTATTTCTTCTTCGTTTAAATCTGGATGAATACTAACCAGGTAGGTTGGTTTATTTGTTGGTTCATATTTCGGTACGGGCTGTTCAATATGAGTCTCGCTTTCAACATTTCTGTTTTCAGGATATATAGTATTGGATTTTTGTGATCTAACCCTTGTGGGTTCGTAAGCGTAATTTTCATCGTAATCGTAAGATTGGGTAATTGTTTGGCTGTGCGGAATGAAATCTTTTTGTGTGATTAATTTCGGGGATTTAATTGGGTATTCGTGTTCACGGGCGAGATAATTTTGATTGGTCGACTGATGTTGTAATTGATTATGAATGTTATTGTTTGGCTCGTTATACCAGCTGTTTAAATAGCGATTGGTGATAGGTCTATTATCTTGTATTAGCACATTATTAGGCTGCTGCTGCTCAGGAACTGTTGGCGTTGGCGCTGTAGTACTCTCAACTGCTTGGTATTGTTTAGCTTCAAATTCTTTATGATTAGCAGGGTAATTATGTTCACTAGAAACTGTTGATGGAGAAATTTCATACTTTTCATTGTCATTACCATTCGTATCATACTGTGAATGTATCATAAACCTATACTGTTCAGGAGTCATATCGTTAAAATTTACGGCCACTTCATCTTCGTTGTACCCAGATGACCTGGAAATTAGATTTTTACCTGCATTAGCATTCAATCCATATTGCCAACGCCATAGCGGCTTATTGCTTTCATGCTCATTTTCAGAAGTTGTAAATTCGTAGTTCATTAATTTGGGCATTGGTGCTTTATCACTGTTTGTGTTAAATAACCTTGCGATTGGCTGTTGTTGTGGCGGCGATTGTGGTACCATGGAAGGTACATGTGCTCCTTGTGAAGCCAAAAACGTTATTTGTGGTGCAATCGGTCCATTGGATTGCTTAAGAGGAAGTTCTTTCGGTTGTTCCAAGTGAGCTATAACTGGTGATGGTGAACTGGGAGCTGGTACTAAGTTGTTGTTTTGTGCATTGGCTTTTGCGAAATTATACGAGAATGCTTCAGGTGTTCTTCCTGTGAAAAGGTTGCGCGGAGGCGGTGCTGCAAATCTTTGGACTCTATCTCTACCGTCAACTTCATTGTTTCTCTCTTCTTCGTGCCAACCTTGAAGATGGGCCGGTCTTTTAGCATCTTCAGCTAAGTTGTATTGAATTGACCTGAAAGTGAAATTAAAATTTATTATATTTATACATCAGTTTACCACAGTAGATTAATACGTACACAATAAAAGTTAAAAAAATAATAATCCTGAATTTGGTAGGATAGAGAAATCGACGAGCTGTCAAACCATGTTAAGCCTGGTCAGGTTGTCTAATTGTGTGTATAACTAATATTAAATACCGTTGAATAATTTCCGGCACAGGTGGTCCAACTGGTAAATGGTCCCCGCTGGCTCTAAATCCGTTTGCATCAGCCACGTAGTGTACTGTATAAGTTTGTCCATTATCCCCAATGTAGGAATACGATCCTTCCACAACTTGTTCTTCTTTGTCAGATCCCATATTCTCCATGCGACTATGTTGCACGTAGTGGGTCTGGTCTGCACCTAATGCCCTGGAAATAAAATCGTATTATAAAAATCTGTACACTTTAAGAGTAATTACCATTATATGTGTTTTAAAAATAAATAATACCAAAAAATAAACGTTTATTACCACATCAATAAATATTACAAATAGATAATAATATACATTTTAAATTAACTTAATATGATGTGGCAAGGGTCGTGGACCAACTTTAGTCAGTTGTGCATTATATTGTGGTACTGATGATGCTATTATAAAACCTCAACGTGCAGTTTAGGTAAATAACACAAAGGGCAACAAGGAAAAGTTTTTGGCATCGTTAAGAAATGACATTAGGCCTTGTCCAACTGGCCTGGATAATGTGTTGTAAGGTTGGGCTAAATTCTTTAGAAATATGATTAGAGGCCTAGGATGAGGCTGCGGTGAGTAGGTTGAGCTGTGGATTTCTAGGATTTTATGTTCTAGGAACTGAATATTGATTAGTATTATTTAGTCTTTATACTAGATTTAGTTTTAAACTTACTCATAACTGTAACTACCATCAAGATCCATTTCATTTGATAACCTGAGAATAGGTATAGCTGGTTCAGTAGTTGACGATATGAAGCCAGGAGGTGGTTGGATATAATGCACTCCATTGTAAGATGCTGTCTTCAGTTGATCTCCCATTAACGGCTCACTTTTAACCGCTTCTGCTGATATAATCATCCTTCGATTTTGTTGTGTTTGCATATTATTTTGAGGTAGTTGTGTTGGTCCATATTTTCCAGGAAACTTTATATCTATCCGGTCAATAGGATGGTTATACATAACAGTTTTAGGAAGTGATCGCATTTCTTTCTTGTCTAACCCAGGGTTGTTTTGTGTTCTGTTAGGTCTTTGTTTGAATAAATGGGGTTGTGGTGATGATAAGTGAATTTTATTATCATTTCCGTCATCGTCATCATCTTCTTCGTCTTCTTCAAAGTTTGGTATCATAGAAGACATTGTATACGGAAACGGCGAAGGATATAGTGCAGGTGCTTTTGTACCAGTTGCGGGTAAATATTGATATTGCAAGTTATTCGCTGATTTCAAAGGAAAATAGGGGAGTGTAGTTTGTGTCTCCGGTGGTAAATATAAAGAAGCTTCCGATGCATATTCCCCAACGGATGGAGTTTGAAATTGGGGTGGGTATCCAAAATGTTGTTGAAAATTTTGCGAGTTCACTTTTACTATTAATGCTATTAACGTCGTAACTGATATCTAGAAAGAAAAAAAAATCTTGTTGATATTTTGATAAGTTTGGCATTCCAATCGCATTATTAATTTAGAAGTTATTATATTTATTATTTACAACACGACCGTTCTTGTGCCTCGAAGAGCACGTTAAGCTGTCGGTTCTGGTTCTGTTGCGTTTTTTTTAAAGAAATTGTTTAAAACTTGACTTGTCAGCAAAGAGAAAGTATATTAAATTCTCCAGAACTAAGTTCTAGAAGGCCTATCTTCAGCAATAGAGGTCCAGGACTCTGTGTCCTAGATGTTTGTCTAAAATCACAATGTGTTGAAAATTCACTTTTCACTTGCACTCACCAGCTTCCTCATTTTTGAAGCTGTACCAATATTACGAATCTTTATTGATTCTATTTCACGTCACACTGTATCCACTGGAGAATATGAACTAATAATGAAAACGAATTCCGCATATATTTATACGCATGCAACATGCAGTGGTCAGGCATTCGTGACAGAATCGCTCTCTTGAACCGGGTTTCTCTCTAAGACTAGTTTATTTTTTATTGCTGTAACATGATTTTCATCTATTATCTTAATTGTTACTTGATGCGCGAGCGCTAGAGTAAAAGTGGTAAATATGCGTTTGGAGTTATCTAAACTATATAATTAGATTCTGATAGTAAACGTTTTTACTTCATCATCACATCCCCTAGTACGCAAAGTCGTAGAACTCCACTGTTGGAGATGGGCCTTGCAGAAAATACTGGAGAATTTGGCCAATACTCGCCACGCTGGCCAGAGGGTTGGCAAGGTTCCGATGTCACTTTTATAATGACAATTTATTACCGATACCACAAGTTGGTATAAGTGGAACCGGGACCGACGGCTTAACGTGCTCTCCGAGGTACGGGAACAGAAACGTAAATAAATGTACGTAAGAAAAGTCTATTTCTCATTGGTCGAACCGACCATATTAACTTACTAGGAAATAAAATTACGGACATTTTGGACGTATTTGCATTTTCATATTTATTTATTAAGTAGGCACACAAAACAAATTTTAGCATTACAGTAAAGTATCATCACCACCGTTTCCCTTTCGGGGTGGTCAGAAACGACGCTTATGAATAAGCTGATTCACATTAAGCCAACTTTACTATAGGCCAATCATGACAAGTGGCAAGCTCGTCCATGTCTCCAGCGTACCAAACTCAAGAAATATCACAAATAAATTAATTATTATTTAAATGTATTTATTTACATTAATAAATATTTTTGTGTCCCGACCAGGAATCGAACCCGGTACCTCCGAGTCTAAATCCACGGACTTGACCGCTAGACCACGGAGGCAGTTTAGCCATTACAGTTTCTAAAAATAATGGATATAGTGTATAGACATTGCTAAAACTCAAAGCATGTGTACACAATATCAGCCATGTATTATAATCGTATTTTGTACAAGTTATAAGTAAATAAGTGTTACATATAAATTTTCAAAAAAAATATAATGAAAAGAGACCAAAAGTAAAGGCAATGAAGATTAATCAAAAAACAAAAATAAAGCAGGTGTTAGATTATATCCTTCAAATTCCACTTTAGTGTCGAAAGTCTTCTGTCAAAAATGTCGATGTTATGTTTGCTTGTCAGTTCATTGTAATATCTGCACATCCTCCAATGGGGTAGGTATATACATAATGGCAATATACCTAATTTTAAACAGACAAAAATAGTAAAAATATTTATAACGTCCAAAATTATATCCGTCTGTGATTTAATTTCCAAGTAAGTTGATAGACTTCATTTCTCAAAAGTACGCTGAGACTTAAAAAAAACCTTTGAAAATATTGAAAAGTGCGAGCGAGATAGATGCGAAAGCGTTAAACCTTCTTAATAGTCATTCAGTAAATAAGATTGTTGTATAATTGAGGCAGATAAAGCAATCAAATCACGAATTACTCTGGCTTACAATTAGTGTTGTCAAAAGCAAGACCAAGATCAAGATTGGTCTTTGGTCTTGCATGAGAACAGCTGGTCACGGCCTTTTTTTTAATACTATTACGACATGTGACCTTGCGCCCACCTGATGTTAAGTGGCGCGCGAGGTCCATGAATGTGAGCAACTGGAATCAAACACTTATGACTGAAATCTTTTTTTTTTTTTTATTCGAAGAGAAAGGACAGAGTAGAAGCAATTAAAATTATACCCGCCACCAGAATATTTATCACTGTGAACAATAGTGCACTCTTTGTGCGATACAAAATTCTGAAAATATCACCTTGGCCAGGTATAAAGAAAACAACTGCATTGTGTTTGAATGCATTAAAACTTTTAGGCGAACTCCGAAGCAAACTGCCCACACTTTGCGAGCTAAACCGAAAGTAGCAGCTTCTTGATTTTGGCTTTGAAGGCGGCGCGGGAGTTACTGAATATATCCACGTCCGATACACGCCTGTTGTAATCTATACCGGCTTGATTGGGCATGACGGCAATTCGAGCCTGATCCCAAATCTGGGTTTATCGGCACGAACGGTGGATACTTCTCCGCCCCGACAGACTGGGCAAATAACCACCATCAGTCCGCCTATCACCTCTAAAAAGTCTTGTTCTTGCATTCCTAATCTTGCTCTTGCGCAAGAGTCTCGTAAAACTCTTGCTCTGACTTATTACATATATTTGTTTCCATATTGTAGTAAAAAACCTTGTAAGACTTTAGTGTCTGTCAGCAAACTAGTATCTTGAGAACTACTGGTTTGATTTACTTGAAATTGTTAAATGGTTAAAAATCTTGTTGACGAAAATGTATACAGACGTTGTAACCAAAACTCTGTAGGTAGCAAACAAAACTTGTCTGTGCCACATTGAAACACTAGGAAGTTTTGGAGTTATTAATTGAAGATGACTTGAAAGTCATCTACTGTCATCATCATCATCAGCCTATGTCTCTCGCCATTTCACACGATCTTCTGCCACCCTCATCCAGACCCCACCAGCGTCCTTTCTCAGGTCATCCGTACATCTGGCGGGGGGTCTTTCCACTCTGCGTTTTCCTGTACGTGGTCTCCACTCCAGAACTCGTCTACTCCATCGGTCATCGGTTCTGCGACAGACGTGTCCGGCCCATTGCCACTTCAACTTACTAATTTTGAAGGCTATGTTTGTAACTTTAGTTTGCTGACGGATGTCTACGTTTCGGACTCTATCCATCAGAGAAATACCGAGCATAGCTCTCTCCATAGCTCGTTGAGCGACCTTAAACTTGTGGACCAGACCCACTGTCAGTGTCCACGTTTCTGCTCCGTATGACAATACTGGAAGAACGCATTGGCTAAAAACTTTCGTTTTAAAACACTGTGGTATGTTTGATAACAGGATGTGGCGTAACTTTAATATCTACTGTAAGAGTTCGATATTTTTACCGATAAACACTAAAAACGACAGACACGAAACTAATAAGTAAAGAAAAATAGGACATATTCATTTAATGAGTAAAAGTCTGACGAGACTTGAACATATCGGTGGTCTTGTTTTTGGTCTTGCAAAAAAGCAAGAACAAGACCATGACCAATATTGGGCAACACTACTTACAATGAATGCACTTGCATTAAATTTTATCTCAGAAAGGGCACTGATCGTTTAATGATGGCATATATTCAGGTTTAAAACTGCTGGCCATATTGTATTGAAAGATGCAATGATGCAACCTGCGGTAATGAACTATGTCATTGAACTTGCAAAAACCGGTCGGACTGGAAAGTGTTCGGGCCATTGTAATTTTGGAATCCAAACTTTTGGCTTTGACAAAAAATCTAAATTGAGGGTAAGGATTTTAATTAGATTTTTTATTTTGTTTGTAACATTGTAAGGGAATACATTAGATCCCACGCTGAGATTGCAAATATACTTTTTTAAGATGTATTATTCGTGCTCTTATGAGCGGTTGTGGATCTGTTGTAAGAATGCTTTCCTAAAAATCTTAAGAAGATCGGTTCAAATTTTTTGTTATAGATTTACAACATCACTGTTCCCGTGTCCCGGAGAGCACGTTGAGCCATTGGCCCCGGTTCTAATACCAAATTGTAGAATCGTTAATTGCAATGAAAAAGTGACATCAGACCCTCGCCAATACGTTTGGCTAGCGTGTCGAGCGCAGGTCATATTCTACAGAAATTTCTGTAAGGGCCATTTCCAACAGTAGATGCATATGACTCTAGTCGTGATCTAGGGGCTGTAATAATAATTATTTAGAAAAATATGAGTTTGTTGCTAAGTTCTATTTTATTTTTGCTAACTAGTCGACGATCATGGTTATTTTTTAAATAATAAGGTAATAACGGCCAGTTGCAGAAAGGGTGATTGTCTTCATACCACTTCAAATCACTATCACAGACTGAAACAAACCAAGTGACAAGCTAATTACTAATCATGTGAAGTATATTAAAATATTGATCGTAGATTATTTTAATCATCCTTTTTGCATGACCAATCATAGCCTTATAGAGTATTTGTTTTAGTTTGGTTGGTTTTAAGTTTAATGTATCATTTGATGTCAAGATCTGGTAATCATAAGGCCATATACTTGTCTGCCTTTAAAATTCGCCTTCACGCCTTTATTACAGAAACCATTTTGATTAAATTGAACAGATATGGCGCTTGGAATCCTGTCTTGGACATGACGTCAATATCTAAGGATAATAAGGTTTTTCGCAATTCGAAAGAAGAAAATAATCATTAAATATTAATGTCATCGAAGTAAAATTTAATAATAAAAAGAACTATATGATACTATATTATGAATACCTCGTAAATAAAACTATCCTATAAAATAAACTAAGGGCTGGGACCGAAAACGCTCCCTGCATTTCTCCGTTGAATTATTAAGGTAGTGTGATCTTTAAATTACAAAAAAATATATAATTATGTATTGTTTTTACCACTTATACATTAAAAGTAAGTTGACTAACATAGCTGTCTTTTGTTTCAGGTAATTGTCAAGCTTCAATCTATTTTAGAAGAAGAACAACTTTCAGCACAAGTTAAAAGCAATGATATTTATTAGGTATTAAAAGTTTTTAGATGTTTTTGGTAATTAAAAAACTCAAATTATTTAGCATTATCTAAATGTATCTGACGTACCAACAAGTATATATGTAGTTGACATGTCAAAGGAAACAAAATGATCAAACAATTAATCTACGAGTTCCACACAAACACATACTCGTACATAACTCAGTAACATTTTTAAAACGAACATGTAAAAAAGAATGACTTCTTATATTTAAACCCAATTGTCTTTGCATTTGCTCATGGATAATTAATTTTGTGAAGAAGATTTGGTTCAGGTAAGCAAACACAAAGATAGAAAACGGCATCGATTATAACTTGTGTCAACTGAAATGAGGTTTGGTATCAAAATTAAAAAGGCAAGCAATTTCTCATTTTTTTATTATTACATCACATTTCATTCACTATAATAACAAATACGTACAAATGACTGACGCAGCTATCGCGTTCACAATATTTGTTATCGTGACAACGATCACTGATGTCACCAGAATTTACATTCTAAACCCTGGCTAGTGTTGCATTACATTTGTAATTACCAAATTTAATAGCATCACCAGGATTATCATTAATATTATCATGAGCTTTACCTTGAAGAACTAAAGTTTAATCAAACGTTGAAATTCAGGGTAAGAATTAAAAGTCCTTTCTAAGACCATATCAAAAAGCAACTATATTTTCCTCTTCTTCTAATGTTCATAAACTTCTTTATGTTTTATATTTAGAAAGGTTTCATGCAAGTTCTAAAACGGTTTTAAACAGGACATCAACAGCTTCATCATAATTTTCAAACTGGCGGTTTCTAAAATTATGAATAACTTAACAAACATTTAACTTTTTTTGTTATAAGTCAGGTGATTGGTTGCTGGCCTGTCACTTTGTTAATTGGGCCAATCACATGACAGATTATCGTGTCGTTTAAGCATCTTGTTTTACTGTTTTCATTATTCTATATCGTCGATCGTGGAAATCATGTCTAGCTGATCCCACAAGATATTGATTACTATTTATCGTGTTGTTGGATTTGTTGAACTACTGTAGTGTTAACTCTTTAAATTTATTTGACAGTTTAACGTTATAGTTGTGTACCATAAATAATCGTATCGTGCTAAATATGTACAGTTACATACAAGCTACAAGCGAGGTTTCAAACGACACGGTAATCAAACAGTTAAATGTTATATATTTTATTCATAAATCCGTCTTCTGTCTCTACCACTTAATGAAAGACAAAACACATCTGTTTTAGGCCAAAGGTCTGTATCTATAGCTTTGTTAATGTTACTAGGGACAGTTGTTGATCACTTAAGGTCTGTATGTATTATAATTGTTTTGGGGATAATATCCTTGTGTGGTGTAGTAATGTGGTGCTTGGGTGGTTGGATGGTACGTATGTTGGGGATTTTGAGGATGTTGAGGGTAGTAACCCTGTTGGGGCTTGTTCTTTTCAGCTTCAGCCTTTGCTGCTTCCTCGCGAGCGTTCTGTTCAATTGCTCTGTAAAGAAATAGATATTATTTAATACTTTAAATTACGACAGATGTGCATTTTTTCTTCTTATTTGAGCATCTATCTTGGCAGAGTGGTCGCTATTTGAGTGCTAGAAACTCGTTACCACTCCTCTTATAATGGTGGACGTCATTTAGCGGATGATCTATTGCAGACATCATATGCTCAGTCCATCTCATCGGCCATCAACTTTCCGCTGGACTACTAGGCGGTCAATACATATTCCACCACGCCGTGACACATGTACGAAGAAAGTGAGAATGCGTGATTGTAAAGTCGAGGAAATGCGTTGTTGATTCCCAGTTCCTCCAGTATGTACAATGGATAAAAAATGATGAAAATTTAGACGTAGATAAATTTATTGTTAGATCATCATCATCATTAGCCTGTGTCTCTCCACTGCTGGATTTAAGCCTCCTACGAGGCTCACCGCCTCACACATTCCTTATCCACCACCAACGACCTTCCTCAGGGGTTCTTTTCACTCTGCGTCTTCCAGTACGTGGTCTCCACTCCAGAACCCGTCTACTCCATCGTTCATCGGTTCTGCGATAGACGTGTCCAACCCATTGCCACTTTAGCTTGCTAATTTTGAAAGCTATGTCGGGTACATTGGTTTTCTGACGGATGTCAACTTTTCTGATTTTATTAGAGAAATCCCGAGTACAGCTCTCTCCATAGCTTGCTGAGCGACCTTTAACTTATGGACCAGACTCACTGTTAGTGTCTACGTTTCTGCACCTTACGTTCATATTGATAGATAGATAATAATTATTATTTGTACTTGATTCTTTAACTATACCTATTTTTATTTGACGCTGTCCCTAGTCCCTATGTTTACAAAAATAACAAACAATATGTTATTATAGTTAATGCCATACCATTTAAATACAATCTAATTTGTAGTGAAGAAGCACCGAGTTGTGACAATGTACAGCATTGAGGTGAATCATTGTTACTTGAAACAAGGTTATAGCAATATAAACTTGTTTCTCGCTCTATATATAGGCTTAGTTATGAGATATGTGATAAGATATGAGTGATATGGCATAAAAAGGTTACCGCCTGACTGACTCAAGTAAACTTTTAAGCGATGTGCTTAATCTTTTTTTTTTAAGAATGACCTTTGAGTGATACTTATAAATCTTATTAACTGCATTTGTTGATGGCTATGGTCGGTGGTTCCACACAAACTATCCGTAAGTACGTCTCAATATTTACACATATTTTTTTAGTAAAAAGTGTTTTATTTACTTCTCTGTTAATCAATTTTGAAAATTCTCATTTTAATTTTATTTAATTCATCATTACAGTCCATAGAACAATAGAATTCTGGAGAATTTTGGCCTACACTCGCCATGCCTGGCCAGATAGGTTGCCTTGGGTCTGGTGTCAATTTTTAATTGTATTAGTGGAACCGGGACCGACGGCTTAACGTGCTCTCCGAGGCACGGAAATTGTCGTGTTGTAAATATGACAAATGTACGTAAGTGTATTTCTCATTGATAGATGCCGGGAGTCCAACCACCAAACATAAAAATATAATAACCAAGGAGTTGTCCAATCGGCTAACGGAAAAGTTTGCAGACAGGAAAGCTGGCAATTATTTCTGCCAACGTATTATTATTAGCTTAGCTATACAGAGTGGCAATGTTGCCAGTCTTCTTGGGACTGAAGGGTCGTCTCTAGAGGACATTTTTTACTTATAGTTGATTTTTTATTAGGTTTAGTTTATAGTTATATTAATTTTTACTTTTAAGTAGTTTTAATTTATATTTTTTTATACTGTTTGTTTGACCGCCTCCGTGGTCTAGTGGTAACAAACGTTGCCGTGAACTCGGGAGGTCGTGGGTTCGATTCCCACCGGGGGCAAGTTGTACATTGTATAACTTGTCTCGGTCTGGATGTTTATATGTACAATATGTATATATTTACAAAAAAAAGTATAATATGTAGTTTATCAACCATCTAATTTCCGTAACACAAGCCTCGTAGCTTACCACGGAAATTAGATGGCGCTGTGTGACCTGTCTGGAAATATTTATTTAATAATAATGAATTAATAAAAACATTATAAATAAAATCTTACGCCTGAATCGCTGGTGGTACTGGTGGGGGTGTGGGAAGGTGGTCTCCGAAGGCATGGAATCCGCTGTCGTCAGCCCACCAGGTCACGGTGTATTTCCTGCCATCAGGCCCAGGGTAGGAGTACCAGCCTTTCTTCACAATGCTTTCGTGTTCTGTCTTCGGATTTAGAAAATAACCTTGTTCTCCGACATGTGTGCCATCTCCGATTTCGTATCTGTAATAAACATTTGTTTTTTAGTAAATCTTATTTCAAGCGGTGGTATTTTTATATAAATATCATCAGACCGCATAACATGACAATATGTATGATGTATCTTATATCAAAGTATCATCACATTTAGCCAACTTTACTATACGCCAATCATGACAAGTGGCAAGCTCGTCGATGTCTCCAGCGTACCAAACTCGAGAACTATCACAAATAAATAACCGATAAAGAAATTAAATTTTATTCGAAGTTAATTATAGTACATTAAATATAAATTAAAAGCTACCTAAATAATAAAATTAAAAATAAACTAAACTATAAATAAAAAATGTCCTCTAGAGACGTCCCATCCGAGATAGTCCCAAGGAGACTGGCAACATTTCCCCACTGTATAGCGAGGCTAATACGTTGGCAGAAATAATTGCCAGCCTTCCTGTCTCCAGACCTTTCTGTCAGCCGCTTTGACAACTCCTTGGCCAAATAATAATTTAATGTGTTTATTTACATTAATAAATATTTTTGTGTCCCGACCAGGAATCGAACCCGGTACCTCCGAGTCTAAATCCACGGACTTAACCGCTAGACCACGGAAGCAGTTAATTTATATTATATTCTTTAGTCTTTATTATTTTTTATTTCTAAATATATTTATACAGACGCACCCACACTCTCTTCTCACTCTTCTAAAGGTTAGCTCGCCTATGTACATTTGAATGTTTTTTATTTTTTGTGCAATAAAGAATTTATCTATCTATCTATATATGGCAAGTTTACGGTATAAGTTTTCCATGAAAGTAAAAATTGGCATATAATAATAATAAACATTTATTTCGGACTTTACATCCATAAATTGTTAGTAACAATTTTGCTTAATCTATATTTAGTATATTAATAATAATAATATATATATATATGCATATGACATCATTGCAAATGGCACATGCTTTCAACGAGAACAACAAATAGTTGGTAGACGGAGTGGTGGTGGTAATTTTCCCAGTCTGCCGGGGCGGGGAAGTATCCACCTTACGTGCCGATAAACCCAGTTAAGTAAATTAAAAGATTACTCCAAAGAGTGTTTTAGTAAAAATATAATTAAAATTAATTATTACTTTTTACAGGTCCTTTTAATTCATTAATTTACATAAATTCCAAGCATCAAATTTGAATATGACAACCGTTATCTAATAAATAGTCAGATATTTAAAATCAATGTGCAAAATTGTAAAAAAGGAATTGCTGTTATACGGCAAAATGTGGTACGATTTTTTTTTATCTTAAAGTCAGTTTATTAAAAAAACTATTGCAAGGTTTTACACCCGTAAAAATTGTTCAAGTTCCGAAAAAATACTGTGATGACTGACGTTCTGAAATTCTGAAGTCGACGCGCACGACAGTCGGTTCCGCGCACACCTCGCGAACAGTCGCAACACCTAAGTCAGTACAATATTCCCGTCCAGGGATATTCGGCAATAAACATTATAAGTATTAACAGAAGTGTTGTTATTTGTATCACATTGAGATCACCCCAAACAATGTATTACATTGGTGACCCCAGTACAATATTCCCGAATATTGTACTAACTTAGATGTTGCGACTGTTCGCGAGGTGTGCGCAGAACCGACTCTCGTGCGCGTCGACTAATGCATTTCAGAACGTCAGTCACCACAATACTATATCTGGGATGTTATAATGATGTTCAAATGTATCCATAAGAATATTCCAGTCTGATGCGGATTGAAGTGGGCTTGCATTTATAACTCTAAAATATCCGATGTTTCAATACCTAAAAACTTTTTATAAAAAATGATCACATATATTTGAAACATCTTTAAAAATGTTCTATCTGATATTATTACGTCTGTCATAGAATTGCGCGTAGATTTTTGAAGTAATTATTGATTTCTAAATAATTAATGACTTTAAATCCCCACAAACTGCCTCTGTGGTCTAGCGGTTAAGTCCGTGGATTTAGAAGCAGAGGTATCGGGTTCGATTCCTGGGTCCGTGGTCCGAGGAGGCTCTGGCGTTCTCTCGTGAGCTTGGGGAATAACTCCGTGGCGACGGGTGACCCTTTAAGTAGATAATATTTTACTCAAAGGGTCAGCTGTTCAACGGGGGAACGCAGCGAGTGTCCTTGGCACACTACGCTCATCGAACTGTTATAATTTAAGTTTTTTTTTTTTAGTTTTATTTGTAGTGTAGTTTAGTTTATATATTTTTTAAATCTTTACTTTACTTTACTTCGAATAAACCTATTATTTTATTAAATTTAATTGTGATATTCTGTCTCGAGTTTGGAACGCTAGAAACATCGATGAGCTTACCACTTGATGGGCCTAAAGTATAGTTTTTTTATACTAGCACAAAATGTGACCTTGCGCCTACCTGATGGTAAGTGACGCGCGAGGTCCATGAATGTTATCAACTGGAATCAGATACTCATGACTGACATCAGTCTCTAACACTATGCCGGCTTGACTGGGCATAACGGCAATTCAAGCCTGATCCCGAAACTTGTGGATACACTTATCTGAATGTGAATCAGTTGGCTAAATGTGATACCGTATTTTGAAGAAAAATAAAAAAAAAGGTGTTAATGATACCTAATGTTTATGCTATTTTGTCTTAAATTGGGAATATGAGAGTGAGAGTGTATCCGGGGTGTCAGTGGTTTTATTTTGTTTTCTGGAAAGTTGGACTTGTGGGTCGAAGGGGGTTGCTTTCGGGCTTTAGGAATGTTTTGAGGTGTTGGATTGTGCGATCGTTACGTTTATAGATTAGGTTAGGACTAACTTAGTTATTAACATAATAAATTTTGTTATTCGAAATAAATAATAATAATTATTATTATTAACTTTTTTTTTCTAAATCTTAACAACAAAATTTAAATATGCTAATGCCTTTTGCCATTCGACAATAGCGAATCCTTAAAATTTACTGTTAAAATTAGCTATAAAAAACTAGTTTTTTTACTCTTTCTGTTATATTTGTGTTTTATTTTAGGACAGTGATATTTTTATTGCGTTTTATGGTCACGTGACGGGAGCAAGAAACTTTAAAAATAACGTAAAATTCATGTGTTATATTATTTTATTTGTGTACACCCACAGTAAGTTGCGTCAATAGGCAGGCATGTTAAACGAGTTCAAATATGAGATTAAGCGAGCATAGAACATTTACCATAAGCTTAATACACTCTGAGCTATATTTATTTCTCTCATTATAGTCATCATATAGTAGGTATATTATATTTATGTATATTCATAGAACGTATGTATGTAGTTTTATTTGTATGTATTTGTGTATGTATTAGTATGTAAATAAGTATTTATTCACTAGTATATATTGAAGTCTAATATTTTTCTATTAGTTTTGATAGCACCTGCCTTATCTCGTCGTAACTGCTTTAGTTGTCCCAAAGGTTTGACCAGTATAGAATGTCTAGCGGCATTAGGTCCGCCTTTGTACTTTGTGCAATAAAGTTTATAATAAAAATAATAAAATAAAATAATAAAATAACATATTTTTATACAAAACTTCGTGGCTAGCGATTAAGACCGTGGATTTACACTCGGAGGGACCATATATATATAAATACATATATGTCATCATCATCATCATCAGCCTGTGTCTCTCCACTGCTGGATGTAGGCCTCCCCCAAGGCTCGCCACTTCACACGATCTTCTGCCACCCTCATCCATTCCCCACCAGCGACCTTCCTCAGGTCATCTGTCCATTTGGCGGGGGGTCGTCCCACTCTGCGTCTTCCAGTACGTGGTCTCCACTCCAGAACCCGTCTACTCCATCGTTCATCGGTTCTGCGGCATATGTGTCCAGCCCATTGCCACTTCAGCTTGCTAATTTTGAAAGCTATATCGGTAACTTTGGTTCTTTGACGGACGTCAACGTTTCTGACTTTATCTTTTAGTGAAATCCCGAGCATAGCTCTCTCCATAGCTCGCTGAGCGACCTTGAACTTGTGGACCAGACCTACCGTCAGTGTCCACGTTTCTGCACCATACGACATTACTGGAAGAACGCACTGGTACATATATGTAATATTAGGTAAACCATACATATATGCATTTACATGCATTTAGTTTTGATTTAATTATATAGGAAAAATAAAGGGAAACGTATTGCTGACAGATAACCCAAATTCGTATCCTAAATTTAACGGTCGTGATATTACTATTGTTTTTTATTTAAAGAAAAGAAATTTGCATAATATATTTAAAATTTATTAAAACCGGTTCAATACTTTAGGCGTAAAGGCGTGACAAACACACATACCGACAGACAGACAGACAACGTTACTTTTACTAGTAAAAAAATACTTACTCGTATTTGTAGCTTCCATTTTCGCCGAATTCTTGCTCATTCTTGATAATAGGAATAGGGGAGGTTGTTGGAACGTAATGATTATGAGGAGGAGCATAATTGTTCTGAGGATGTACATAGGGATCATTTTGGGTAGGTACATAGTTGTTTTGGGGAGGTACATAGTTGTTTTGGGGAGGTACATAGTTGTTTTGGGGCGGAACATAGTTGTTTTGGGGAGGTATATAGTTGTTTTGAGGAGGTATATAGTTGTTTTGAGGAGGTACATAGTTGTTTTGCGGAGGTACATAGTTGTTTTGCGGAGGTACATAGTTATCTTTTGGGGGAACGTAATCATTTTGCGGGGGAATATAGTTGTTTTGAGGAGGTACGTAATTGTTTTGGGGAGGAACGTAGTTGTTTTGAGGGGGAACATAGTTGTTTTGTGGGGGAATATAGTTGTTTTGTGGAGGAATGTAGTTGTTTTTCGAGTATACACTAGGTTCCTGCGCATAGCCATTTGAGTGGGCGTCATAATATTTTGCAGAGGCGAAACTTTTGGCTGTATATTCGCTCGGCTGAGCAATCGTGTCTTCGTAGTTGGTCTTTAATAGTTCCACATTGCTTGGATCGATTTCTTCTTCTTTTTCGGGTATTTTAGCCGCACTGGCTACGGCTAGAAAGCCGAGAAGAATTAGCTGTTGAAAGAAAAAAATATATAATTACTGTTGGAATTTTTAAAATTGGAACAATTGTTTGGACAATACAACAGGTACAAGATCCAAAGTCAGCAGAACATATCGCTCAGGGTCCGTCATAGCTCGAGATCTGCAGATTATGTTCTATCGGGCCGACAATGGACACTTCAAGAATCTCCAGAATATCGCGGAGGTGGAGAGCCAGTAACACTGCACCAAAAGTGCATGATTTACCAGCGTGTGGTTAGGGTGAAAAGGGGGGAACGTCCCCATCCCCAACCCGGCCTGGACGACCTCACTGTCTGTCTGTGTTGGACAATTTTTAATTTGCTTACGCAAGTAGCCCGCGCCAGTAAGTTGCTCCAATAATTTCCACCGCGTAAAAGGCACAAGCTAGTAACTTGTACATACTGCTTATGCAAGTAGCCCTCGCGAGTAACTTGCTCCAATAATTTCCACCGCGTAAAGGGCACAAGCTAGTAACTTGTACATACTGCTTATGCAAGTAGCCCGAGCCAGTAACTAGTTCCAATAACTAGCACCGAGTACAAGGCACAGGCGAGTAACTTGTACAGTACTGCATACACAAGCTCGCGTCTGTTTATACTTGAATGCTGTTTATTTGTAAAAAGCCACCCGGAACTTTTAAAAACTCTTGGGGATAATTGCAATTTTAAAACGCGTTATACTAGTAGAATAATTATTCCAGCGCATAAAAGTACTCAATATAGCCGAAATTGTTATGCAATGGCAACAAATATATTCAATAAGCTTCCAGTTACTATAAGGGAGCTGCCACTAAAACTGTTCAAACAAATGCTGGTTAATAAATGTTTTTATTCGACAAAAGAATACCTAGACACTAGACTCGACAAAGTCATGTGACTAAATAAATATTTGTATGCTAGAAATAGCGAAGCATGTAATATAATTACATATAATAATTTACATTCCTGTACCTACCATGTTTCTGACAAATAAATTATTTCATTTCCAGTAACTTGCTTCAATAACATACACCGTGTACAAGCACCCTAAAGAATATCTCAAAGTTTTGGTGATTCTTAAAAAAAACGAAAACTGCCGAATAACATTAGCATTCGATAAATCTCTGCCGTTATTTATAACTTCCTAAACGAATGGCAGCGTTTTTTTCCATTCGGACTCAATTTATTTTATCGGTAGAAACTTGTAATTAAATGTTTTTTTTTGTTGGCGAATTTGATTAAGCACGTCATACACGTAGTGCGATATATTCTCTACAGTTATTGGTGCTGGTATAAAAAAAGATTATAATAAGAAATAATGTAATGTTTATGTATAATAATGTGTATTATTAGTATTTAGTATATTGATATTATGATATATATGATGATGTAATTATATATTAATCCTATTAAATTAACTTTTATAATTATAGTATTATTATTATTTCTATGATTGCACCTATAATTGTTCAAATTTAAGGTTTGGTTGTCCGAAAATGTCTTCGGGCATTAAGTCCGCCTTTGTACTTTGTGCAATAAAGTTTTTTAAATTAAATTAAAATAAAGGTTTTTTCTATTAAAAAATAGTAATCCGCAGATTATTTATTATTAAAAATTAAGCTAATAATTACAAAAATAGAAAATTACAGCATCAATAGTGATTGAAATGTGATTCATTCATTTTTATCAGAGCCCCGAGAACACAATCCTTGACCTCAAAGTCTGAGTCAAAATATTTATTTTATTCACGTAAACCTTTCACCTGTCACCTGTTCATGTTTAATCTGACTAAGAAAGGAATCTGCAAGAAAAACTCAGCTTGGCAGATTTACAAATGAAACTAATACATAATTACACAAAAACAATAAATAAATATCTTTCAAATTCACAAGTACCAGTGGTACAGTGGTTCCCCACCAGGTATGTCAGAATTAAGATAGGCTAATTGCATGTGTGCAACCCGAAAGCTGACAAAACGCAAAACCTCTGCTAATTTAAGAACAATAAATGAAACATTGCTATGAGAGAGCTATGCTTGGTATTTCTCTGATGGATAGAATTCGAAACGTTGAAATTCGTCAGAGAACCAAAGTTACTGACATAGCATTCAAAATAAGCAAGCTGAAGTGGCAATGGGCCGGACACATCTGCCGCAGAGCCGACGACCGATGGTGCAAACGGGTTCTGGAGTGGAGACCACGTACAGGACGACGCAGAGTGGGACGACCCCCTCGCCAGATGGACGGATGACCTAAGGAGGGTCACTGGTGGGGGTTGGATGAGGATTGCAAAAGACCGCGTGCAGTGGCGAGCCTTGGGGGAGGCCTATATCCAGCAGTGGAGAGTGAAATTAAACATGTTTGGTCCCAGTCCCAGCCCCAGACGTAATACATTTGCATTTGCCAGCCTCGCTCAACCAAGCTCTTAGGGTGCGGGACCTGACACTGCTGAAAATGAGCACTGTTGGAGATAGGCCTTTCAGAAAATTCATCTTGAAAATACAAAAAGAAAGACACACGCCACGCTTGGCCAGACTGGGTTGGCAAAGGTCTGATATTTTTTTTTACGACGGCTTAACGTGCTCTTCGAGGCACAAGAACGGTGGTGTTGTCAATCTATGACAAATGTACGTAAGAAAAATTTTCTTATTGGTAAATACTAGGGCTCGAACCTTAGCTGTTCTCGAAGTTTTGCCAACTGAGCCTCCACCGCTCATGATACAGTAAATTAATTAAAAATAAAAACTTGCACTTGACATGTCCGCGCAAAATGGCGCGAAGGACCTAATGTTTTTTTTTCTAAATTGAATATTTGATTATGAAAAGAAATCGTATGTTCTGGACAAGCAAGACGAGGATTTTTGGACTAAAAATAAAAGAAAGATAGTATCGCAGTTATTTACATACGCTACGTGTGTAACGGGCTGTAAAGCTTGTGGGAAAATATTTAAACCTTTGCCGTTTATTTTAAGTTTGAAGTTAAAAAACCTATTATCATTTATCAAGTTCAAATAAAGCTCGACTTAGTTTATAAACTAACTACAGCTAAGGATTTTCATTTTATTTATGTTATTTATGATATATCATGTTTTTGAACGTAAAAAGATATTGTCCAAAACCAGGCTCTAACTTTTTTGCAGCGTGCCTCAACTAAATACAATTCTATAACGATAACAATTAATTGTGTTTTTTTTTAAACTTAATTACAACATCTCTTTTACCTCAGCATTAAAATATAATTTAATTAAATAGTCAATTGGTTAAAATTTATGTATGAAATTGTTAAAAAGCACTATTTATACGATTAGGTTCTTTATTATGACCAGGTACTTTATTATAGATAAAACACTGGATTTTAAACGGGATCGAAACTACGTAATATATAACTTTAAAAAAAAAATCGTCAATTGCAGTTATGCTAGGGTAAAATAAATAAAATTAATTACAGATTATAAAAACACAATATATTAACTATCAAATAAAAAAGAAATCATTTTGGCACGAAATGATTTCTCTAAGAAAAATTGGCATTCTCATTTAGGCTAATAAAATATAGTATATGCCAAAGAGATTTAATATTATTTACACTTTAGACAATAAAACATAATGAAAATAATTGGAGGTAGGCGGACTAATGGTGGTAATTTGCCTAGGCTGCCCGGGCGGGGAAGTATCCAACGCTCGTGCCGATAAACCCTCTAGAGTGTATCCATACGTTTCGGGATCAGGCTCGAATTGCCGTCATGTCCAATCAAGCCGGCATATTGTTAGGGACTGAGACCAATTGATTTGAAGAGAGTTCTTCGCGCCATTTTGCGTGGACATGTCAAGTGCAAGTTTTTGTTTTGTAAATTAATTTGCTGAGGATATTATTGGTCAAAAGTGGTATTGTTTTGTTTAATAATGTGCTACAATGTGAATAATTATGGAAAACGATAAATTGGACTTTAAATATAGGGCACAAGTTGCTTGTGTTGTTGTTTATTTTTTGCGCTGTGTACTCCCATATTTTACCCGACGTGTTTGGGCTATAATGCCGCGAGTGACTCCAAGTAAAGCATCAAATTCTGCAGCATCTGGAATTTGATGATCCCTAACTCGGTTATGAACTCTGTTATGAACATATATGGGGTTTAGGGCTGAGGGACAGAATACATTTCTGTACGAAGACAATTAAAAAAAAAACAATTGATTTGACAGTTGTTGTTTTTTTTTTATTATATTATTTGTTCTATATTTAAGGATCTTGATATATATATCTGAACGCACCCATATATATTTAACAACCAACATTGTTTGACAGGTACGAAACCCACGAACTTTTTGTATGGGAAAATGTTATTTCTTTTATATTATTTATTTCTTCAATTTTCCAATTTTATTTATAGTTATTCTGCTATTCGGGACGGAGACACATCAAAATTTGTCCAGCCGTTCTCGAGTTATAAGTGTTCTAACAAACCCGACTTTGTTTTATATATTAAGATTTACTTATTATGCAATATACTACGTCAGAAACCTTCTCCGATGTTTACACAACATCGTTTTCAACACAGTTTCATCCCGATCGGTCAAGTAGTTTTGAAATGCATAGGGAACATACATACAGACATTCATCTTTCTCGTACATATAGATTTCCATTATTACAGTTCTTTGTAAAAAAAAAACCTACAATTTTATATTTAATCTTTTTATATATTAAAAATATATTTGGCTCTCGATGTTTTCTTATTGTTATTTATTTAATATACATATGTTCAAACTTGTCACGTGCCGGCAAAGTATTCAAAGGCGCCCACATTGATTATTATTGTCTACTAAAGTTAAGTATCGCGGACGTTTCCCTTCCGGGGTGGTCAGAAACCACGCTTATAAATAAGCGGATTCACATTTAGCCAACTTTACTATAGGCCAATCATGGCAAGTGGCAGGGTGGTCGATTTCTCCAGCGTACCAAACTCAAGAAATTTCACAATTAAATTAAATATTAATTAAATGTATTATTAAATATTTTTGTGTCCCGACCAGGAATCGACCCCGGTACCTCCGAGTCTAAATCCACGGACTTAACTACGGAGGCAGATTATATTGTCTACTAGTTTTTAATTTAATATCTTACAAGTGACGCGGTGGTGGCTCGGTTGTAAGAACGCGTACCTTAAATCCTACAAAGGTCGGTTCAAACCCCCCCGGCATGTACCAATGAAAAATACACTTTTATTACGTACATTTGTCATAGATTTACAACACCACCGGTCCCCGTGCCTCAGAGAGGCCGTCTGTCCCGGTTCCACTAATACCAATTTGAGTTTGGTACGCTGGAGACATAGACGAGCTTGCCACTTGTCATGATTGGCCTATAGTACAGTTGGCTAAATGTGAATCCGCTTATTTATAAGCGTGGTTTTTGACCACCCCGAAAGGGAAACGGTCGTGATGATACTTTACTTTTATTCAAATCTTTATTACACAACGTACAAAGGCGAACTTAAGGCGGCATTCAATGACTTCAAACCTTCGGGATAAGAAAAACAATCAAACGATGAAAGGTAGGTGCTAAAAGCAGTAGATACAAAAACAACTTTGCCTGTTCTTTTTGCCGATGATATCTCAATTTTAATAAAATGTGACAATCCTAATAATGCCAATAGACTATTGCACGATAATCCTAAAAAAATATCTGATTGGCTAGAAAATCACAACTTAGAAATTATTTATACAAAAACTAAACTTATACAATTTAGACCATATAGTAAACCACCTTTAAAGCTTAACTTACAATACAAAAA
This sequence comes from Tinea semifulvella, assembly GCA_910589645.1. Classification (NCBI taxonomy): domain Eukaryota; kingdom Metazoa; phylum Arthropoda; class Insecta; order Lepidoptera; family Tineidae; genus Tinea; species Tinea semifulvella. Next base: position 4,887,289 of record OU342625.1, read on the forward strand.
TATAAATATAGAAGAAGTCAAAAATATAAATATAGAAGAAGTCAAAACATTAAATTATTAGGTACAGTAATAGACACAAACATAAACTGGAAAAAACACATTGAACAAACAATATCAAAATTTGTATACGCTCTAGGAGAAATAAGACGAAGTACTAACCTGGAGGCAGCGCTATCAGCATATTACGCATATGCATATACCCAACTGAAGTACGGAATCATACTTTGGGGTAACAATACAAACATTAAACAATTATTTATAAAACAGAAAAAATGTATCCGAATCTTAGCACAAATAGACAATACAGATACTTGCAAACCTTACTTTATAAAATACAACCTACTTACATTATCTGGAATATACATATACGACATGTGTTGTATGTAAAAATATAAATCTGTTCCCAAAGATACAAGACACACACCCAATAGATACCAGAAATAAAGATAAGGTAACCCTGCCACAGTCGAGAATAAAGATGCTAAGCCAAAGCCCATATTACATGGCAATAAAAATATACAATAAATTTCCAAAATCCATAAAAAATAAACCCACCCAAAAACAATTTAATAAGGCCCTAAGACAATATCTGGTGCAAAGCTGCTTCTACTCCGTAGAGGAGTATCTGTGTGTATAAACACTTCTATTGTAAAAATATATATATATATATTTTATAATTTCTATCTTATTTAGTTTGTAAGATTTTAATTGTTTTAATTTCATTATTAATATAAGAACTAATTTTAGTAAATTGATCTCCTAGTAAGAAACATTATATGTAAAACACCTAGATTTTAAGAAACAATATTGTAATGCCCGAACTGGGTCGTGTGGAAAATGTTATATTTTTTTACCACATGAACAATATTTTTTTTTGTCTTTGTCTTAGGTGCAATTATGGGCTTAACTAGATAATATGACATATTATTTATTTAAATTAATAAATATTATTGTGACCTGACCAAGAATCGAACCCGCTACCTCTGAGTCTAAACCCACGGATCTAACCACTACACCACGGAGACAGGAGATAGCTAAAACGTTAATATAGACAAAAAGTCAGTCCCTACCACTATACCTTAGAACTCTTTTGCAATAATATTATTTAACGAAATTCTAACTCACTTTAGCCACTAAACTTTAATTTAAATAAAAAAAAGCAATAATATTCTCAAGGACTCACCAGCTTCATGTTAGCACCGAGTCCTTCCTTGACCGCGGTTAGAACCGAACTGGAGACAGCTAAAGGTCGACACGCATTTATACCGAATATCCTGCGACGATGCGACGCATCTTAGCTCCCAGCTTCTGAACTTCGACATTGCAAATTTTGACGAAGCTTGCTTTTTTAAGTTGAAGTACCATCACGACTGTATTGCGAGGTCAGATATCATACTTGATTCAAATTTACAAACTTTACTATAGGTCCAATATTGTAACAATAAGTTTCAAGGTCTAATTATTTTCTCATATGTGGATCCAGAACAGAAATGAAACGGATTGATGCTCTAGAGATATGGTGTTGGCGGAGAATGTTATCATGGATGGAGTTCCGAACCAACAAGTCTATCCTGGAGGAACTGGGAATAAGACAGCGCCTTTCCTTAATAGTATAATCACGCGTTCTCACTGGCTTCGGACAGGTGTCGCGGCGAGGACAAATGTAGACGATCTTTGCAAGATCAGCAAAGCATGTTGTTACTTCTGTGAGAATCGATAAAATAACATATATTTTTTATTAATTCTAAATTTAACTTTGTATTTCTTTGGCAACAAATTATAGATTTAATTAAGGATGACAACATTGAAATGTATTTAATTGATTCCTAATATAGTTTGTGGCTTTTTCTTAAATTTTTATGAATGTTTGTAAATCAAATCAAATCAAATCATTTATTTCCTTAGGTTAGTACACAACACTTGGATATTGTCAATACATATATTTTAATACAATATAAGCTTGGCTGGACCGAATCTAACAGCAATACAATTTATAATAAATAAAACATTGTTGCCATAAGCGAGGATTTTGTACTTATTTATAACTAGATACTTAAAATTTAATTCGTGGTTGTAAAAAGGCCGTGTCAGCTTATGATCTAATAACATTTATGTCCTTAAATATAAATTCGTGGCTGTAAAATGGCCGTGTCTGCTTACAATCTAGTAATAATAATATTTATGTCCATAAATATAGATTCGTGGCTGTAAAATGGCCGTGTCAGCTTACAATCTAGTGTCAGCTTATAATATTAAGTGTTTCTGACTCCTCCTTGCATGGAGTATATACTGTAATACCATGTAAAGTGTATAAAATTAAATAAATAAATAAATGTACATCTATTGAGCGCCTGGTAGTTCAGGGAAAAGTTGATAGCAAGAGAATGCGTGGTAGGAAGGCTGCGGTTCGAGAGGAGTGGCGACGGCTTGTTAAGCGTGCCACTGAAACTCAAGTACTTTTTTATTTTTTTTTATTTTATACATATTACTATACTATATACTAGCACGACATTTGACCTTGGGCCCACCTGATGGTAAGTAGCGCGCAAGGTCCATGAATGTTAGCAACTGAAGTCAGACACTCATGACCGACATCAGTCCACAACACTATGCCGGCATGACTAGATGCTTTTTCACACTTCGCTTGAAGGACTCCAAGTTATAGGAAAGTGGAAACACAGAGGCTGGAAGAGCTTTCCACATCTTTATCGTGCGACAAATGTATGAGTACCCAAATTTATACGTACTGTGCGTGTGGTTCGGTTGCGGAATGGAGAGGAAGGGATTAGGTTATAGAGTTCTTCGGAACACTCACCATAGTATAGCCGGTAGAACACGCTCAGAGAAGCCACAACTCGGCGAAGCTGCAGGGATTCGAGAGTTCCAGATATAGTGGCATCGTCCACAATTCACTCTGTACACTCTGCCAAGAGTGTAGCGACTAAGAAGATATCATCATCATTACAGCCCCTAGAACACAGCGTCCTAGACCTCCACTGCTGGAGATGGGCCTTCCAGAACATATATCTGGAGAATATGGCCTACACTCGCCACGCTGGCCAGACGGCTTGGCAAGGATATGATGACAATTTATAAAGAGTCGACAAGTTGGTATTAGTGGAACCGGGACCGACGGCTTAACGTGCTCTCCGAGAACGGTGGTGTTGTAAATCTATGACAAATATATTTAAGAAATGTGTATAATAATAATAATAATATTTCCAGATCCCATCCACAGCGCCATCTAATTTCCGTGGTAAGCTACGAAGCTTGTGTTACGGAAACTAGATGGTTGATAAACTACATATTATACTTTTTTTTTGTAAATATATACATATTATACATATAAACACCCAGACCGAGACAAATTATACAATGTACAACTTGCCCCCGGTGGGAATCGAACCCACGACCTCCCGAGTTCACGGCAACTAGACCACGGAGGCGGCGTATTTCTCATTGGTACATGCCGGGTGGGTTTGAACCGACCTTTGTAGGATTTAAGGAACGCGTTCTTACAACCGAGTCACCACCGCGCGTTTAAGGAATTAAGAAGAATACTTATTATTTATATCTTAAATTAATAAAATAAATGACATAAATGATAATGATATTAAACTGCCTCCATGGTCTAACGGTAAAGTCCGTGGATTTAGACTAGAGCGGATTAGATTCATAGTCGTATCTTTTTGTTATTTATTTTAAAAAAAGTAAAGAATTTTCACGACCGTTTCCCTTTCGGGGTGGTCAGAAACCACGCTTATAAATTTGCGGATTCACATTTACCCAAACTTACTATAGGCCAATTATGACAAGTGGCAAGCTCGTCGATGTCTCTAGCGTACCTACCAAACTCGAGAAAAGTCGCAAATAAAATAATAATGATTAAATTGTATTTATTGATCATCAAATATTTTATTCTGAATAAAATAATATAAATTAAAAGCTACCTAAATAAAAAAAAAAAAAATTATTTATAAGCGTGTCTTCTGACTACTCCGCAAGGGATACGGCCGTGATAATACTTTACTTACCATTTTTAATATGTATAAAATAAAATATATAAAAATAAATAACATTTTTTTAATTGTAACGTACTTATATGACTAAAACAATGCAACAATAAAACGCATAGATGTCACGCATAGAATTCTCCATTGATCGGTTTCATTCGTTAAATTTACTATTTGCTATGACGTGTCTTAGGGCTGTATTACACTATATTTGGGATTTATTAGGTAAGTATCACGACAGAATACCTACCTGTATAACTGCCTGGTCAAGCAGTAAAGTGCGTGGATTTAGGTCTAGGATTTAGGTTAGTCTGGTCGGGATACAAAAATATTTATTAATATAAATAAATTCATTTAATTCATATTTAATTTATTTGTGATAGGCTCGAGTTTGGTAAGCTGGATACATCGACGAGCTTGCCACTTGTCATGATTGGCCTATAGTAAAGTTGGCTAAATGTGAATCCGCTTCTTTATATCTTATGATACTTTACCTACTATCACGACAGAACTTTACGATCAATTGACTTTTGAATTTGAAATTGACTTTAGGCCCAGAATTCTCCAGAAATATGTTTTTATATTTTTTTATTCATTATGGAAAACCAACAGTTGACAATATTATTATAAATATTATACAGTAAATTCACTAAATTCATTAAAGATTTTCACATATAACATGATCTGCGAATTGATTGAATATTGAATATTGATCTACAAACGCCTTTACACGTAAGTGAAGTAATATTGTCTGTTTGTCGTAATAGTTATCGTCAACCCAAATCCAAAAGCTGTGAATTGTTCTAAATGGTTTTAGAGGACTTCTTTTACTATTAGTCATATTATTGTTCATTCATGATGGTTTTACGCTTGTGCATCCATCTCGCTCGCACAATCCAATATTTTCAAAGTCTGAGTGTACTATTAAGAAATGTAGTCTTTCAACGTATATATATTTCATACTAGCACATGTCACCTTGCTCTGTAACATGGCAGTTTATATTTGTTATAATAGAAACGCATTAATGCGTTATATCATTAACTTGGAGAAACAGAACGCTCAGGGACGGTACGCAATGTGTCAAAATCAGCCGTTCCGGGGAGTTCTTCGCGCCATTTTGCGTGAACATGTCAAGTGCAAGTTTTTGTTTTGTAAATTAATTTTAATTTATTAACGATTTCACAAGTTGGTATTAGTGGAACCGGGGCTGACGGCTTAACGTGCTCTCGTAACGGTGGTGTTGTAGATCTATGACAAATGTACGTAAGAAAAGTGTATTTCTCATTGGTACATGCCGTGTGGGTTTGAACCGACCTTTATAAGATTTAAGGAACGCGATTTACAACCGAGCCACCACCGCGCGCCCATGTATAGTCCAAATATATTATTTAATGGGGTGTATCAGGCAAAGCTTTTTGTAGATGTCGCTAGCGGCACTGGTACCTTGTTTACACCTATGACTGATCATTTTTTAAATTTATTTGTATATTTACATTTTTATAACAGAAAAAATAATTTTAACTTAACATTACCTACCTTAAAAGACGAATTAAGTAAGCGAACACCGTCTTTAAAATAAAAAAAGGTTGAATTAATAGAACGGCAATTTTGAGATCACCATATCTTTGATTTCGCTTGGAAATCTCGATTTGTACACTTAAAAGCTGCTCACTTCTGCATAATTCCAGAAAATAATAAATTTCGTAATAAAAATACAAGTTTTCTATGCAACTGACAGTTATATTAGGTACGCCATCTATCGTGATAAAAAGTTAGTGACACAGTATCATCACGAACGTTTCTCTTTCGGGGTGGTCAGAAACCACGCTTATAAATAAATTACTAAATTGGCTAAACTTTACTATAGGCCAATCATGACAAGTGGCACGCTCGACGATGTCTCCAGCGTACCAAACTCGAAAAATATCACAAATAAATTATTTAAAAAAAAAAAAAAAACTTTAATATATATTTTTGTGTCCCGACCAGGAATCGAACCCGGTACCTCCAAGTGTAAATCCACGGACTTAACCACTAGACCACGGAGGCTTGGCTTAATATTCTAGTAAATATGCAACATCAAGAAGATATGTTGTTTTTCAGATGCATCACGTGCACTGGCTAAATCTAGAATGCCATCTTCGGATTTATGCATAGAAATGTTGGCATAATGTTCACGTACTCACAGTTATTAAAACGTGATCTAAATATTATTACGTATAAATAAAAAATAAACATTTGCCAACAAATAAATTATTAAAATTTATTTTTAACCATTGACAGTGGGGTCGTCCAGGCCCGGATGGCTAATGGGCCTGGGTTGGGGATGGGGACATTCCCCCGTTTTCCCCGGCAGGATCTCAGCGGGTAACCACCCGGTGGTAATTCATGCACGTTTGGTGCTGGGCGCTGTTACTGGTATAACAGCGCCTGTGTGGCTCACGAACCCAGGGGGTCTAGGTTCGACTACTTCAGTTCTCCTCCAAGAGCACTTCTCTAGGAAGTGGACTCCCGTTGGGGGGCCGAACGCAAGACGGAGCGATATTCTGAAGATGCTTGAAGTGTCCGTTGTCGGCCCGATAGAACATACGTCTAGTCAGGCCGACGACAAATTCCTCAATAGTAGGCATCTCCAGATCTCGAGCTATGACGGAATTACACACGAACCATGGTGCTCGGGAGACCACTCTGAGCGATATGTTCTGCTGACTTTGGATCTTGTCCCTATTAGTCTTGGCCAGAAGGTGGTGCCAGGCTGGCGCAGCATACGTGAGTCGGGAATGGGTGAACATCTTGTAGATACGGACCTTCAACCTGAGCGGCAAGCTGGAATTCATAACAGGGCGTAACATGGCTCGGGCCGTCTTCGCCTGATTGACAGCGTGGCAGGCCATTTCACCCATTGTTAACGTCCTGTTAATGATGCAGCCCAGGTATTAGTAGAAGCTGCAGTGGTGGAGGCAGTCGACATCTGGATGTCATCAATGCGGCAGTTTTGCCGACATTGATGGACATACGCCACTTGTCCAACCACGCAGGGAGAAGATTCAGGAGGTCCTGCATTTTATTAGCGGCCTCATATTGGCTTGGAGAAGAGCTGAAGTTGGCACTGTCGTCCGCAAACAGTGCAAGCATGACATCCTCCTCCCTGTCCTCCCCGTCCTCCTCCAGGACTTCAGAGATTGTTGGGATGTCATTGGTGTACAGCGCGTAAAGTACGAGAGATAAGCAGCTGCTCTGTGCAACCCCAGCCAGAATGGGCTTTTCCACAGAGATGAGATCCTCCACAGCGACGTGGAATCGTCGTCCCTCCAGGAACGACGCTAGGATCCTTTTTAACCATTACTAACTGTAAATAATGTTACCCATTCTTGATCTTGGTCTTGTAGTCTTGGTTTTGGTCTTGCTTTTGTGCAAGAGTATCATTCTAAATAATTTAAAGTATGACGTGTCACAAATGCCTGTAATAGGTTTTCGCGAATAAAGATATTTTGACTTTGACTTTGAAACTATCTGTGTGATCATTGGTGAATACATATCGGATTAAAAAAAATATCGCAATAAATCTTTTTAAATTGCCCAAGATGACGTCATAACAAAAAGTTTTATATAAAGAGAACTTAATGATGCATAATGAAAGGACATAATTCGATTTTGTGTTTATCACAAATTTAAAGTGGATCTTGAGTTTTACCATAACTCTGCAAGCAAAAACTTAACCGTTCATTCAAATTTCACTTTTATTACCTTTGGCAAAGTATGTACTTTTGGCATATAATGGCTTGGCAATTTTTAATGAACTTCGTTGACGGGTATTAATCTGAATAAAACAAATATGGAGTCTTATCAATGATAAATTCTTCAGTCCTTTTCGTTTGGCATCTGAATGGCAAAAGGGCCCAGCCGAAATGTTATCGTAAGTGAATTAAAACTCAGTTTTTAACCATAACAGGTTGTGATGACATCGAAAATGTAATTATAATAATTCACAAGGTAATTTATGTATACACCGGTTTTTTACGGGTTAGGCAGAACAATTAACTACAAATAAAACTTTGACCACATTTGTGAAGGAAGGGCAAAGCACGAAAACTAAATGCAAGCCCACCTCGATCATTGGCGCCGCATCAGACTGGAAAATTCTCATGGATACATTTGAACACCATTATAGGATCCCAGATGAACTAGCTGTATCAGCCTATAGGCCAGACATCTTAGTGTTTTCTCGGAACTTGAAAAAAGTTATCCTTATTGAACTTACCGTTCCGTGGGAATCAAATATTCCAAAGGACCACAACATGAAGTCGAATAAATATTATGATCTCACAGAAGAAATGATCAGGAACGGGTTCAAGACTCAGCTTTACGCAGTGGAAGTTGGTGCAAGAGGAGTTCCGGCAAAATCTTTTCATCACTTACTGAAAGAATTGGGCCTAAGCAGGTCTGCCGTCAATACATTTATGGAACGAGCTTCCAAGACGGCATTAACGGAATCATACAGTATTTGGTTGGGTAGGGAGAGAAGTAGAATGGTGGATGGTGAGCGTATTATCGCGCAGTAGAAAAAAAAAAGGAGGCCTCCTTTTCTTAAACCAGCCTATTGTTGGTCGCAAGCCCGCACACACGATGGACCCGGCACCCGCACGGTGAACCCATGGAATGCTTAGAAATTTGTCTTCTCTTCTTTTTTCTTCTTTTTTTAAAATACTAGTACGACTGACTGCTGATGGTAAGTGGCGCGAGGTCCATGTTAGCAACTGGAATTAGAAAGATGATGACTTCGCATGCAACCAAAGATATATTGTATTAATAAACACCAAAATAACAAAAAATATATATAATAAGTCCATATGTCGCTAGAATGTGTTACCAAAATACATTTATCATTCTTCCCAAACCTCCGATACTTTATTAATGGTATTCGGGCATAGACATATATATACTAATTCTAAGGACTCTAAGGTTTGTAGCGATAAAGATTGATAGTGGCCAAGGATGTTTTTTTTATTTTTTGTTCTCTTCTCCCGATGGATGATGAATGAGGTGATAGGGAAGGCAAAGGGTCTAGCCCATACAGCCAAGTCTGATGTAATATATCTTTCTTTTCTATGAGTTAATGAGGTCATCATCAACTTCCAGATGCTGCAGAATTTGATGCTTTTCTTTGAGTCACTCGCGGCATTATAGCCCAAACACGTCGAGTGAAATATGGGAGTCCACAGCGCGGGAAAACCGCAAAAAATAAACTGCAACCATATTCAAAGTCCAATTTATCGCTTTCCATAATTATTTACATTGTAGCACATTATTAAACAAAACAACACCACTTTTGACCAATAATATCCACAGCAGATTAATTTACAAAACAAAAACTTGCACTTGATATGTCCACGCAAAATGGCGCGAAGAACTCGGATGAACGTTTTCGGCTGCAATCGACATTCTTTGCCTCGCATCATTTTTAAGAAAACAACTGTCAGACATTCATTACTTTCATTTTCGCTACAACTGCTTCGCACCGCTTTTATACTAAATTAACTAAATAATTCAGCTAGCAAAATAAATTCATCTAATTTATTTGCTAGATATTGTTCACCCCTCAGCTTGGGTAAGTATTAAATAGCAAATAGTACGCGGTCGCTTCATCACGATGTGCAGCTACTTTATTTGACTGCAGTGTCACCAGCTATAGCTCACGGCATCTTGTCTTGGTGTAGACTGGAGTTGTGGTGGATTTGGAGGTGGAACGTAACGCGTGTTCCTTGTGCCGTCCAGTGTTCTATGTCTGCACTTTATTGCCGGGACTCAGCTTCAGTAGATTTCCCTGCTGCCCAGGATCCGTGACGTCTCGTTGTCCGCTTGGGATCGGCAGGTATATAATTCGGTCAACGGATGCATATATAGTGATAGGGCTAAGTTTTGGCTTAAGACCCTCCCCTGTTCAATAGTATAATCTCTTGCTTTGTATTAACTTCATTATACTTATGTATATATCTCTTTTTTTTTTTAGTTTTATTTAATGTCACGCCTAACGTGACAAATTGAGAGACCACATTTGGGGCTATATATACCTGTAAATTATAAAATAGAAATGAAACCAGGCATCCGCTTTTAGTTATGTAATTTTTCAGACTGTCAAAATGTAAACAAACTGACATTAAATACAAAATATGTCAAATATAAAAAGTATAAAAAGGCTTGCCAGTATGTCGGCAACATGGCGGGCCCCGGTGTGAACACCAACTTAGGGGAGACGATATACTGGCAAAGATATAAAAACAATATCGTGAAATTAACACACATTCTAGTGCAAAATAAAGAAAGTTAAAGAAAAATAAAATTTAAGTTCATATTAGTTAAGCCTGTTCTAGAATAAAGATAAAAATAAAAGTTAAACAACTAGAACTGTGAAACAGTTAAAATAATAGAAAATACAATAAAAATTAGGACCTTTGTTCGAGTGGCACTAATTTTTTCAGTGGACGCTTGAGGACACCGGCGGAAGTACATACATCGGCAACTCTAACTATGCCATCCCGTCCTGGGTATAAATGTGTAACTCGACCTCTGGGCCAGGTTCCTCTGGGTAAATTTCCATCCACAATCAAAACAGGATCTCCAACCTGTATATTGGGAATTGATCCACCTCCTCCACGCGGTGTTAATGTCGGGAGATATTCTCGAGTCCAGCGTTGCCAAAAGTGGTCTGCGAAACGAACGGCTTTTCTCCAAGCGGCTCTACCCGTCAATGCGTCATCGTTAACTGTGGCTGGTATAGGGCGGCCTGAAGATGTTCCCAATAAAAAATGAAATGGCGTTAGTGCTTCCTGCGAACTATCTGATGGCACATGGGTAAGAGGACGAGAGTTGATGAGCGCCTCGGCTTCCGTTAAAAGAGTTTGTAGGACTTCATCTGATGGAGTACGTTCATGTAGTGTTGCTTTTAGCGATGTTTTGACACTTCGTACTAATCGCTCCCAAGAGCCTCCCATGAATGGCGCAGAGGGTGGAATAAATTTCCATGTAATCCTCTCGTTGGCTGCGAAGTCTGCAATTGCATCATTATATAGTGTTCTTAATTCTCGGTTGGCTCCAACGAAAGCAGTACCATTGTCTGACCATAATTCGTTTGGTGTCCCTCGTCTAGCAATGAAACGGCGAAGGCACATTATGGCGGCATCGGAAGACAAACTGTGCACCACTTCCAAATGAAGAGCTCGAGTGACCAGGCATGTAAAAAGACCAACATAGCGCTTTTCGCGTCTTCGACCAACGGTCACTTGCACTGGACCGAAATAATCCAAACCGGAAAATGAAAATGGCCTTTGATGATGGGCCAGTCTAGCATTGGGTAAATCTCCAACTGGTGGTTGGAAAGGTTGAGCACGTAAAAGACGGCAAACTTGACAGGCTCGTGCGACTGATCGTAAAGCTCCACGAAGGTGTAAAATCCAGTAGGTCTGTCGAATCTCATTAACAACTGTTTCCGTGTTCCCGTGTGCTGCCTTTATGTGAAAATGTGACAGTAGAAGTAAGACAGCGGGATGTTTTGAATCCAATATAATTGGACTTTTTATATTACTACCAACACCATCAGCACGATTAATTCTGCCAGATAAACGTAAAAGCTGGTCGTCGTTGTTCATGACTGGAGAAAGATTGTATAAACGACTTCTAGTGTGTAACGGCTTATTTCCTCTCATCATAGTAATTTCTTCGAGAAACGAATCTAGCTGGCTTTGCCGCAATGTATGTATTTCCGCAATTCTGATGTCCTCGGCGCTAATACTTTTAGGACCACGCCTTTGAAGTAAAGTCAAAAATTTATGCGCCCTTGCTGTTACCCTTAATAATTTTATCCACGAACTAAAGCGTAGCGGGTCAGCAGAAAGAGGCTTAGAAACAGAAGCTAAAGAAATCAGATGAGATGATTCATGAAAAGATGTTTGAAGTGAAGTTCTTTTAAGTTCCTCGAGAACTGGCGGCACTTCTGTGGACGGCTCTGTTGGCCAACCCTCTTCAGGTGAGAGTAGGAAAGGTGGACCAACAAACCATCGTGAAGAAATTTCTAATTTTTGGTCGCCTCGCGTAGCGTCATCCGCTACATTTAAGGCCGAGGGAACGTACCTCCAATTTTCAATATCTGTCGTATCCGAAATTTCGCCTACGCGATGTGCAACAAAGGGCTTAAATGTGCGAGTGTCGCTACGCAGCCATTTTAAAACAGTCAAACTATCTGACCAAAGAAATAATTTAGAGGCTTTAAGCTTATGAGCCTCGGTAATATACATTGAAAACCTAGTCGCCATGAGAGCGGCCTGCAACTCAAGCCTTGGTATTGACGTAATCTTTACTTGAGCTACTCGAGCCTTGCCACCTATAAGAGAGACTTTCACGGTGCTGTTAGAATAAATAAAACGCCAATAAGCTACACAGGCATACGCGAGTTCGCTTGCGTCGGCAAAAACGTGAAGTTGACTATCCTTAACGTCGTTTGAAGTGATGTAGTAACGAGGAATAGAGCATAGCTTGATTTTTTGAAGATCGTCAAACCATGATAGCCATTTGTTTACGAGATGGCATGGAAGCGGCTGATCCCATTCGATTTCCAACCGCCAAGTCTGCTGAAAAATTATGCGACCTTTAATAATAATAGGGGTCAGGAATCCAAGGGGATCGTAGACTCTCATTAATTGTGAAAGAACAATACGTTTGGTCAATTTTGATGGACATATATCGGGCAAGTCTTTAAGAAAATACAAAGAATCGTCATTTAAGTTCCAAGTCACACCTAGAACGCGAACATATTCTTTAGATGGACCTAAACCAACTTCATAGATACCGGTAGCGCATAGATCAGGAGGAAGTAGTGAAAGAGCCTCCTTACAATTTGAGACCCATCCGCTCATCTCAAACCCGGCAGATTTGTGAACCGTAACTATATCAGTAGCTAGTTGAGCGGCTTGTGCGACATTGCTTACACTTCCAAGAAAATCGTCCATGTAGTGATCATAAATGATAGAATGTACGGCATCTGGGAAACGATCCTTATACTCCTCAGCATTTTTATTTTTAAGATATATAGCGGTGCAAGGGCTAGAAGTGGCACCGAACATCATTGAAGACATTCTATATTCCTTTAAAGGTTGTGAGGGATCGTTCCGCCACAAAAATCGTTGAGCGTCGCGGTCCTCGGGTCTGATCTTTATTTGTGGAAACATTTCCCTTATGTCTGCACAAAGAGCGACGAGATTTTCCCTAAACCTCATTAAAATCGACAACAAAGGTTGAAGAAGATCAGGACCAGATAGGAGAAGAGAGTTAAAACTTACTCCGCGAATTTTAGCTGCTGCGTCATATACTACGCGTAGTTTGCGTTTGTGAGGATGTATGACGCCGAAATGCGGAAGGTACGCGCAGCCTCCGCGTCTGCGAGTCGGCGGGCATGGAGCGCTTTGGCCGCAAGCTGCTGCGCCACAATTGTCGCTGCTGAGTGAACGGAAACGCTAGAGCGTCGCCGTCGTCCCAATGACTCAGAAGGGCTGGCATGAGATGGACGTGCCTCCTGCGATGTGGATGGAGAGGCTTCATCGATTGTACCTATATCACTTGTGGGCACTAACATTTGAGTCTTGGCGGCCTGGCTTCTAGTGAGCATTTTCCAAGTTTCTTCTGACACCAAATGTAAATTATAAAATAGAAATGAAACCAGGCATCCGCTTTTAGTTATGTAATTTTTCAGACTGTCAAAATGTAAACAAACTGACATTAAATACAAAATATGTCAAATATAAAAAGTATAAAAAGGCTTGCCAGTATGTCGGCAACAATACCTACAAAATAGCATGTTTCTAAATATAGATCTACGTATGTGACTTACTTACGCAGCCAAACAATACAATAAATAAAATAGGAATTTGGTCGTATTAATTTTGGTCGGCTTAATTATGTATTCGATAGCTCCCGGGAAGTCTGTCTAATAGTAATTTATTGGCGAGTATTTTACAGGTACATTATTTATTATTAGCCAAATTGGTATTCATTTATTTAGTATTATTAAAAACTACTTAAAAAGTAATAATAAAAGAATTACAATATAAAAGCTACCTAAATAATAAAATAAAAAATAAAAAACTAATAATACAATAAAATTTAAATAATTAGTTAAATAAAAAACTATAATTTTAAAAAATTATAGCGAGGCTAATATGTTACTAGAAATAATTGCCAGCTTTTCTGTCTCCAGACTTTTTCGTCGTTGTGTCTACACATGTTGCAATCCACACCAATGACCTGCCAAGTGTCACAGCCCAACGATCATGCCGTCGCGTCGGGTCACTTGCCATCGCTCCGCGCAATCCCAGAGGGTTCTGGGATCGCACGTACTCCAGTAGTGATAAAAGCCCTTCGTATCATGTCACTTCTAGCGCAACAAAGCTCATTGTGTCCGAGATGTTCGGGTGGACAGTCCGGGCTCCGAGACTAAGGCACACCGCTATGGTCATCCAGAAACCCGACTCCCTAGTCGAAACGGCCATGAGGCGAGCCCGCTCTTTCATGTTACTGGAAGATAAAATATCTTCGTCCTATAGTTTTGCTAAATTCGTAACCAAAATATTGCCACATGCTACTGACCAGGCATCACCGGCATCTGACAAGTACGACGGCTCAACGGAACCCAAGATTGGGTTTGTGATATTCCCGTAGAGCTCGCCAGTACTATGTAAAGACGATAGAATCGCTGGCAGTGCTACACTAGAATTTTTCAGTAATAGAGGCGATGAAATAGGCAGTACATGACAGTGGAGCAAATGTCGTGGTCAGATTATCACGGTATATACCCTATGTCTTATTCTGATGTATAAGCTATATTACTGTTAAATTTTATGAAAATCAGTTCTCATAAAATTCTCTGCCTCCGTGGTGTAGCGGTTAAGTCCATCGATTTAGACTCGGAGGTACCGGGTTCGATTCCTGGTCGAGACACAAAAATATTTATTAATGTAAATATTCATATTTAATTTATTTGTGATATTTCTCGAGTTTCGTACGCTGAAGACATGGACGAGCTTGCCACTTGACATGATTGGCCTATAGGAAATTTGGCTAAATGTGAATCCGCTTATTTATAAGCGTGGTTTCTGACCACCCCGAAAGGAAAACGGTCGTGATTATATATTACTTTTTTTCATAAAATCGTGAATTAATATTTTGACTTTAAATAATTCATAGTTTTTTTTTAATTTATTAAAATATTTATTCGAAAAAACTATTTACATAATATAAAATAAAATTAATATTAATACTAAGGATAGGGATATAAGTCCCGTCCGCGTGGAATGGTGGCAAGGACGTTGGCTGCATTTCCCCGCTGAATTGCAATACTGATTCTTTGGGCGAAGAAAGAGCCAGCCCTCTTGCCACCGGAGGAGACGACAAGACGCAGTGTTATATCTTTTAAAAACTTTTTTGCGCTTGGACTCCATGGTCCCAGAGTTTCTACAGCAAACGGCATAAATATGTAATCTTTTAATATGCCTATATACTTGCGCCGCTTGCTTGTTTTTTTTTTTAAACATTTTTATTTTGAATCTTGTAGATTCAAGTTATTGACCCTTAATAATTATGTTATTAAAAACGGCAGCAAAGACGTTTAAATATTATATGAAGGTGTGATTAGTTAATTAGCACCTTTTTATGATTAAACCATTTTTTCTTACCGTTTTGAATAAATAAATGTTTTTATGCATCCATCCTATAATATTTAAAAGATGCTAAAAAAACTTTGTATGTCGGATATTTTATCTTCCAGTAACATGAAAGAGCGGGCTCGCATCATGGCCGTTTCGATTAGGGAGTCGGGTTTCTGGATGACCATAGCGGTGTGCCTTAGTCTCGGAGCCCGGACTGTCCACCCGAACATCTGGGCTTTGTTGCGCTAGAAGTGACATGATCCGAAGGGCTTTTATCACTACTGGAGTACGTACGATCCCAGAACCCTCTGGGATTGCGCGGAGCGATGGCAAGTGACCCGACGCGACGGCATGATCGTTGGGCTGTGACACTTGGCAGGTCATTTTTGTGGATTGCGACAACGACGTAAAAGTCTGGAGACAGGAAAGCTGGCAATTATTTCTGGCGTGTATGTCTCGTCTTCATTCCCAAATTATTGTAAATGTTGATTGCAAATAATTAATAATAATAATAAATATTTCCAGACAGCGCCATCTAATTTCGGTGGTAAGCTACGATGCTTGTGTTACGGAAACTAGATGGTTGATAAACTACATATTATACTTTATTTTTTGTAAATATATACATATTATACATATAAACACCCAGACCGAGACAAATTGAACAATGTACAACTTGCCCCCGGTGGGAATCGAACCCACGACCTCCCGAGTTCACGGCAACGTTTGTTACCACTAGACCACGGAGGCGGATATTGTGGATAATGTGGTTGGATGTTGCTTATCTTAATTAGTTAATATTTAGTTAGTAATCTTTACTGGGCGCGGTGGTGGCTCGGTTGTAAGAACGCGTTCCTTAAATCCTACAAAGTTCGGTTCAAATTCGGCATGTACCAATGAGAAATACACTTTTCTTACGTACATTTGTCATAGATTTACAACACCACCGTTCTCGTGCCTCGGAGAGCACGTTAGGCCGTCGGTCCCAGTTCCACTAATACCAACTTGTGGAATCGTTAGTAAAATTGTCATTAAAAATTGACATCATATCCTCGCCAAGCCGTCTGGCCAGCGTGGCGAGTGTAGGCCAAATTCTCCAGATATAGCCAGCTATAGCCGAGATGTGGCTTCTCTGAGCGTGTTCTACCGGCTATACTATGGTGAGTACTCCGAAGAACTCTATAACCTAATCCCTCCCTCTCCATTCCGCAACCGAACCACACGCACAGGTCAGAATATGCACCCACATACCGTAGTCACCATCCCTTCGCGTACGTATAAATTTGGCGACTCATACATCTGTCGTACGATAAAGATGTGGAATGCTCTTCCAGTCTTTGTATTTCCACTTTCCTATAACTTGGAGTCCTTCAAGCGAAGTGTGAAAAAGCATCTATTCAAGCCGGCATAGTGTTAGGGACTCATGTCAGTCATGAGTGTCTGTCTCCAGTTGCTAACATTCATGGACCTTGCGCGTCACTTACCATCAGGTGGGATCAAGGTCACATGTCGTGCTAGTATAAATATTTATTTATTTATATATATATATGTTCTGGAAGGCCCATCTCCAGCAGTGTAGGTCTAGGACGCTGTGTTCTAGGGGCGGTGATGATGAATGAATGATGACTAACATGATCTAATTTTGGTTGGTATTTTTATCAACTTTTAAAATGCTAAATGTGTGATAATAGTTAGACACTAGTGTTGCCCAGAGCAAGACCAAGACGAAGACTTAGCCAGTCCTGGTCTTAGATAGATAGATAGATAAATTCTTTATTGCACAATAAACAAAAACACATTTAAATATACATAGGCGAACTTAATGTCTAGTGACATTTTCTACCAGCTAACCTTTGGGATAGTGAGCAATGATTGTGGGTGCATTTAATCATTAATTTAAAATCGAGATTAATAATAAAAAAAATCTTAAACTATTACTAGCAACTAAAGCTAAAATACTTATACACTAATTTATTTATTTTTATTTAAAAACTTTATTGCACTATGTACAAGAGGCGGGCTTAATGCCGCTAGGCATTCTCTAGCAACCAACCTTTGGGACAATGAAACGATTTGTGTTGTGAGGTAGGTGCAACCATTAAATAGATTAAAAGGTAATTCAAGTTAAATCTAAGTATTATATCTATATAGACAGATACATACTAATATGTACACAATACTACATATATGTACATACTATATATATATATATATATTATACACTACATATAATACCTACTATAGTATGTAAGTATATTAAAAGATTACATATTTGTGCCGTTTGCTGTAGAAACTCTGGGCCCATGGAGTCCAAGCGCAAAAAAGTTTTTAAAAGACATAACACCGCGTCTTGTTGTCTCCTCCGGTGACAAGAGGGCTGGCTCTTTCTTCGCCCAGAGAATTAGTATTGCAATTCAGCGGGGAAATGCAGCCAGCGTTCTTGCCACCATTCCACGCGGACGGGACTTATATCCCTATCCTTAATATTAATTTTATTTTATATGTTGTAAATATTTTTTCGAATAAATGTATATTTAAATACCTACTTACACTGTGAGGAACTGTTTAAATAATGTGAGTATACCATCTTTTTGAAAGTGATCTGTTTGGCACTTGACGAATTTCTACCGGCAAATTGTTCCACAGATTTGCGGCTACTACTGCAAAAGAGTTAGACTGAAAGCCAGAGTGATGAGAAGGGATAGATAGAACAGAATTATGGGACGAACGGAGATTTATTTATTTATTCAAGGAACAAAAGGTACAATCATATTTATAATATTACTAAAAGTAACACATGGTTATTGTCCTTTTTATTACAGACCATTACAGCATGCATTAATCATAACGTCTTTCAAAATACATTAAAGTTATTGAAAAAAAAAGAAATTATATAAAATTAAATTAAGTTAACCTAACAAGACCTAAAACTAAAAGGAAAATAAAAAAAATAAAAAAATAAAATCTTAAATTAACAATAACACCCTAACCCTATCCAAACACAATTAAACACAACTAACAACTATGTTATGACTTATGAGATCTGTTATGAAATGAGGAAAGATAGCAAAATTTGTCCTTGAGGTAATGAGGTAAGAAATAATATATAAATATATAATAACACAAGCACTCCTAATCTTGGTCTTGATCTTGGTCTTGTGCAAGAGTCTCGCAAGATTTCTGCAAGATTCTTACTCTGACTCAATATAATTTTTATTTTCCAATTGTACTAAGGAAATCTCTCTCCTCGATGTCTTTAGGGTACCAAACTAGAGAAATATCACAAATAAATTAAAAAAAGAGTCGACCAGTGTGCTTAGTGTAACATGCAAGTTTCGGAAAACGTAACTGCTGTAGTTACGTTTTTTTATTTTACATTGCGTGTTATTGCAAGTTTGGCTATAATAACAGGCAATGAACATCGAAAATTCAGTAAAAAAACTCTACGTTTGCGTTTACGAAATTTCACTGTCACACTAGGCATACAGGAATCAAACCCTGTACCTCCAAGTTCCACGGAATTAACCGCTAGACCTCAAAGGCATTAGGTATAGGTAGGATTTAGGTATACTAAAATAAACATACATATCTTCACGCCAGATCCCTTGCGGGGTAGGCAGAGACAATTGAGCGCCATTTGACACGATCACGACATACTTCTTTCGCTTCGTCGACATTCATTAACCTCTTCATACATGCCCTTTGGTTACGAAGACTTTTTAACGCACGTATTTGATCGTGATATGTGAGTCTCGGTCTGCCAGGGCCTCTTTTACCTACAACTTTCGCATTATATATCTGGTTCGTCAATCTTTCATCGCTTATCCTTTCAACATGCCCGAACCATCGTAGCATGCCTTTCCTTATTTTTGTCCCTATGCTTTCCTTCATACCAACCCTTTTCCGTATTTCGACGTTACGTATGCGGTCCGCCAAAGTGACGCCACATATCCGCCGCAACGACCGCATTTCTATTGCATTAACCCTACTCTCATGCGTATTCTGACGTATCCACGTCTCGCTTCCATACATCAGTGTTGGTACCAACATGGCATTGTGTATGGCGAGCCGAGCTTTGTCACTGACATTTCGACTGCCGATCAGTGACCCCAGGGCACCGTTAACAATATTTCCCGCGTTCACTCTTCTTTCAACGTCCCTATCGTACTTCCCATCCGCAGTGAAAACACTGCCCAGATATATAATTTCATTTACTTGTTCTAGAGTTTCATCATCAATCTTTATCGTCACGGTTGTCATCCTTCTTCTTTCAAACACTAGTACCTTGGTTTTTCTCGCATTCAAACGGAGTCCTTTTTCTGCACATCCCTCCTTAAAATTATTTGCAAACGAGCTCTCCCAAGTTCCAAATACATTAACGTATTTTTTTTACCTTAGGACCAAAATATATATTTACGGACTCGACGCAATTAAAATTTATTGAAAACAAAAACCTAACCCCAAAAGTAAACACTTTAGCAAAATTTGGAAAAAATATCTTTGCAAGAGTCTTGCGAGACCGCCTCCGTGGTCTATTGGTAACAAACGTTGCCGTGAACTCGGGAGGTCGTGGGTTCGATTCCCAACGGGGGCAAGTTGTACATTGTATAATATGTATATATTTACAAAAAAAAAAGTATAATATGTAGTTTATCAACCATCTAGTTTCCGTAACACAAGCCTCGTTGCTTACCACGGAAACTAGATGGCGCTGTGTGACCTGTCTGGAAATATTTATATTATTATTTATTATTATATCAGTAGTCTTGTTCTTGGTCTTGCAATACAATTCTGTCTTCTTTATAATATTATAGTGTAGATTATACGAGCGAAGCCGGGATAAACAGCTAATTTTAGTATAATATGTTTCACAATTGGTTCTGTAGATAAATAAAACAATAAAATAATAAATAAGTTTTCCTTCATAATCATTAATGTTTAGGACAAATTACACAAAAAACCTTCTTATAATGAACTTCCTTATTTGGTTTGTACGTGATGTAAATTTAACCTCATTTTAATATAAAAATTAAGGAAAAAAAAAGTATCGTCACGACCGTAACTAATAGGTGGGGTGGATCAAAGAGTATATCATATAAGTCATAGTAACAATAGTACTCAAACCATAGTGTTAGGGATTGGTGTCAGTCACACATGTGTAACTCCAGTTGATAACATTCATGGAACTTGAGTGCGTTGTACCATCAGCCGTCAGCACATGTAATGTTATTCCAAGGAATATATCTACCTTTAATTTTATTAAAATAGTTTAGGCGTGAATAATGAATGTTATACTCTATAGTTAATGAGCCCGCTACCCCCAATTACTTAAAAGAGTGCTTCACTTATCTTGGCGCTACCCATGACAAAACTCTCCGTTCTTCCTCTAATTCTACTCTGTCCATTCCCACTCACCATTCTTCTTTTGTCTCAAAGTCCTTTGCAGTTGTAGCCGTAAACCTCTGGAATCAGTTGCCTAAAAAAATCCGGCAGGCCCCGAGCAGGGCTATCTTTAAAAAACTTGTATATGCACACTGCATGAAGTCGTGATAAACTTAGTTTATTTCTGGCGTTGCTGATAATTATACTTGTATTTAATATGGTTATAGATAGTATTACATTTTATTTTATATGTATGTATATTATTATTGTTTATATGTGTAGTTTATTTGTATGTATTTGCATGTAGTATTAGTATGTAGATATGTAAATATATGTCATTATATTGTCTAATTAAGCCTGTAATTGCACCTACCTTTCATTGTTTAATTGCTCTTGTTGTCCCGAAGGTTTGACTGTCATAGAATGCCTAGCGGCATTAAGTCCGCCTTTGTACTTTGTGCAATAAAGATTTAAATAAATAAATACGAATCTAACAGACAAAATATATTTATTACATTGCATACTTATACATTATTTTACAGACAGATGCAAGGAATATTTCTACCAGATTTTATCAAAATCGGTTAAGTATTATATGCATGAAGGACTGACAAACATACATACACACATACAGGTGCATACATCTGTAATCTTTATAGACAAGGCAGGATGATCTAAACTTGGGTGTATCCCATTTGTTCATAATATTAGGTGAAGACAAATTTATTGGCATTCGATGAATTTATATATTGGTATGTTATTTATACTTATTATTGTATATTTATGATTGATTTGAACTATTATTATTATTCTTATTTCGTACTCTGCACCCATTATATACTCTCGGTTTTTAGGCCGGATTTTAATAATGCTCGCGAGCCTTAGCTAAGGGAGCATTATTTATGGAAGTGAGTGAATACTTTTAATTTTGATCTGGTTCTGTTTGTAGAAATTTTCTTACAAATTTGACAAATGCAGTGTTAAGTATTGTGGCTTTCTGTAATGAGATGTATGTGTGTGGGGATAAATCTAGTAGTTGAAGTGATTGCTGTAGGTTTTTAGGGTTTTTTTTTTTTTTTTTCCGTGCGCGTGCCGTTTCCTTCGTGTGTAGATGAATGGTGTTTGTTTAAAGGTGGCGCTCTTCTCCTGTCCAACCAATGCAATTGCACTCAACTCGACAGCTAAAAAAATATTTATAAACAAAAATTCCAAAAATTCATACACCAAAACTTACACACTTGACAGACGAGAATTTTTGGAAAAAAATTGTTCACAAATAAAGCGCAGTGGCCGTCCCACATTCTTAGCAGGAACTCTGAGAGACCGTTAGGATGTTCTCGGAAAAACTCAGCACTACTCTTAACGTACAAAATACAAAACTTTTATTAACAGGGTTCAAAGCTTGTTTAAATTGCAATACTGATTCTTTGAGCGAAGAAAGAGCCAGCCCTCTTGTCACCGGAGGAGACGGCAAGACGCGGTGTTATAATAATAATAATAAATTATTTATTTCAGAATTAATACACATTAAATAAAAAGTTAAAAACAAACAGCAAAAATAATAATAATAACAATACGTACCTAATTTAATTTATATATAAATTCATAAATATTTGTAGCGATTGCTGTACATATATAATTTACACATTCCCAGTTACAACCCCAATCCAGCGCTTAACAAAAGCGCTATCAAAGCGCAACGATATCATCCTCAGAATGCTGTTGTCACTGTCTACTCTCTGCAGTATCGACGCTGCCTTTTTGCGGATTATGGCCGGAAATCTATCCACACGCGCCTCCGCAAAAATGCCCGATGCACTGCTGCGTCGAGGCAGTCCCATCAGCATTCTGAAGATATTATTGTATTGGACGCGCAGCGTTGTAGACCCGTTATGTCTTTTAAATTTTTTTTTGCACTTGGACTCCATGGGCCCAGAGTTTCTGCAGCAAACGGCATAAATATGTAATCTTTTAATATACTTGCGCTGCTTGCTTATTGTATTGCTTGTTATATATATATGACAGAATATACTTTCTGTATATTATATATAACAAGTCAAACTCTTTCGCAGTGGTGGCCGCGAATCTGTGGAACAATTTTCCGGTAGAAATTCGCCAAGCGCCCAATAGATCACTCTTTAAAAAGATGGTATATTCACATTACTTAAACAGCTCCTAACAGTGTATGTAGTATATATATATATATATATTAAAAGATTACATATTTATGCCGTTTGCTGCAGAAACTCTGGGCCCATAGAGTCCAAGTGCAAAAAAAAATTTATATATATATATATATATATATATTACTGCGTACATATGTGTAAGTATTGGTGTGTATATTAATATATATTGTTTTATCTTAGATTAAGTTTATTTAATATTTATAATAAGTTTCATATTTAAGCCCTTTGCACCTACCTCATATTCAAAATTCTCTGCATTGTCCCAAAGGTTGGCTGCTAGAGAATGCCTAGCGGCATTAAGCCCGCCCCTTGTACATAGTGCAATAAAGTTTTAAATAATAATAATAATACTTTATAGAGAATAATAGCTAGTGCGCTCGTAGGATATTCTTATGTTAACGAAACTATAGTGTGCTAAAACGTTATTTATTAGTAAATTAGTAAAATTGTTATTATTTGGTACCCAAATAGTTAAGGCGGAAAAATAATATCGTACGTATTGTCCCGGGGTAAATTGTGAGGTCTCTTTTGTAACCAAAAATATAAAAACAACAACATTTTTTTATTTCAATTTGAATTCATCGTATCGTAGTTCAAATCTTAGAAATTTCAGAGTAGACCCAGGTTCGCAATGATTTAGCTCTTTCGTCTTTATTTATTTGTTTGTTTTCGTATCGATGGAGACTGTTTTTAAGATTTCAATATCAATAAAGAATCTGTGATCGGCCAATAAGACGGATAACAATGTGAAATAAAGAATTTAAGGTTTGAAAAATAAATATGTATATTACGAGGGTTTTATGTATTTGCACTCGTCCCGCTCGCACAATCAAACTTACTATGGAATAAAATTACCAAACATTCTTAATATATAAAACAAATAACAGAATAACTATTTATAATATTAGAAAATTTACGAAAAACAAAATAAAAGATAAAACATTTTCCTATACAAAATGTTTTGGTTGTTATGTATTTTTTTTTTTAATTTTATATAAAGGACATTGTACAGAATACATCAGCCCTAAACACGTAATTTATTTGCATAATATATGTTCATAACCGAGTTGGGGATCATCAAATCAGATGCTGCAGAATTTGATGCTTTATTTGGAGTCACTCGCGGCATTATAGCCCAAACACGTCGGGCAAAATATGGGAGTCCACAGCGCGGGAAAACCGCAAAAAATAAACTGCAACTTGTGCCCCATATTTAAAGTCCAATTTATCGTTTTCAATAATTATTCACATTGTAGCACATTATACAACACCACTTTTGACCAATAATATCGACAGCAAATTAATTTACAAAACAAAAACTTGCACTTGACATATCCACGCAAAATGGCGCGAAGAAATCCGGGTTGTTATGTTCTCTTCTCCCGATGGATGATGAATGAGGTGATAGGGAAGGCAAAGGGATCTAGCCCATACAGCCATGTCTCACGTAATATATATTTTCGAGTTAATGAGGCTATCAAACAATTCCAGAAGTTGGAAATTTGTTGCTTTTCTTAGAGAAGTTCACAGTAATATCACCTAACCACGCGGATATGGGTTATTACAGCGCGAAAAAACTAAACATTTTTATGGTATAATTATTAAAAATACAGTAGCCATAGATTAAACCTTAGAATAATTCCAAGGATTAAACAGAGCTTTGTGTAGACTAAAAGCCTAATAAAACTTCAATCAATCTTATTTCGTCCGATGCATTTTTTGTTGACATTTGTTTTTTTAATTTTGTGGGGCACACCTTTTTCGTGTTATCGTCCCAAGGCGTGACATAATATTACATTTACGCGAACAAACATTGGTCATAGGTGTTTTGGGGGGTTATTGAACTTTTTGGCATAAGTTGGCAAACTGTTTTTATCTATAACAGGTTTAAATGTATTGTTTAATAGTATGCTAATTATGGTTTTAAAATATACATAAATGTTTATTTAAATAAATTGGATGCGTCCGTGGTCTAACGGTTAAGACTGTAGATTTTGATGGAGGTAACAAGTTCCATTTCTTGTCGAAATAAAAAAAAACTTATTTCGCCTTAACACTTTTACGTCACTCTCTTTTGACACTAAATCATAAAGTTTCATATGAATGGATATGAAAATGTCACTCATTTAATACAATAATTGATTGACACTTCGGGTGCCGTTGTGTTCCGATTAAGACCCGAGTTTTCCTGATGAAAATACATTATGCACTATATCCTAGGGAATTTATTTATTTATATATTATTTAAGGTATACCAACAAGGTTACAATTAATGCATATCAAGCACTTATTTACAATAATTTATAAGGTCGGAATTGCAACCCAAGGGCAGTGTACACAGCATGCTACACATAGCTACTTGGATGATTAGAGTCAACTGTGTTTTTCAGTTTTAAAATTTTAGGGTTCATCCATTTCATCATTACCAATATATTAATACTATATATACGAGAATAATTATATTATTATTGATGTCAAATTATGTTGAAAGTTATATCATAGGTTATATATTTAATTTAAGTCAAAAAAGTCAATATAAGAATAGTAAAAAGTCACTTAATGTTAGTTTACAATCAATAACACTTGCCTCTTAAATAGACTAACATTTGGGTTGAAAATGTCTAGATTTACAGTAACGCTGGAAAGGTCATTAAATAATCGACACATACGAATAATAGGGTAATATTGTGAATTAATTAAGTATTATGATGCTTGTTCTATGAAAATGTTGGAAATTTTCGAGATATAAAAATAGTATATTTGTTTTGGGAAAATGGATTAAAATCGTTATAAATGTTTTTACTATTTTTCTCTGTCCAAAAATAGGTATATGAAAGAGAAGAGAAGACAAATTTCTAAGCATTCCATGGATTCACCGTGCGGGTGCCGGGTCCATCGTGTGTGGGTAAGAGATGAGAAGAATGGTGTCTCGGGCTTGCGACCGACAATAGGCTGGTTTAAGAAAAGGAGGACTCCCTTTTTTATTTTATTGCGCGATAATAAGCTCACCATCCACCATTCCACTTCTCTCCCTACCCAACCAACCAACTGTATGATTCCGTTAATGCCGTCTTGGAAGCTCCTATTTTATTTCCTAGTAAGTTTATAGACTTAATTTCCTAAAAGTACACACTGACTTAAATTATCTTTAAAGATGTTGTATTGTGCGAATGAGAGATATACAAAACCTTTTATAAAATATTATTAATTTATCTGTTGGGATTCCCTAGCCCCTTCCCACCTTCACGGAACTTCTGCAGATCAGCAAGCGTCGAAAATATGAAACGATATGCAATAGTTACTTTTTTCGACGTTTGCTGTAGAAACGATGGGCCCGTGGGGATCGGAACTGAAAGCATTTTATAAAGAAATTGTTTGCTCATCGACGTCTCTGGTGACAATAGGGCTGGCTGGCAGTTTTTTCTCCCAAAAATTAAGTATTATAATTCAAATGGGAAATGCTCCTAGTGTATTGGGCACCATGCCACAATACAGCGAGGAGCTATTTTTTTTTGTAGGTATTTATTTGTTATGTTTTATTATTATTTGTTTTAGGTTAAATTTAGATTTTGTTTGTTAATTTAAAAATAAATGTTTATAATCCAAAATGTTTTTTTTACGTTGACTAAGGAAACTGCCTGGACTCAGCGGTTAAGTCTGTGGATTTAGACTCGGAGGTACAAGGATCGATACCTGGTCAGGACACAATATTTTTTAAAATATTTGTGATATTTCTCGAGTTTGATACGCTAGAGAATTTTTTAGATAGAAGCGGATTCACACTTAGCCAACTTTACTATAGGCCAATCATGACAAGTGGCAAGCTTGTCGATGTATCTAGCGTACCAAACTCGAGAAATATAACAAATAATAATGAATATAATCATATTTATTTATTTAAATAATTAAATATTATTGTGTCTCGACCAGGAATCGAACCCGGTACCTCCGAGTCTAAATCCACGGACTTAACCGCTAGACCACGGAGGCAGTATTATTACAATAAACCTTTGTCTATTTAATAATTTTTCACCATTTATCACTCCTTTCAACATACACATTATTATTCAACAACACACATAAGATTTTATCAGATCATTAGCAGAAAATGAGAATGCCCATTTTTCTTAGAGGAATGGGCCCAATAAAATGTATTGCCAAAATGATATCTTTTTTATTTGATAGTTAATATATTGTGATTTCATAATCTGTAATTAATTTTATTTATTTTACCCTAGCGTAACGACAATTGACAAACACATTTTTTTACGTTAATAATTACATAGTTTCGATCCCGCCGATTTGAAATCCAATGTTTTATCTATAATAAAGTACCTGGTCATAAATAAAGAACCTAATCGTATAAATAGTGATTTGTAACTATTTCATACATAAATTTTAACCAATTGACTATTTAATTAAATTTTATTTTAATGCTGGGGTAAAAGAGATATTGTAATTCAATTAAAAAAAAAACACAATTAATTGTTATGATTATTGAATTATATTTAGTTGAGGCACGCTACCAAAAATTTGGGGCCGGTTTTGGGCAATCGCTTTTGCAAGCTTAAGCAATGGCCTGGATATATCTGCCGCAGAACCGACGACCGATGGGGCGAACAGTTTTTAGAGTGGAAACTGACTGACGCAGAGAGGGACCTGCCTGTTAGTCGGATAACTTAAAGAAGGTCGATGGCAGGGGTTGGATGAGGGCTGCAAAAGACCGAGTCCAGTGTGAAGCCTACCTATATCCAGCAGTAAATGTAACTGTATTTTTAAGTATGAAATAAACATTAGTAATAAATATCTTATGCCTTATGATTTGATATCCATAAATTAATAAACTGACATTTCTTTTATTTCGTACGATTAGATATTTAAAATAAATTTATTGATTAAATTCATGTTTTATCCGCGAAAAGATAAATATTATATGCAATGACTTATATGTGAAAACTGGTCTTTGTTGTAACACCGATATCCCACACTACAGGCTAACCTCGTGTAGGGATCACAATCACATCACCCTATATTGTTCACCTAAATTACTGTATAATATTTATTAGTTTAAATAAATACATTTAATTAATATTTAATTTATTTGTGATATTTCTCGAGTTTGGTACGTTGGAGACATCGACGAGTTTGCCACTTGTCATGATTGGCCTATAGTAAAGTTGGCTAAACGTAAATCCGCTTATTTATAAGCGTGGTTTCTGACCACCCCGAAGGGGAAACGGTCGTGATGATACAGATAAATTACATATGTCCCGTGGTCAAGCGGTCCTCTTGTTTCAAGCGGTTATTTTTATATAAATATCATCATGGCAAGCTTACAATATTAGTTGAAAGTAAAAATTGGCATTTGACAATAGCATATACTTTCAACGAAAACAATAGATAGGTGGTAAATTTCCCACTCTGCCGGGGCGGGGAAGTATACACCGATCGTGCTGATAATCCCAGTAAAGTGTATCCAAAAATTTCGGGATCAGGCTCTAATTGCCGTCATGCCCAGTCAAGCCGGCATACTGTCTGATTCCAGTTGCTAACATTCATGGACCGCGCGCGCGAAGTCACATGTCGTGCTAGAAATAATAATAATAATAAATTATTTATTGTACAGAAACGAAAATAGTGTGGGTACAAAGGCGAGCTTAATGCTATAAATGCATTTTCTACCAACTAACCTTTGTGAATGGGGAGCCATTATAAGCGGGTGCAGAAATACTATTGTGATCAACAATAATGAAATATATAAATACATACTAGTTAAATATACATATTGAATAAATACCTATCGAAGTACATAGTAGAAAGTTATGGTAAGTTATTCTGTTTATGGCGTAAAAAATTGTATAACTTGTCTTTAAATATTTTGAGAGATGGAGCTTGTCTGATTACCAAAGGTAGTCTGTTCCACTGGCGAGCTGCAGATACCGAAAAGGAGTCTGAATATCTGCTGGAAGAGTGGGGAGGGATTTTAAGTAAGTTGTTATGGGAAGAATAATAATAAATAAATAAATATTTCCAGACAGGTCACACAGCGCCATCTAATTTCCGTGGTAAGCTACGAGGCTTGTGTTACGGAAACTAGATGGTTGATAAACTACATATTATTCTTTTTTTTTTTTTTTTTGTAAATATATACATATTATACATATAAACACCCAGACCGAGACAAATTATACAATGTACAACTTGCCCCCGGTGGGAATCAAACGTTTGTTACCACTAGACCACGGAGGCGGTCAATGAAGTGAATGAAGTGAAAAATCGTGCGAGTCACAAATAAATTTAAAACGAGCTTAGCTAGTATAAAAAAATATATGTGGATTTCACCTGGTTCTGAGACGAATTCTCCATTAACGTTTATGCCGTATTCGTCTAGTGGCACGTTTTATTTAAAATGACTCGACCTAAAACATAAGTCAATTGTATTGAGTAATATATTTCATGTCAAAGACGTAACCGCTTTGGAATTTCGAGAGGACAGTTGGATAAGGCCTACCTTTAGAACTGACAATAAAAAAAAAAGGTTCATTATCCTGTTTCCAATTCCAATTCTGTTACGTAAAAGTTGGCTTAGAAATTAAGTTTACAGGATTACGTAAGAAAAATAAAATTGGAAAAAAGTAATGTTTTGTTACAACAGGAGTTCAAAACCTGAATAAATTTAAAATTTACATGACATAATAGATTAAAAAAAATATATCTTATAACTAGACCTATCACCCGATTTATTTATTTATTTAAAAACTTTATTGCACAAAGTACAAAGGCGGACTTAATGCCCGAAGACATTCTCTGACAGCCAATCCTTGGGGACAAATTTGATCAAATGTAGGTGCAATCATAAAGATAATAAGAGAAATAAATAACTATTTAAATTAACAGCAAATTAATATATTCTTACTTACAATATATATGGAATAAAACTAAATACTAAATACTAATACATACATATTATTATACATAAATATACATATATACTACTTACTAACGCTGTGTGGAGCTATTTAGAAAGTGTGAAAACACCAGTTTTTTGAATAATGTTCTGGTAGTTGCTTGCCGTATGTTAACAGGTAGATTATTCCACAAATTAGTAGTAACAACTACAAAAGAGTTAGACACAAATGAAGAATGATGAGAAGGGACAGATAGAAGAGAGTTGTTAGCAGAGCGAAGGGATTCAGGCTTGACGTCCACTTCTGGGACACAACGTATCACTATCACTGCATATTGTAAAACTAAATCCTTCGCCGCTGTCTATCTGTCTCTTAGGGATAAACTCAAAAACTACTGCACCGATTTTTATGCTATTTTCACCAATGGATAGTGGTTCTCAAAAAAGGTTTTGGTATATAATTAGTTAAGTTTTTATATACATTAACGATCTGTCATGGAGGTGTCGGAAAAAAATAATCCGTCTGGGAGCTATCAACAAAAACGCTGCCTAAACGCTTTGAGATATAACAAAATAATGTATGGTGGAATTGTGTATCTTATATAGCTCTACAGAAATGTCGGCGATGGCATATGTCTGTCTATAAAGGATAACATACTATATCCATTTTAATACTAAAAAAATAGGCAATTATAATGCGATAATAGGAGAGCTATTCACACAAATACGGTATTAATTTTTATCATTTTGAATACGTTAGTTGGCTTGACCATTTCATGAAGATTATTTTTTCCTTTTACACCATGCAAATTAAATAAATACCTTAGGAGATATAGCAAAATCAAAATAATGCGCATCGAAATTAATATTGTGTCGTCGTTTACACAGACGAAGCCCGGTAAAACAGCTAGTATAGTATAATTGTTGGTTAAGTTTCGATGGGGCTCATAATGGGTCATCATCATCATCAGCCTGTGTCTCTCCACTGCTGGATATAGGCCTCCCCCAAGGCTCGCCATTTTACACGATCTTCTGCCACCCTCATCCATCCCCCACCAGCGACCTTCCTCAGGTCATCTGTCCATCTGGCGGGGGGTCGTCCCACACTGCGTCTTCCAGTACGTGGTCTCCACTGCAGGACCCGTTTACTATATCGTTCATCGCTTCTGCGACAGACGTGTCCAGCCCATTGCCACTTCAACTTGCTAATTTTGAAAGCTATGTCGGTAACTTTGGTTCTTTGACGGATGTCAACGTTTCTGACTTTATCCTTCAGAGAAATGCCGAGCATAGCTCTCTCCATAGCTCGCTGAGCGACCTTGAATTTATGTATCAGACCCACCGCCAGCGTCCACGTCTCTGCTCCATACGACATAATCCATAATGGGTAAAAAAGCCTAATAAAATTAGAAAAAGTTTTTTTTTTTAAAATAAAACCTGCACAAATTTTTAAAACCTGCAATTATCATATTATTTGGGTATTAAAAAACTTGAATGCATTGTTATTTTAAAACCGGATTTTTATAACTTTGGAGTGATCGACCTCTTGTTGTTAGTGATACATAGGTTTATCTAGTTAGTACTTAGAATATTTACTTTTAGATAGCCCGGTGGTGGATCGGTATCGCGGTGGTTGCTGGTTGTAAGAATGCGTTCCTTAAATCCTTTGTAGGTCGGTTCAAACCCACCCGACATGTCCCGGTTCCACTAATACCAACTTGTGGAGTCGTTAATAAATTGTCATTAAAAATTGACATCATATCCTCGCCAAGCCGTCTGGCCAGCGTGGCGAGGGTAGGCCAATTTCTCCAGGTAAGTTGTTCTGGAAGGCTCATCTCCAGCATTCAATTATAAATCACAACAAACAAAAGCATATTTCTTATATGAGCTTGTCGCAGTTTAGACAGTAATTTTTTTACCCTAATTTTAAATAATTATAATTTGCTCCAAATCACTGCCAATGGGCGAAGTGCCAAGGATACTGGCAGCATTGCCATTCAACATCCTTTGGCCCTAATATTGCCCAGCCCTTTTGTCTACCGAGGTGTTGACGAGCTGTTTTGATAACGCCTTGAAAATATTTAAATCAATATTTTAATTTCAATTGAATATAATGATCCTCAATTTTTTGACATTATTGTTCTTAACTCTATCTAATCCATTTGTTAATCTAAGAATACTCATGTTTTATTCACATTGCTATTAACATGTAGCTTTTGACGAATGGGTTTAACGATAAATTGTTATTACTTTATATTTTTGTGTAAGTAATATTTAATCAATAAAATAAAATAGATGGTGTTCAAATTAATTGGCACTCTACGGGCTCTATAGAAAAACTATTCCGGTATATAGCGATTAAGTCACTAAATGAGAATACCCATTTTTGTTAGAGAAATGGGCCCAATAAAATGTTCTCGTGTCATAATGATTTCTTTTTTATGTCATAGTTAATATATTGTGATTTCATAATCTGTAATTATTGTTATTTATTTTACCCTAGCATAACGACAATTGACAAAAACTTTTTTTTACCTTGATAATTACATACAAATTCTATAATAAAGTACCTGGTCCATAATAAAGAAGCTAATCGTATAAATAGTGCTTTGTAACTATTTCATACATAAATCTTAATCAATTGTCTATTTAATTAAATTATATTTTAATTTATTTATTTTATTTATTTATTTTGGAAAACTTACAGCTAAAATACATGTATATGAAAGAAATATAATACTATAAAGCCGATGACAAGAATTCACAGATAGATACAAAATAAAGCATGCAAAAAAACTCTAGAGAAGAATAATAGAAATAGTAGACAAGAGAAACAATAATAGACACGATAAAATAAAACAATATTACCTGAGAAATGTATCTAAACTGCCAAACAGAGAAAAAATAAAAATAAACACATATAACAATCAAAACCAATAGAAATCAATATGCCCAGACCAAACTACAAGTCCACAAACTCGAAGTGCCCATTCGTCATCGCTCGTCTAACCATCGAAGTGTTGGCATTGAAAAGATCGACATCTAATGCTGGGGTAAAAAAGATTTTGTAATTAAATTTAAAAAAATCACAATTAATTGTTATGATTATTTAATTGTATTTTGTTGAGTCACGCTTTTTGCACGTTTTGGGCAATCTCTTTTATTTGTGTACAATGTATGTTCCTGCCATAATATATCCAGAAATGAATAAAATTTAAAAATCGGTAGGGTTCGATTCCTGGTCGGGACGCAAAAATATTTATTAATGTAAATAAATACATTTAATTAATATTTAATTTATTTGTGATATTTCTCGAGTTTGGTACGCTGGAGACATCGACGAGCTTGCCACTTGTCATGATTGGCCTATAGTAAAGTTGGCTAAATGTGAATCCGCTTATTTATAAGCGTGGTTTCTGACCACCCCGAAAGGGAAACGGTCGTGATGATACTTTACTATAAAAGATAAATTATTGAATCAGGTCTGAAAGGGTTGAATTCAAGGGTGCATGAATAGTTTCTGGACTAAACAAGTTAATAACCTCTGCCGCGTCCGTCTGTCTGTTCGCGATAAACTCATAAACTACTGCACCGATTTTCATTCTGTTTTCACCAATCGATAGAGTGGTTCCCGAAGAAGGTTTTAGTATATAATTTGTTAAGTTTTAGTTAAGGGGTCGAAAAATAAGCCGTCTGGGAGCTTTCAACGAAAACGCTGCCTAAATCCTTTGAAATATAACAAAATAATGTTTGGTGAAATAATATATCTTATATAGGTCTGTAAAAAAGTGCCGATGGCATATGTCTATCTCCTAAGGATAACATCATCATCAGCCTGGCTCGCCACTGCACGCTGTCTTTTGCAACCCTCATCCAACCCCCACCAGCGACCCTCCTTAGGTCATCCGTCCATCTGGCGGGGGGTCGTCCCACTCTGCGTCGTCCCGTACGTGGTCTCCACTCCAGAACCCGTTTGCCCCATCGGTCGTCGGTTCTGCGGCAGATGTGTCCGGCCCATTGCCACTTCAGCTTTCTAATTTTGAATGCTATGTCAGTAACTTTGGTTCTCTGACGAATTTCAACGTTTCGAATTCTATCCATCAGAGAAATACCAAGCAAAGTTCTCTCCATAGCTCGCTGAGCTACCTTGAATTTGTGAACCAGACCCACTGTCAGTGTCCACGTCTCTGCTTCGTACGACATTACGGGGAGGACGCACTGGTTGAAGACTTTTGTCTTCAAACACTGTGGTATGGACGATGAGAAGATATGTCGAAGTTTCCCGAATGCCACCCATCCTAGCTGAAGAAGGAAGGATAACATACTATATCCATTTTAATAGTTTAAAAAATGGGAAATTATAATGCGATAATAGGAGAGCTATTCACACAAATACGGTATTAATTCTTATCATTTTAAATACCATTTGGCTTGACCATTTCATAAAGATTATTTTTTCCTTTTACACCATGCAAATTAAATAAATAACTTAGGAGATATTTTAAAATCAAAATGATGTGCAACGAAATTATTTCGTGTCGCCCTTTATATGGGCACAGCCGGGTAAAACAGCTAAAAAGTATCATCACAACCGTTTCCCTTTCGGGGTGGTCAGAAACCACGCTTATAAATAAGCGGATTCACATTTAGCCAACTTTACTATAGGCCAATCATGACGAGTGGCAAGCTCGTCGATGTCTCCAGCGTACCAAACTCGAGAAATTTTCATTCATTATTCATTACAGCCCCTAGAAGACAACACAGCGTCCCAGACCTCCACTGCTGGAGATGGGCCTTCCAGAACATATATCTGGAGAATTTGGCCTACACTCGCCACGCTGGCCAGACGGATTGGCGAGGATCTCGAGAAATATCACAAATAAATTAAATGTTATGTAAATAAATACATTTACATTGATAAATATTTTGTGTCCCGACCAGGAATCGAACCCGGTACCTCCGAGTCTAAATTCACGGACTTAACCGCTAGACCACGGAGGCTACAGCTAGTATTTAATAAAAGCTTTACGACGAGCAAACTGCAAAAAATAATATGGTCCAGCTACGATGTTCTAGGTGAATCACTGTGCGGTTGGATAAAAAGCTAATAAATCAATAAATTCGGATATCAATTTTAATATTCGTAATAAATAAGATGTTTTAATATTTAATGGTTTTCTAAAGTGCCAGGTTTCTGCATGAGGTCATTAACTTCTACGGTCTGTTGGGGCCAAGACCCGTTGTAAGTTGACTCGGGGTACTCCTTATACCCTGGGTTGTATAATGGGGACTGTGTATTCTGCATTTGTATGCACAGATTTTGCACCTTTAGCGGGTGCCATGTTGTAGGAGTCCTTATTATTATTATTATTATTTTATTTAAAACTTTATTGTACTATGTACAAAGGGAGGGCTTAATGCCGCTAGACATTCTCTGACAGCCAACCTTTGGGACAATAATAAACATAACTTAGATCGATGAGTAGGTGCGAAGACGTATTGAAGACTGATCATTATTAAATAATAACTAAATTTATTAATAATATATATACTACATACTAGTAGTACTTACATACATACATATATACATAACTATACTACATACAATATCCACTTATACACGCTGTTGGGAGCTGTTTAAGTAATGTGAGTATACCATCTTTTGAATATTATTCTGTTGGATGCTTGCCGAATATTGACCGGCAAAGTGTTCCAAAGATTTACTGCAACAACTGCAAAAGAGTCAGACATGAAACCAGAATGATGTGAAGGAATGGAAAGGACAGAGTTGTGTGACGAACGAAGAAACCGATCATGAAGAGAAGAGAGGTAGGTAAATTTGTCCTTGAGGTAATTCGGAGTCGCAGGCTCATTTAAAATTGAGTAAAGTAAACACACGATTCTGACCGTAGCACGGTACTTGGAGATGTGATCATATTTGCGAAAAAAAATAAGATTTAAATGAAGAAATTTAAATTATATTAAATATATATATATATATATATATTACAGGCATTTATGAAACGTCGTTAATTTAATTATTTTGAATTATTCTACTCCTGCTAGTGAAAGACTAAGCAGAAGTGGTCCAAGGAGTAAGCTGTTAGCAGAAGACCAGCAGCTTAGCAGATTCCAGTGACCTGTTAATGTTTAATCTGACTAATAACGGTAAGTAAAATTCAGCTTTATCAGATTTACAAAATAACTTATACAGAACTACACCACAAAGATCAATTATAAATAATAATAATAAATATTTCCAGACAGGTCACACAGCGCCATCTAATTTCCGTGGTAAGCTACGAGGCTTGTGTTACGGAAACTAGATGGTTGATAAACTACATATTATACTTTTTTGTAAATATATACATATTATACATATAAACACCCAGACCGAGACAAATTATACAATGTACAACTAGCCCCCGGTGGGAATCGAACCCACGACCTCCCGAGTTCACGGCAATGATTGTTACCACTAGACCACGGAGGCGGTCGTATTATTATGTATGTTTAAGTATTTGTTTTTATTTCTAATGCACCCGCAATCGTCTACCACACTCCCAAAGGTTAGCTAGTATAAAATGCCCAGAGGCATTAAGTTCGCCCTTGTACTCAACTGTTAAGTTTTTAAGTGCAATAAAGAATTTATAAATAAATCTATAGTTAAACATCGATGAAATAACAGGCCATAAGGTCAGTTTATCGCATTTTTTTGTGGTTTACTAGTGTGTAATAAATATAATATTTATCCGTTTTGGTGCATTTCATAATTTAAAACAGGAACTGTCAATCAAATTCGAGTAAAAGATGAAAATCAGCTGTCAATATTTTCCCTATAAAAACATAAGACGCATTGAAGACATTATTAGTGCTACTGTTTCCCTACTACTGATTAAAACCAACGTTATTATGGAGCGGCGACGTCATTTAAGCAGGGAAGAAATGATCAGAGCCGTGGGAATGATAGAAGCTGGTTCCCGGCAACGTACTGTGGCTTTAGCTCTGAATACAAGTCAGAGTGTTATCAGTCGACTTTGGACACGTTACCGAACCACTGGTACCGTGGCTGAGCGCCATGGAGGACGGTATCGCTGCACCACACGGAGACAAGACCGATACATTCAAATCACAGCTCGAAGAACTCCAACAATAACCGCCATGATGTTAGCCGTGAGCCTTCATCGCTCTTCAGGGAACTTAATTAGCGACCAAACAGTCAGAAACCGCTTGCATGAAGTGAACCTTCATTCCCGAAGACCGCTACGGGTACCACCTATAGCAATGCACAATCGTAGGACTCGATATCAATGGGCTCTTGAACACAGAAATTGGACAGAAGAACAATGGCGTTTCGTGTGCTTTTCTGATGAGTCTCGTTTTGGTATGAGGCCGGATACAAGACGTATACGACACTGGAGAACCCCTGGACGCCAACAGCGATTAAAATCCTGCCAGGAAGTCCATCCTTATAGTGGTGGAACCATCATGGTATGGGCGGGTATTTCGATCGGCGGAAGAACTGAGTTGATTTGGATCTAGACACTTTTGATGTGTGTATATTGTGATTTCATAGTTAATATATTGTGATTTCATAGTTAATATATTGTGATTTCATAATCTGTAATTTATTTTATTTATTTACACTAGCATAACGATAATTAACCAAAAGTTTTTTTCATCTTTATAATTACATAGTTTCTATCCCACCAGTTTCAAATTCAATGTTTTATCTGTAATAAAGTACCTGATCATAATAAAGAACCTAATAGTAAAAATAGTGTTTTGTAACCAATTGACTATTTAATTAAATTATATTTTAATGCTGGGGAAAATCAGATGTAGATATTAAATTTAAAAAAAACGCCTTGAAAGATACGATTATTGAATCATATTTTGTTGAGGCACGCTCCAACAAAGTTGGGGCCTGGTTTTGGGAAATCTCTTTTAGTTATCAGTATCTTAAGATTACATTACCTGGTAATCCACATCTAGAGACATCGACGAGCTTGCCACTTGTCATGATTGGCCTATCTATAGTAAAAGTTGGCTAAATGTGAATTCGCTTCTTTATAAGCGTGGTTTCTGACCACACCGGAAGGGAAATGCTCGTGATGATACTTTACTCTATGTTAGTTAATCTATGTTAAATGTATATATTATTATTATATATTTTTATTGGCATTTGTGTATTAGTATGTAAATTATTAATAATAAATAAATAAATATTTCCAGACAGGTCACACAGCGCCATCTAGTTTCCGTGGTAAGCTACGAGGCTTGTGTTACGGAAACTAGATGGTTGATAAACTACATATTATACTTTTTTTTTGTAAATATATACATATTATACATATAAACACCCAGACCGAGACAAATTATACAATGTACAACTTGCCCCCGGTGGGAATCGAACCCACGACCTCCCGAGTTCACGGCAATGATTGTTACCACTAGACCACGGAGGCGGTCGTATTATTATGTATGTTTAAGTATTTGTTTTTATTTCTAATGCACCCGCAATCGTCTACCACACTCCCAAAGGTTAGCTAGTATAAAATGCCCAGAGGCATTAAGTTCGCCCTTGTACTCAACTGTTAAGTTTTTAAGTGCAATAAAGAATTTATAAATAAATCTATAGTTAAACATCGATGAAATAACAGGCCATAAGGTCAGTTTATCGCATTTTTTTGTGGTTTACTAGTGTGTAATAAATATAATATTTAATGGCCTGTGACTCAGCGGCGGTATCGAATTTTATTGAGATTTTTTTCAAATTCACAAAGAAATGAAAAATATTTTTGATTTGAAAATATTGCAAATGTCGTCATCGTTATCGATGAGTATTTTGGTTTTTCCTTTTTTGTTCCGCAAACGCAGTGTCCAGATGCTGTGGGGTCACATGTCGTGTTTAAATGATAAAGCTCCTAAGCTAAAAAGAAATAAATAATAAAACAAATGGGTAGCTAATAAATTTTAATGGATAAAAATTTTTTTGGGAAGCTGCGCCACATGATCTTATTAAACATACCGCAGTGTTTGAAGACGAGAGTTTTCAACCAGTGCGTTCTTCCAGTGCGGAGCAGAAACGTGGACACTGACAGTGGGTCTAGTCCACAAATTTAAGGTCGCTTAGCAGGCTATGGAGAGAGCTATGCTCGGTATGTCTCTGATGGATAAAGTCAGAAACGAGGAAATCCGTCGGAGAACCATCGGAGAGTTACCGATATAGCTTTCTAGAGTGGAGACCACGTACGGGAAGACGCAGAGTGGGTCGACCCCCCGCTCGATGGACGGATGACCTAAGGATCGTGTGAAGTGGCAAATCTTGGAGGAGGCCTATATCCAGCAGTGGAGAGACACAGGCTGATGATGATGATGATGAATCTCTTCTTTCCATGAGAAATCTCTTCGCTCTTCTCACAACTCCCTTCTATCTGTTCCCTCACATCATACTGCATTTGTCTCCAACTCTTTCGTAGTAGTTGCTACTAATTTATGAACGACGTTCCTGTCATCATACGGCAAGCAACTACCAGGTCATCTTTTAAAAAACTGGTGTATTCACACTTCTTAAATAGCTCCTGACAGCGTTGGTAAGTAGTATATATGTATGTTTATGTATAATAATGTGTATTATTAGTATTTAGTATATTATGATATATGATGTAAGTATATATTAATCCTATTAAATTAACTTTTATAATTATAATTAATAAAATTAAAAATAAACTAAACTATAAATAAAAAATGTCCTCTAGAGACGTCCTATCCGAGATAGTCCCAAGGAGACTGGCAACATTTCCCCTCTGTATAGCGAGGCTAATACGTTGGCAGAAATAATTGCCAGCCTTCCTGTCTCCAGACCTTTCTGTCAGCCGCTTTGACAACTCCTTGGCGAAGCGCCTCGCTGACGGTCCCCATGGGCCCATCGTCTCGACCCCAAACGGCGTAAACTCGTAACCGGAACCAAGGTTGGCATATTTGCGCAATTTGAGGTTCTCCGCAGAAAAAGCCGTAATAATAATAAATATATTATATGTCGTGATCGTGTCAAGTGGCGCTCAATTGTCTCTGCCTACCCCGTAAGGGATCTGGCGTGAAGATATGTATGTATGTATGTAATAATAAATATAATTATAGTATTATTATTATTTCTATGATTGCACCTATAATTGTTCTAATTTGTCCCTAAGGTTTGGCTGTCAGATAATGTCTTCGGGCATTAAGTCCGCCTTTGTACTTTGTGCAATAAAGTTTTTTAAATAAATAAAAAATAAAAATGAACACTGAAACTATGGTAATGGCGGTTATCATTTTATTCTCCGGGGACGACGATGTGAGACATAGATAATAGTGAGGTGATTTATATAGACGGGACGTAGGCTAAGTTACACCGTGACCCAGTTGTTAGTTATGCTAATTATCGGAAGCTGTCAGGGCTAATCTAGTGCACCAGGTCACTAGCTAGGCTCTTCCGGCGTCTAAGCTTGAAAAACCTTGTTGGCGCTGGTTCAGTGGACTGTATCTAGGCGCGGGGTTGCGGTGATCTTCAAATTAGATACATAGACGATACTATGATAATCGGTGCAATCAACTAACAAGAAAGGAAACTGGTAAAGGAATTCATGCATTTTTCATTGGTACACGCCCCGGGTGGGTTTGTAGGATTTAAGCAACGTGTTCTTACAACCGAGCCACCACGCACCAACGCGGTGATAACAATGATTTCTTCCAAAGAACACGGAGTGGTTTCTACGCGGCCGGCTGTGAGCACGTCTTACCTACTCTGCGCCAGCCTGGCACCACCTTCTGGCCAAGACTAATAGGGACAAGATCCAAAGTCAGCACAACATATCGCTCAGAGTGGTCTCCCGAGCACCATGGTTCGTGCGTAATTCCGTCATAGCTCGAGATCTGGAGATGCCTACTATTGAAGAGTTTGTCGTCGGCCTGACTAGACGTATGTTCTATCGGGCCGACAACGGACACTTCAAGCATCTCCAGAATATCGCTCCGTCTTGCGCTCGGCCCCCCAACAGGAGATCACTTCCTAGAGAAATGCTCCTGGAGGAGAACTGAAGTAGCCGAACCTAGATCCCCTGGGCTCGTGAGCCATACGGTACTGTTATACCAGTAGCTGTGCCCAGCACTAAAGGTGCATGAATTACCAGCTGGTGATTACTCGCTGAGATCCTGCCGGGGAGAATGGGGGAATGTCCCCATCCCCAACCCGGGCCTGGACGACCCCATTGCAAAATACCTACAAGCATGTATAATATTATTGGACGAAAATGCTTTTTTTGTATTGTATTAAATATGCAGTGTGTAAGGATTTTGTTAGTAAGTCGGTCCGGGACCTTGTGCATGCGCCGACCCCGTATAACAATGATGCATAATGATGCTGAGCGCTGCTATTATGTGTGATTCTTCGATCAATCGATGTGTGCATATTTCCTTGACCATAGAGCTATATATATACACAAATATCAGCTTTTACGTATTAATATAGAATTTATACAACGGTATGTAACAATGGCAGCTACGGTATGGCGCGGTAGTGGCTCAGTTGTAAGAACCCTTTCCTTAATATAAAACCCCCCCGCATGTACCAATGAGAAATACACTTCTCTTACGTACATTTGTCATAGATTTACAACACCTCGGAGAACACGTTAAGCCGTCAATCCCGGTTCCACTAATACCATCTTGTGGAATCGTTAATAAATTGTCAATAACAATTGACATAATATTATTAGGTCAACTATTAATCAGTTATTGGTTTTAAAAATAAACTGAAATCAATACTCATTGCTTCTCAGCGAGCATGCTGGCTGCATGCCTGAATCCACCTTTGTTCACCTTTACTATGCAAGGCTGGGATGTTATTATTATTATGTGTATGTGTGTTCGTGCAATGTATGTGTTAAATAGGTTGTATTTTAGTACATCTGTGTCCGTGACGTGCTTTCCATCCGTAAGGCGGCGGCTGAAAATCGGCGCTATGGCCTATCTATAGGTTGTAGCGGACGCCGAGCTGATCGCCTTTTTGTCGCTATACATGTGCTGGTAGGCTAATTATTTTGCGCATAATCTTTTTACATTTTTTTTTTTTAATTTGTATTATGCTATGTTTATGGCTTGGCGACAAATAAATATATTCTTTCTTTCTTCCTTAATATCCTCGCCAAGCTGTCTGGCCAGCGTGGCGAGTGTAGGCCAAATTCTCCAGATATACTCCCATGTCCTGGAAGGCCCATCTCCAACAGTGGGGGTCTAGGACGCTGTGTTCTTGGGGCTGTAATGATTAATAATGAATGAATATATTTTGTTCAATCTATATATTTATAGATCTACGTCATCAGACAAGGCGGTCTTTTTATCTCCGCCGATCGTTTTAGTACTGACATAAGATGACACGTTGATTTATCACTTTATCATTACCTTGCACTTGGCCCTTTATCAAAGCATTATTATACAAACAAATATTGCAATTTCATATTTATAATTGCTCTAGCAGTCTATCAGTGGACCCATGATCTACTGTTTATTGACGAAACCCTTTTTTTTCTTTTTTTTTTAATACGATGAATCGCAAAATCGCCTGACGATACGACCCCAGCCTGAAGGGCCACCGCGCGAGGTAGCACGCCCGAATCACCGTAAGGCCTCCTAAGGAGACCTCAAGGCACCTACGGACTAAAACCCTATAAACCGTCTCTCTTTCACTGTTGGCCCTGCGTGCTTTAACAACTAAGTCTGAGTCGTGGCTACGGAGTGAAGGCACTCGTTCGCCGCGTAAACGAAACCCAGTGCGATCTAATCTCAAATGAAACAACATAGGTAGTTCAATACACAATTATGTAGTATTTTTTTATTTTATTACGAGGGAAAACATAAAACTGTAAATTATTCTTGGTAACTGCTTATTTATATTATTGTGACCATTGCGTCTGAGCTTCTTCCGCTAGATTAGCAAAATGTAGCCCCATTTTGTTGAATTTCGATATTTACGTTAGAGATTATATCATATTTACGAAATATTATTAATAAAATAATAAAAAATATATTTATGGACATAAATATCATTATTTTTAGATTGTAAGCTAAAATGGCCTTTTTACAGCCACGAATTTATATTTATATTTATGGACATAATTATTGTTAGATTGTAAGCTGACATGGCCTTTTTATAGCCACGAATTTATATTTATATTTATGGACATAATTATTATTAGATTGTAAGCTGACATGACCTTTTTACAGCCACGAATTTATATTTATATTTATGGACATAATTATTGTTAGATTGTAAGCTGACATGGCCTTTTTATAGCCACGAATTTATATTTATTTTATAGACATAATTATTGTTAGATTGTAAGCTGACATGGCCTTTTTATAGCCACGAATTTATATTTATATTTATGGACATAATTATTATTAGATTTTAAGCTGACATGACCTTTTTACAGCCACGAATTTATATTTATATTTATGGAGATAATTATTATTAGATTGTAAGCTGACATGGCCTTTTTACAGCCACGAATTTATATTTATGGACATAATTATTATTGGATTGTAAGCTGACAAGGCCTTTTTAGAACCACGAATTTATATTTATATTTATGGACATAA
Organism: Tinea semifulvella; assembly: GCA_910589645.1. NCBI lineage: Eukaryota > Metazoa > Arthropoda > Insecta > Lepidoptera > Tineidae > Tinea > Tinea semifulvella. Next base: position 4,931,112 of record OU342625.1, read on the forward strand.
TTATTATTAGATTGTATGGCCTTTTTACAGCCAATAATTTAATATTAAGTATCTAGCTGTAAGTAAAAACAAATTCCTCGTTTATGGCAACAATGTTTTAGTTATAATTATTGTATTGATGTTGGGTTCGGTCCAGCCATGGTCAATGGTAATACTTTTTTTATTTTTTTTTTATTTTTTTTTTCTTAGCTTGTATGTATTTGTAAAGATGATGCATTTGTTTGTCTTTATATTTTTTGCCTTGCCACGATCGACTGGACTAATAGTCGCGATCGACCTGCTGGCCACTCCTGCTCTAGCTGATTGGCCGGTTGTAAGAACGCTTTTCTTAAAATCCTAAAAAGGTTGGTTCGAATCCATGAGAAATACACTTTTCTTAGATTCACAACACCACAGTTTCCGTGCCTCGGACAGCACGTTAAATAAAAAAATAAATTAAATATATTTTATTTCAGGCATTTAAAAACCCATAATTAATTTAAACAATAATTCTAATTCTAATTTTAATCCAAACTATAATCTAAATAAATTTATAATTAACAAGGTCACGTTAAGTCGTCTCGGTCCCGGTTCCACTAATACCAACTTATGGAATTAAATGGTCATTAAAAATTGATATAAGACCCTCGCCAACCCGTCTGGCCAGCGTGACGAGTGTAGGCCAATTTCTCCAGAAATTTCTAAAAGATCCATCTTTAATGATGAATGACGAAATTGACCGCCTCCGTGGTCTAGTGGTAACAAACGTTGCCGTGAACTCGGGAGGTCGTGGGTTCGATTCCCACCGGGGGCAAGTTGTAGATTGTATAATTTGTCTCGGTCTGGGTGTTTATATGTATAATATGTATATATTTATATAAAAAAAAAAGTATAATATGTAGTTTATCAACCATCTAGTTTCCGTAACACAAGCCTCGTAGCTTACCACGGAAATTAGATGGCGCTGTGTGACCTGTCTGGAAATATTTATTATTATTTATCAATAGTGGAGGTCTAGGTCTCTGTGTAGAGGTTGTGAATGAAAGTAAAGGATCATCACAACCCCGCGCAGTTTACTATAGGTCCATTATGACAAGTGACAAGCTCGTCGATCTCTTTTGCATACTAGTTCATACATGTTCTTCCCATAACAACTTACTTAAAATTCCTCCCCACTCCTCCAGCTGATATTAATAATAATAATAATAAAAACGTTTATTTCAAACACAAGTTCATAACATAATATAGAGCTTGATTAGTGGTTAGTAACAATGTATTATTAAAACTATGTTACTGTTGTTAGTACCTTATAACTATTTACTATGTTTATTACAACTGATGACTGTCTCCATCCAGTGTTCTTGGATGGGACAGTCAAACCGTGCAGCAATTGTTTTCAGAACACTGCTGTGACTACTTCTCAGGCGCTGCAGCAGTGAGGCCATTTTCTTGCGGCGGATCGCGTAGAAGTCATCTGTCCGCGCTTCTGCGAACATACCCGGCGCACTGCAGCGCCTCGGCAGTCCCAGCAGCATTCTGAATGCATTGTTGTATTGCACGCGCAGGACGTTGTAGGCTCGGCGCGTATACGTCACCCACAGACCGCTCGAGTAGAATGATTGGCAGAAGGCCTTGAATAGGGAATATTAAGACTCCTTTTCGGTATCTGCAGCTCGCCAGTGGAACAGACTACCTTTGATAATCAGACAAGCTCCATCTCTCAAAATATTTAAAGACAAGTTATACAATTTTTTACACCATAAACAGAATAACTTACCATAACTTTCTACTATGTACTTAGATATGTTATTATTATTTATGTATATAATTATTTAATATGTAGGATATGTATATTTCATTAGTATATATTTATATTTCATTATTGTTGATCACAATAGTATTTCTGCACCCGCTTATAATGGCTCCCCATTCACAAAGGTTAGTTGGTAGAAAATGCATTAATAGCATTAAGCTCGCCTTTGTACCCACATTATTTTTGGTTCTGTACAATAAAGAATTCATTATTATTAGTATTACTAGACTCGAGAAATATAACAGATAAATGATTGTGTCCCGACCACGAATCGAATCCGGTAGCTCCGCCTTTGCCTAAAACTAACACATAGTGATCATAGATAAAAATAAACTAAGTAATTTATGCCAAATCCGTGACATACGAGTGTGATATATTGAGTCGTTTAACCTCTTTACCATTTACAAGACCTTTCTAGTGTTAACATTTTATTTTACATATAATATATTAATTTTATTACTGTCAAATTATCAGTTAAGTTTTGTTTTTTTTGGCAATCTTCAGCAAGGCGCCTGGCCTAGGAGTTGTCAAGCGGCAAACGGATAGTTCTGGAGACAGGAAGGCTGGTAACAATTTTTGCCAACGTATTAGCCTCGCTATACAGAGGGGAAATGTTGTCAGTCTCCTTGGGACTATCTCGGATGGGACGTCTCTAGAGGACATTTTTTATTTATAGTTAAGTTTATTTTAAATTTTATTATTTAGGTAGCTTTATATATTTTTTTGAAAAAAGAATAATATTGGGCTTAATTTAAAATATATTTATTGACAAAAACCTATTACAGGCATTTGTAAAATCCGCAAAACAGACACTATAAGAACAATTAAGGAACTTTTTTTTTTTTTTTTTTTTCTCTTTTGCATGAGTAGATTTTTATTTTGCCTTGATCTTCTATATCCAATTGTATAAACCAATTGTTGGCTTTATTTATTATATAATATGATTTAAGTTGTACTCTTTGTTAAGCTGTGGTTTATCGAAATAAATAAATATACATGAGAAGTCATAAGAATTATATCCGCCACTAAAAATGAATGAATGATACTTATCCTGCTAGTAGAAGACTAAGCAGCAAAGTGGTCCATAGTATAAGCTGTAGCTTACACCTGATGATAACGAGTAGAAGGGTCTTCTCACACCCCCCCCAGGGGGGAGTGGGGAATCTGTGTCAAGGTATTTGCCTTCTTACAGAGGTTGCATTCGCTTTCCGTAACTACGGACAGGGCATGGGGTAACCATTAAAGGTTGAAGTATACGAGCCAGACAGGATTACGACTCCGTGATTGGTAGCAGGTGACGAGCGTAGCATTGTCTGGCGTCCGGCGGACGGGCGTGCAATGGGGCCAGGTTTCTCACAAGTGGGAAATCTGTTGCCTCTGCGCGCGCGAACATGCCAGCCGCCAGACGACGCCCGAATTCGTCCAGGATGATAACTGACGCCAGCCACTAATGACTGTTGTCACGTTAGGCGTGACATTGAAATAAAACAAAAAAAAAATAAGTAATGGAAGTTAATCTATTGTATGGAAATGAAGTAAGAGATTCTACTATTAAACCGGAGAGGCTTATTAAGCCTTAAGCCAAAACTTAGTGCTATCACTCTTTATGGATCCGTTGACCAAACGTAGGGGTAACTTTCCTCGAACAGCCTGAAGAAGGGGACCCGGAGAGTGCTGCCGAATCCATCTTCTCTTAGCTCTAAAGTCCAGACATAGAATCCTGTAACGCACGAGAAACACGCGTTACGTTCCATCTCCAAATCCACCGCCACTTCAGTCTACACCACGACAAGATACCAGATAGATGGTGAGTCTGCAGCGGTGGTACACAAAATAAAATAGACTAACTGCATGTGGTCATAAAGTGACCGCGTACTATTTTCTATTCAATACTTACCCAAGCTCCGAAGGTGACAGTATCTGGTAGATGAGTAAGGTGAAGATATACTCGTAATGATGTGATGGCCATATATATTAACTAAAGTAATTAAGCAAGACCGGTGTGAAGCAGTCGGTTGTAGCGAAAAGGAAAGTGAATTAATTCTGACAGTTGTTTGATTGTTGTGTAGTCTTTCTTTTTTATGAGTTAATGAGGTTATCATTAAATTCCAGATGTTGCAGAATTTGATGCTTTTCTTGGAGTCACTCGAATTACACCCCAAATACATCGAGTAAAATAAGGGAAGAAGACAAATTTCTAAGCATTCCATGGATTTACCGTGCGGATGCCGGGTCCATCGTGTGTGGGTAAGAGATAAGAAGAATGGTGTCTCGGGCTTGCGACCGACAATAGGCTGGTTTAAGAAAAGGAGGCCTCCTTTTTTTTCTATTGCGCGATAATACGCTCACCATCCACCATTCTACTTCTCTTCCTACCCAACCAAATACTGTATGATTCCGTTAATGCCGTCTTGGAAGCTCGTTCCACGGCAGACCTGCTTAGGCCCAATTCTTTCAGTAAGTGATGCAAAGATTTTGCTGGAACTCCTCTTGCACCAACTTCCACTGCGTAAAGCTGAGTCTTGAACCCGTTCCTGATCATTTCTTCTGTGAGATCATAATATTATAGTGCGGGAAATAAACCGCAAAAAATTAACTGCAAATTGTGCCCCATATATAAAGTCCAATTTATCGTTTTCCATAATTATTCAGATTGAAGCACATTATTAAACAAACCAACACCACTTTTGACTAACAATATCCACAGTAAAGTAATTTACAAAACACAAACTTGCACTTGACATGTCCGCGCAAATTAACACAAAAGACTCCCAGTTGTTTTCTTAAAAATGATGTGAGGCAAAGGATGTCGATTGCAGCCGAAAACGTTCATCCTTGGCCACTTTAATCGTCGGTGCAGCGTCAGTCTCTAGACCTCCGTGGTCTAGTGGTAACAAACGTTGCCGTGAACTCGGGAGGTCGTAGGTTAGATTCCCACCGGGGGCAAGTTGTACATTGTATAATTTGTCTCGGTCTGGGTGTTTATATGCATAATATGTATATATTTACAAAAAAAAGTATAATATGTAGTTTCCGTAACACAAGCCTCGTAGCTTACCACGGAAATTAGATAGCGCTGTGTGACCTGTCTGGAAATATTTATTTATTTATTTATGATTTTATTATGCAGTATGATGCCTGCAAGATGCTTTTTCACACTTTAATTGGTATAGGAGCGAGGAAACAGTGGCTGGGAGAGCCTTCCACATCTTCAACGTGCGACAGATGTAAGAGTCTCCAAATTTATGAGTACGCGTTATGATAGTGGCTAGGGTATGTGGATATTTTGGACTGTGCGTGTTTCATGACTATTGATCTATTCACTCCCCAAAACGATAGATACACTCGTGCAGACAAATAATTCAAAATTTAAACATCATTGTTGCGATCCATAGACGTAAACATAAAAGATATGCCTGGATTTTATTATCATTTATTTTTGTGACAAATAAAAACTGATTTATTTTTTTTATTTGTAGACGTTGGACCTAAAAAAGCTAGTCTAGAACCATGGTTAATTTTTTATTGTTTTTCAGCATATTTGGTTGGGACCCCAGGGCACCGTTAACACTATTTCCCGCGTTCACTCTTCTTTCAACGTCCCTATCGTACTTCCCATCCGCAGTGAAAACACTGCCCAGATATATAATTTCATTTACTTGTTCTAGAGTTTCATCATCAATCTATATCGTCACGGTTGTCATCCTTCTTCTTTCAAACACTAGTACCTTGGTTTTTCTCGAATTCAAAAGTAAATAAATAAAAAAGTGTTTAAATATATGTCCATAACATAAAACACCAAGCCCTCAGTAACACGGGGAGTGCTAAACCCCATTGTTTTGTCATGATAAATGAACCAGCTTACCTGTCACAAGCGGATTAGTCTCCCATTCTCTCATCTCAATCGTCCTGCTATCATAAATTGTACAAATTACAAAAAGTAAATTTGCATTTCAAAAAGGGAGTGGATTTCATAATTCCATGACAATCAGCGGCCATATTATAGGCAATCGGTTACATACATACATATCTTCACGCCAGATCCCTTGCGGGGTAGGCAGAGACAATTGAGCGCCATTTGACACGATCACGACATACTTGTTTCGCTTCGTCGACATTCATCAACCTCTTCATACATGCCCTTTTGTTACGAAAGCTTTTAAATGTGCCTTCAGCCAGTGTTTTATTTATTTGATCGTGATATGTGAGTCTCGGTCTGCCAGGGCCTCTTTCACCCACAACTTTCACATTATATATCTGGTTCGTCAATCTTTCTTCGCTCATACTCTCGACATGCCCGAACCATCGTAGCATGCCTTTCCTTATTTTTGTCCCTATGCTTTATTTTATACCCACCATTTTCCGTATTTCGACGTTACGTATGCGGTCCGCCAAAGTGACGCCGCATATTCGACGCAACGACCTCATTTCTACTGCATAACCCTACTCTCATGCGTATTCTGACATATCCACGTCTCGCTTCCATACATCAGTGTTGGTACTAACATTGCATTGTGTATGGCTAGGCGAGCTTTGTCACTGACATTTCGACTGCCGTTCAGTGACCCCAGGGCACCGTTAACGCTATTAAAACACTGCCCATATATATAATTTAATTTACTTGTTCTAGAGTTTCATTATCAATCTTTATCGTCAAGTTTGTCATCCTTCTTCTTTCAAACACTAGTACCTTGGTTTTTCTCGCATTCAAACGGAGTCCTTTTTCTGACATCCTTCTTTCATTTCTGTGACTAGTGATTGCAGTTGTTGTTCGGATGATGCTATAAGAAGAGCATCATCTGCATAAAGCAGGCAGTTTACCACTAGATCACTCATATTCACCCCACGGTTACTCTCTCTCACTCTTTTTAGGCATTTGTCGAGATATAGAGTTTATTTATTTATTTATTTATTTATAATAGGGTAGCCAACAGTGCTAACATCACACACTTATTTGTACTTAACACTAAATCAGAAGTTAGATGTTGCACCTATTATAGGCGACCACCACATTACCACAGTAGCTTTTATTGCCTATAAGAAATAACAAAATTATAAAATTTTCAATAAGTATACAAAAACTAAATATTATTCGAAAAACTAATTCTGAAACAATTTTTAAATATATATATATAATAAACATACAATTCCTTTTAGAAATAATAAAAAAAAGTAACGAAAATAACTAAAATATTACCTACTTCAAGTAATAAAGTAAAATTAAAATAAAATAAAAAAATAATAATAATAAAAACCTACATAAAATTTACTCATAAATTTTATAAATTTAAGTTAAAGTTAAGTGTGTTATATCAAGAACTAGCAGTTTTAAAATTAATTTCGATGCGCGTTATTTTGATTTTGCTATATCTCCTAAGATATTCATTTAATTTGCATGGTGTAAAGGGAATATAAATCTTCATGAAATGTTTGAGCCAACTAACAATAAGATAAATGATAATGAAATGAAATGAAATGAAATGAAATGAAATGAAATGAAATGAAATGAAATGAAATGAAATGAAATGAAATGAAATAAAATGAAATGAAATGAAATGAAATGAAATGAAATGAAATATTGAAATGAAATATTTATTTGCAGGAAACATGGTAACAAACAATATTAGGTCTTATTAATATTAAATGGGTCACATATTTCGCCATAAGCATGCAAAAATTTACAACAACTGTTATAGAAGTAAAGTTACTAAAAAACTCAGCGTTGCTTCTTTAGTAACTTTATTTCACAAAAACCTTTGTGTTGCTTAAAATACACATAGTATTCCTCCAAAGTATAGAAACATTCTTTTTTTTTTTTTTTTTTTTTTTTTTATATATATTTTTCCTGAACTAGCCACGCATGCAGTACTGAACAGAATCTTTTATAAGGCATCTCTGTCCATACCTTTGGCAAACAATTATATATTTTAGCGCTCATAATGGAGGCGTTTCGTCTAAAGATTTCTAATTTAGGTATAGGCATTACTAAGGATGTGTGTGTGATTGAACGTTTGCCATTATTATTACTTTGTAATATTATAATATATATATATATACGGATTAATACTGTGTAAATAAATAAATAGTTTTCCATATACCGCTTTATAACTATTAAAATGTATATTATATATATACATATATATATGTTATCCTTAAGAGATATACATCTGCCATCGCGGTCTTTTCTGTACACAATTTCACCATACATTATTTTGTTATATCTCAAAGGGTCTGCCTCCGTGGTCTAGCTGTTAAGTCCGTGGACTTAGACTCGGAGGTACCGGGTCCGATTCCTGGTCGGGACACAAAAATATTTATTAATTAATATTTAATTTATTTGTGATTTTTCTCGAGTTTGGTACGCTTGCCACTTGTCATGATTGGCCTATAGTAAAGTTGGCTAAATGTGAATCCGCTTATTTATAAGCGTGGTTTCTGACCACCCCGAAAGGGAAACGGTCGTGATGATACTTTACTTTTTTTACTTTTACCACCATCAAATATCGTTAATATATACAAAAACTTAACAAATTGTAGACCAAAACCTTCCTCGAGAATCACTCTATCCATTGGTGAAAACATCATGAAAATCGGTGCAGTAGTTTTTGAGTTTATCGCGAACAGACAGACAGACGTGGCGGAGGACTTTGTTTTGAAATATGTGGTGTTGTTATGTTGGTGAAAATTGTAGAGGTTTTTTTATTTCGTGATGAATGGCCGCGTGTTATTTTTATTGGACGCCGTTTTTTTATTTCCAATTTATTGTAAAACGTGTAGGTGCGGAAATGATAAATTATATTTTGAGCTTTTGTACAATTAATGGCCTTTTGTAATAAACTCGTTCTTGGACGATAAAATAAAATAAAAAAAACATATGATTGACAAATAACATTTGCTTATAGAGTCCTTAGCTCCATTTTGCGTGGACCTGTCAAGTGCAAGTTTTTGTTTTGTAAATTAATTTACTGTGGATATTATTGGTCAAAAGTGGTGTTTATATTTTTTATTTATTTAATTTTTATATTAACTAGGTTTATCTTTTAGTTTATTTAATTTAAGGTTTTAGTTTATTTTTAATTTTATTGTTTAGGCAGCTTTTAATTTATATTTATTGTTAGTTATACCAATACTTACTTCATAAACAGAACAATTCGCCATAACTCACGTATTATATATATGAATATATATGTATTTTATATTTAGGTATATAATTATTTGTTTACGTATGACATTTATTTATGTATAAGTATAGTTCTTATATGTATGATAAATAATTTCAACTATCTATTTTCTTCGTAACATTCTGCATCCCCCCCCTGCTCCGATAGACTGGGCAATTTACCACCATCAGTCTGCCTACAACCTATTTGTTGTTCTCGTTCAAAATATGTGCCATTTGCAATGATGTCAAATCAATCAAAAATCAAATCAAAATAATTTATTTCCATTGGTTCTCTCGAAACAACTTGGATAAAGTCAGAACTAATAAAATTAATCGACGAGCTTGCCACTTGTCATGATTGGCCTATAGTAAAGTTGGCTAAATGTGAATCCGCTTATTTATAAGCGTGGTTTCTGACCACCCCGAAAGGGAAACGGTCGTGATGATACTTTACTTTACTTTAATAAAATTAATACATTTTTTGTACTAATCAAAGTGGTAATAATGGTTGGACCGTAAACAGGCAATAATCCATATTTATGTATGCTATGCACAACATTATTGCTACAAGCAAGTAAAACTAACTAACTTAGAAACTACTTAAATAAGATCGTGGCTGTAAAGAGGCCGTGTCACCTTACAATCTAAATAAAACATTCTATGTCAAGTAAACTTAAATTTCAATTCGTGACTGTAAAAGGGCCGTGTCAATTAAAAATAAATATAAAATTCAATAATTTAAATATTAAGATTTATTATTAATTTAATAATTATGATGTATAGAAATTATATACATATGTCAGATAGTTTATAAATGTATAGAAAAAAAAAAAAAAAAAATAATAATAAAAAAAAGACGTCATCTTATAATCTAAATACTAATAATTTGAAGGAACGAATGAATGATTGAATGTGAATGAATGTTAGATGATTTTATATATTTAGTTTTATGTTTTTTTTAGTTATTATTGTTATTTTGTTGAAATAAATTTATATTTATTCAAAAAAAAAAAAAAAAAAAATGAGTGAAAGGGATAAAAAAAAACTAATAATGATATGTCAAAATGCCAATGTTTACTTGCCATGGTGATATTTATACACCAATTGAAACAAGACACTACCATAGATTATATTAACCTGACTGGGGGTTAGTATGTACTTTATCAATTACTTTTAATCAATTTCAGAACACGTCAAAGTTACTTTGGCAAAAATCTTTCCGAGTGAAGGGTCAATCTTGCTGTTCCCGCCAACAGCCTTCGCCCGCCATAAATCACTCGCCAGTCATAACTCAACCAGACTATTCTTGACGATTTTTGCATCGCTAACACATCTAAATACTTAATACTTTTTCTTTAAACAAGCAGAACAATATATTTTAAATTCAAACTACTAATATTATATTTATTTATTTATTTATTTATTCGTGGGAAAATTTACTGCCTTTGCAATATTATGTATACAAAAAATTTATTTATTTATTTATTTCAAAACTTTAATGCACAAAGTACAAAAGGCGGACTTAATGCCCGTAGACATTCTCTGACAGCCAAACCTTTGGGACTAATTAGAACAACTGTAGGTGCAAGGAAAGTATAAGTGACACATCAATTAGATATAAATACTTAGATAATAAACTTACTTATATATAATCTACTTATAAATATACTAAATACTAATACATACACAATAATAAACATACATATAAAACTTACAAATTTTGTTGGGAGTTATTTAGAAAATGTGAGTAGACCAGCTTTTTAAATGATGATCTGGTAGATGCCTGCCTTATGGTAATAGGTAGATTGTTCCACAGATTTGTAGCAACAACCGCAAAGGAATTCGAAACAAATCCGGAATGATGAGATGGAACGGAAAGAAGTGAGTTGTGAGAAGATCGGAGAGATTTATCATGAAAAGAAGAGAGATAGGCGAATTTGTCCTTGAGGTATTTCGGTGTCGCAGGCTCATTTAAAACAGAGTAAAGGAGACAGAGGACTCTAAGATTCCTGCGACAGCGAATTGGCAGCCACTTCAACCTAGCACGATACTCGGAGATGTGATCATATTTACGTAAGCAATAGATGAACCGGATACATGCATTTAGTAAACGGTCCATTTTGTTGAGCAACATCTCCGACATATCAATGCTGCACACGTCACCATAGTCGAGGAGAGGAAGAAGAAGGCTTTGGACAAGGGTTATTTTAGCTTTTAACGGCAGAAAGTTTTTAAGTTTATTTAGAGAGTGCAAAGAAGAAAATATTTTACCACTGGTTCTGGTGACTTGGTTTGTCCAGCTTAGATTAGAATCTAGGTAAACACCTAGATTCTTCACCTCACTGCAATACGCAATTGGGACGTTGTCAAACCGAACAAGGTCAATACTGCTAGTATCAACTTTGCTCAACAGCCGCGAGCTTCCTATTATGATCGACTGACATATCTAATCTCAAAGCCTTACAAATTTTCACTGTTAGCTATAATGAAAAATAATAAAAATAAGAACCAACAAAATCAGTACAATAACAATGAGATATGAAATAACAATTGCATTTGTATACTGATCCCGTTTTACACCTTAAGAATTATACAATATAATAAAATTAATTAAGTGCAACAAGTATTAGTAACAATAAGTAGGTACTCAAACAACACTTTATATCATTATCATTATTGTTGTTTACTTATTTTTTTCTTCTTTACTCATATTTTTCTTTTTTTACTTATTGTTGTTTATTTATTTATTTTATTTTATTAGGAAAACTTATGGGTACAGAATTTTAATTAGAGATAAATATAAACGCTTAAACCACTAAAAAGTTTCCACAGATAGAAACAACAGACGCGGTACTAAAGTATTTTCTTTAAGAAACAGTCTATACTATAGAAACACATTTTCAAAAATATTATAAAACAATAAACAGAACAATAAAGCAATCATTCACTTTTATTTAACTTCACTATTTGACGTTACCTATAAATAATCTGTGGTTTACGTGGATGGCAACATACTTAACAATTTGTTTATTTAAATGTAATTATATATGTGTTACTGTTTGTAAGCCTAAATAAATAAAAATATATATGTATATATTATCTTCATATATGTATATCATGTAGTCTATGTATACATACTATTTATGTAGTTTATTGGTTAGAATTTTACCCTAAATATTTACACTGTCTCACTCTCAAATCAAAATCAAAAGTATTTTATTGTGGATCATAGGTTTTTGAATAAGTACATTATTTATGATGGTCGCTATGTCCCGTCCATTGGACATACAATAATTATATACACAACATTAAAAAATAATTTTACAATGTTGGTGATGGGTCAGGGCATGCTAACTCCCTAAGGTTACTCCCAAACTGCTTACTCCTAAAGGTTAGGTGGTAGAACACGCCGAAATGGCTTAAAGTTCGCCTTTGTGCATGTTTGTAGAAATCTCGTCAATTCTCATCATGAAGCGATAGTTGACCGCCTCCGTGGTCTGGTGGTAGCCAACGTTGCCGTGAACTCGGAAAGTCGTGGGTTCGATTCCCACCGGGGGCAAGTTGTACATTGTATAATTTGTCTCGGTCTGGGTGTTTATATGTATAATATGTATATATTTAGAAAAAAAAAGTATAATATGTAGTTTATCAACCATCTAGTTTCCGTAACACAAGGCTCGTAGCTTACCACGGAAATTAGATGGCGCTGTGTGACATGTCTGGGAAAAAAAAATAATATAAGTATATAAAAAAAATAATAAATAATTTAAGAAGGTTTAAACGCTTTGCATACCTCTCGCTCGCACAATCCAACATTATCAAAGATTTTTCATTTATCAATTCTGAATAGCGTAAAAAACTTTATTTTTTATTTAACATAACCTTTCAGGTATTTTTTTATATTTCATCATTACAGCCCCTACATTCGCCAAGCTGGGCAGACGACGCCGCGACGGTCTGATGTAAATTTTATTGACAAATTATTAACGATTCTACAAGTTTGTATAAGCGAAACCGGGAACGTGGGCTTAACGTGTTCTCTGAGGCACGGGAACGGTTGTGTTGTCTATTAATGACAAATGTAACTAAGACAAGAAACCGAGCCGACACCCTTTTTTCATCTTATACTTAGTGTATTTAAACAGCCCTTTGAAATGTAGGAGCTTTCTTGTCCACAAGTATAAAAGAAACATTCGAAATATGAGCCAATTTTGTGGCAGTCGCTAATATGTGCTGTTACTTCTAGTAAGTTACTCCACATCCTGTTATCAAACATAGCACAGTGTTTGAAAACGAAAGTTTCCAACCAATGCGTTCTTCCAGCATTGTCGTACGGAGCAGAAACGTGGACACTGACAGTGGGTCTGGTCCACAAGTTTAAGGTCGCACAGCGAGCTATAGAGAGTATTTCTCTGATGGATAGAGTCCGAAACGTAGACATCCGTCAGAAAATCAAAGTTACCGACATAGCCTTTAAAATTAGTAAGTTGAAGTGGCAATGGGCCGGACACGTCTGTCGCAGAACTGATGACCGATGGAGTAGACGAGTTCTGGAGTACCACGTACCGGAAAACGCGAAGTGGGGAGACCCCCCGCCAGATAGACCGATAACCTGAAAAAGGTAGTTGGTGGGGGCTGGATGAGGGTGGCAAAAGATCGTGTGAAATGGCGAGCCTACATCCGGCAGTGGAGAGACATAGGCTGATGATGGTGATGATGACCTCTTGTTGATTAAGGTTTCACGTTCGAAAATAAAATTAAATTTTAGGCTTAATTGATTTTCAGAATAGGCCTTTAAACACTCTAACGACATTTTTGAGGCAAGCGACAGAGCTATTCGGGAAGCCTTTATTGAAGTTTCTTATGTCCTTTTATTAGACCTTTAAAAACTAGCTGTTTGACCTGACGTTGCCCGTGTTATAAAGTGATTGGCATTATTGTTTTAAGCCTTTTAGCCTGGAGTTGGACGAACTTCAGCCCGGACAATACATGCCCTTTTGTTCGAGTTGAATGGCTGCATGGCAGAACGGCGTAGCCTATGCCGCCTTAGATTTAAGAAATTAACTGTCAATTCATGTAACACGCGTTGAGAAAATAAATTAGCATTGATCGAGAGGTTATTTGTTTAATTTTAAAGTAAAAGACTAATCAACTATTACAAAGTGGTCCTGCGAGTCGAATCATAATTGTGAACAAAGCGTAAAATAGGAAAAAGCGATATGGCGTTGCTAGAGTTGACTGTAAGTCAATTGGAATTAAAATCAATTATTGAAAAAACTCATGTGAATTTAAAAAAATGCCCGAAGACACGGCTTACAAAAGGTTACCTAACAACTAGAATTGAATGCCTGGACGACTATTGGAAGGCATTTAAGGATAATAATTACAAAATCTTAAAATTAGCAACTATGGATGACAAAACAAAGTTAAGGTATTTTACCGAAGATATTTATGCAGAGGTTGAAGATTGCTACATTAACATCAAAGCAGACATATCAGATTTGTTATTACCATCAGCAGAAAAAACACAAGAATCTAAAACCAATAGTATTCAACAAGTTAAGCTACCAAAGATAAATATCCCACAGTTTTCTGGAAGTTACCATGAGTGGTCAACATTTCAAGATTTGTATGCATCAATGATTCACAGCAACTCTTCAATCTCTAAAGTACAAAAAATGCACTACTTAAAGAGCAGTGTGGTTGGAGAAGCGGAGCAGCTGTTGAAGCATATTCAGGTGACTGAAAATAACTATGATGTGGCATGGGAGTTGCTGGAGCAACGATTTAACAATAAAAAGGTTATTATTAACTCCATTCTTAATCGGTTATTTAATCAAAAGAAAATTGTTTCATGCACTGCAAAATCCATCCGTGAACTGCTTGATACAACTATGGAATGCTTAAACATGTTGGAAAATCAATCAATAAATGTTTCTTCTTGGGATATAATTTTAATCTACTTAACTGTAACTAAACTGGATTCTGAGACACATAGAAGCTGGGAAGAGGAAGTCGGCAAGTTAAATAATAATGAGTTACCTACCCTAAATATGATCAAACAGTTTTTGGAAAAACGCTACAGGGTTCTTGAGATGGTGCAACCCTTAAACAAAGAAAAGAATACTACTTTCAAGTCCAAGTCATTTTATGTCACTGAAGAAGTCAAATGTGAGCTGTGTGAGAAAGAACACCCATTATTTAAATGTAAAGAATTTACTAACCTAAAAGTAGAAGAGCGGTGTGATTTTGTAACCAATCATCACTTGTGTTATAACTGCCTTGCCCCAAACCACGCAGTAAAATATTGTAAAAGCAGAAATACATGCCAACGCTGTCATCGCAAACATCATTCACTTTTACATGAAAATAGACAAAAACCGAGACAATCCACTGAAATATCAACCAACCAACCGGAGACAAGTGAACCTTCTACGAGTGAGCAACCTAGTATCCTGTCACATTATACAACCAAGGGACAATCAGCACTTCTGGCCACAGCTGTGGTCTATGTGCAGTCTTATAATAAAAGACATCTAATCCGAGCATTGATCGATCCATGTTCTCAAGAATGTTTCATAAGCGAGACCGCTGTAAAGAAATTACAATTGCAGAAAAAATCAATCAATGGCCATGTCTCAGGAGTTGGACAAATGAAGACACCAATTAAGCATGCGGCGGAGCTACGGATCGCCTCAAGGTTCAATACAGATTACAAGATAGATATCACTGCTTATGTTGTAAAGCAGATTACCAATGTCATGCCGGTATTGCAGATTAATGCAGAGAAGTGGACACATATACAACACTTATCACTTGCTGATCCAACCTACCACACCCCAGGCAATATAGATCTTTTGTTGGGCGTGAATGTGTATACCGACATAATGCTTACTGGTCTTATCAAGGCCAACCCAGGATATCCTATAGCTCAACAAACTCACCTGGGTTGGATCCTATCTGGAGGAAGCATAGAAGAGAACAAACCAGTAACAAATGTCATCAGTATGCACTTAAGTATAGATTTGAATAGTATGTTAAAGAAATTCTGGGAGATTGAGAATTTAGAAGAAGGAACTACATCACTCACTCCTAGAGAAATAAGAGCTGAAGAAATTTACGAGAACACAACCACCAGATGTCAAGATGGAAGATACACAGTAAGGTTACCATTTGTGACAGACACGCCTGTCTTGCCACAACACTCTAGACAAATAGCCATGAGACGGTTACTTGGACTGGAGAAGAGACTAGACCGTCAACCAGAACTAAAGCAAACTTATCACCATGTACTACAGGAGTACCTGGATCTGGGGCATATGGTCGAGCTCAAGAATAAAGATATACCTAAAAAGATATCCTACCTTCCCCATCATGGTGTTATTCGGAATGATAAAGAAACCACCAAAGTACGGGTGGTATTCGATGCTTCCTGTACGGGCAGCAATGGAGTGTCATTAAATCACCAACTATTAGTTGGACCCTCGCTGCAGGAAGAATTAAGACACATTATCATGAGATGGAGAGTTCACAAGATCGCATTTGTTGCAGATATAGTCAAAATGTATCGTCAAATAAGAGTACACACTGATGACACAGATTGTCAGAGAATATTATGGAGATTTAAAAAAGAGGATAACATTACAGACTATAAATTACTTACCGTCACCTTTGGAACAGCCTGTGCACCATACCTTGCTATAAAAACATTGAAGCAAGTTGCTAAAGATGAAGAAGAAAAATACCCTATAGCAGCTAAAGTAATAATGACTGATTTCTACATGGATGATGTTTTATCTGGAAGTGAGTGTGAAGAGAACGCAATATATATACAAAGGGAATTAACTAACTTATTAAAAGAAGGAGGTTTTGAGTTGCAAAAATGGTCGTCAAATAGTCAACAGTTTATGAAGTCTTTAGAGCCAGAGAAAAGAGAAAATAATCCTATATTTGATGTTCAGAGAAAAGAAACAATAAAAACTTTAGGTATAGTCTGGAATGTGAAAGAAGATATAGTACAACTAAAGATTAATTTGGAAAATTCATTAGATAAACCTATCACTAAAAGAAATGTATTATCAAACATTGCATCGTTATTTGACCCTATGGGATGGTACGCTCCAGTTATTGTATTAGCAAAAATATACATGCAAAAGTTATGGAAATTAAATCTATCATGGGATGAGAAACTACCTACGGACTTAAAGGAAGAATGGATAACTTATTGGTCAGAAATTACTAAACTTACCGAGATAAAGATAAACCGATGGACTGGTACTTACCCCGGGGCACAAGTTGAATTACACGGGTTCGCTGACGCATCCACTACAGCTTATGCTGCAGTTATATATAGCAGAGTTTTCAACCAGGATGGAAAAGTGATGGTGTCTCTTGTAACTTCAAAAACTAAAGTAGCACCTGTCAAAGAAATATCCTTACCTCGATTGGAATTATGTGCTGCGGCTTTGCTGACAAAATTGCTAAAACAAGTATCTGAGGTCCTGAACATTGAACATACTCACCTTTTTGCTTGGTCAGACTCACAGGTTGCTTTAGCCTGGATTAAGGGAGATCCCTTAAAATGGACAGTTTTTGTGAAAAACAGAGTTATAGATATAAAAAATACACTGGATCTGGATTGGCGTTATGTGAATACAAAGGATAATCCAGCTGATCCGGCATCCAGAGGACTCTTTCCTAGCAAACTTATAAAGAAGACAATATGGTGGAAAGGTCCATCATTCTTACATGAACGCAACCTACCCTTAAGCAGTAAAGAAATAGCTGATACACAATTGGAGACAAAATCTGAAAATAAAAAATGCATGATTATAAGGAATAATGAGAGAGAAGAATATATACTTAGCTTAATTGACCGCTACTCATCACTCAATAAACTATTGAGAGTTATAGCTTACTGCAGAAGATGGCTAAATCTGAAAAAGAAAAGAAACTTACCTACTTACATCACTAAAGAAGAAAGAGATGATGCACTTACCATATGTGTTAAACTAACACAAGAGCTAGAATTTTCTGAAGAAATAGAAGACCTGAAAAGAGATAAAATAATAAAGAAGAGAAGCCGCTTGTTACCGTTGAATCCATATTTAGATGACAAAGAAGTACTGCGTGTGGGAGGGCGCTTGAAGCATGCTGACATGGAAGCTGTGAGGAAACACCCAATCATTATGAGTAAGAAGAATGCTTTATTACCTTTACTGATTGCAGATGCACATATTCACACGTTGCATGGTGGACATCAACTAATGCAATGTTACCTAAGAAGAAGGTATTGGATAATTCAAGGTGGACAGACAATCAAAAGATTTGGAAGAAAATGCATGACATGTGCCAGACAAAATCCTACACCTACAACACAAATAATGGGAAACTTACCTGATGTTAGAGTAAAGCCAATCAGAGCTTTCTTGATCACCGGTGTAGATTATGCCGGACCCATATTTGCTCGCATGAGTAGAGGAAGAGGTGCCAAGTCTCTAAAATGCTATATTTGTCTTTTTGTCTGTATGGCAACTAAAGCCCTGCATTTGGAATTGGTTAGTGACATGACTATCAGTGCATTCATTGCAGCGTTTAGAAGATTTATCTCCAGGAGAGGATATTGCAAAGAATTATGGAGCGACCATGGTACAACATTCATTGGATCTGAGAAGGTATTGCTGAAAATGTGGAAACAAGGATGCTCCCAGATTCCAGAAGAAGTAGGGAAGCAGTTGGATGACCAAGGTACTCGTTGGAATTACATTCCACCAGGTTCACCAAACTTTGGAGGCTTATGGGAAGCTGGAGTCAAGTCAACAAAGTACCACCTTAAGAGAATTATTGGGGATTCAACTTTAACTTTTGAAGAAATGTATACCCTGCTCACACAGGTTGAGGCCTGTCTGAATTCCCGACCATTGTCTCCTCTCAGCGATGACCACACTGATTTGAACCCTTTGACCCCAGGTCATTTTTTAGTTGGAGAACCACTGATTGTCTTACCGGATAGTGATTACCTGAACATCCCAGACAGTCGTTTAGATAGATGGGAACATACCCAGAAGATGCTTCAAGATTTTTGGTCTAAATGGAGAGACCAATACTTAACCCGCTTGCAGCAAAGACCAAAATGGCACCGTGTCCAAGCAGAGTTTGAGATAGGAGATATGGTGGCAATTAAGGATCAACGGTTTCCTCCTGGTCGCTGGCCGATGGGACGCATCATGAGAAAGTATCCTGATAAGGAGGGAGTGACAAGAGTATATGATGTGCGAACCTCTTCAGGTGTTTGGCAACGTTCCATTGCAAAGTTGTGTAGATTGCCTAACTGTTAAATGTCATGTTATAAGGTTAAAGGACTAATAGTCCTTTGCGGCGGAGAATGTTCGAGTTGAATGGCTGCATGGCAGAACGGCGTAGCCTATGCCGCCTTAGATTTAAGAAATTAACTGTCAATTCATGTAACACGCGTTGAGAAAATAAATTAGCATTGATCGAGAGGTTATTTGTTTAATTTTAAAGTAAAAGACTAATCAACTATTACACCTTTTCTTCCCAGTCCTGTTCCTTTTTAAATATCTCAAGTAAGAATCCAGTAATCAATAGGTTTCGACGCCGGAATAAATGGAATTTGTGTCGTCATTTCTAAAAACTTTTAATTAGATAAGTGGGTAGGTTTACATCTACCGCCCATTATGTACGAGACTACACCGCATAGCTTCAGTCGGCCCGTGACCACGGCCAATGCAACTTGGCTGAAACGTCGGTAGAAATATGTCACTAATGTAAATCGCGTAAAGACTCGTCTGGGCTGGACCATCGCTTGGGGCTTCTTCCTCTCGTTCTTTTACCGTCTACCTTCTAGAGTAATATACAAACAATATAAAAGAATTACAATACTTAATAAACTATATTACAACAAAATCTAAATTTAACCTAAATAATAATACATAGAAAATAAAAATACATACTTACAAAAAAAATAGCTCCTCCAAATCGCTGTCTTGTAGCATGGTGCCCAATACACTAGCAGCATTTCCCCTTTGAATTAGGATACTTAATTTTTGGGAGAAAAAACTGCCAGCCCTATTGTCACCAGAGACGTCAATGAGCCTTGGAACTATTTCTTTATAAAAGGCTTTAAGTTCCGATCCCCACGGGCCCATGGCTTCTACAGCAAACGTCGAAAAAAAGTAACTATTGCAAATAGTTTCATATTTTCGACGCTTGCTGATCTGCGCTTGTTCCGCTGCAACACCAGCTCTAACAGAAGTTCCTTGAAGGCTAGGGAATCCCAACAGGTAAAATCTCATACCAGGGATTGACCCAATCTCCAAGGAACTAAAGTCATTCCGTCTGGACGCTTGCCATCGTCTCGACTCAGACCGGTTGGTTTTAAAATAGATGGGATCGAGACAACTGCAAGCGTCCTACGAATGAGGTCGTTAATTGCGCTGTGACGGAAAAAGCGACCCGCACTTTTGGAAGCCCGTGGTGACCAAGCTCATCGACATCTTTGCCACATGGACAACGATGTGGTTCACATACTTTTATGCCCAGTCGTAGGCAAAGAGTTAGTCCGGAGTTAGAAGTTTTTCTACATTATCGTCACCTATTCTTGCAATGTGGCCAAATTATTGCAGAAGTATCTGCTCCCTGTAATGTTAGTACGTAGTGCGGTTGCGGTCAAAATGATTATTATTATAGGCGAGTAATTATTATTTTGAAGCCACAGCAACAAAGCATGTCGCAAACATTTCGCGGTGTCAGATCTAGTAATATCAGTTCACTGCAGACCCATAGTTTTTTTTTGTATTTTCCACACGTTGAATTTCACACGTCCTCAATGTTAGCACAAGGTTTTCACTCGTTGGGGGTATGCAAACAAGAAATACGAGATGCCATCTGCTGAACAATCGAATGGAATTAGATGCCGGGCTGGCTTATTTCCCATACTACAACTCTATATCATCCATATATCGCGTTGAATATCTACTATAAGTCATCTAGATGAAATTATAATGCAATTAGCAGGGACTTATTAAAAACCGAGTCCGGCTCAAATCTTCGCAACAATGGGTCCCGACTGTTAAAGTCGCTATGGTTTTTTTATTTTTTTATTTTTTATACAAGCTCGACATGTGACCTTGCGCCCACCTGATGGTAAGTGGGATAATATATAACTTGTATTTCGTACAAGCTTCAAAAAGCCGCCACACCATTGAAATATACCTTCTCTGAGCGTGTTCTACAGGCTATACTATGGTGAGTGCTCTGAAGAGCTCTATAACCTAATCCCTCCCTCTCCATTCCGCAACCGACACACAGGTCAGAATATGTGGGTACATACCGTAGTCACCATCCCTTCGCGTACGTATAAATTTAGGGACTCGCACATCTGTCGCACAATAAAGATATGGAATGCTCTTCCAGCCTTTGTGATTCCACTTTCCTATAACCTGGAGGGAGACCTTCAAGCAAAGTGTGAAAAGGCATCTAGTCAAGCCGACATAGTGTTAGGGACTGATGTCGGTCATGAGTGTCTGATTCCAGTTGGTAACATTCATGGACCAAGCGCGCCTCTTACCATCAGGGTCACAGTAAAATCACATATCGTGCTAGTATAAAAAACAAAGTTTTTCATAATTATTCACATTGTAACCTAGAAAACGGGTGTAGATAATTAGTCGCGATCACTCGAGCTTGTTTCTGATCTTACAAAAGATGCGTTCATTGCTGCCTTAAACCGTTTTATAGCTCGCAGAGGTAAATCCAAAACTATATTTTCCGACTGCGGTACTACATTTGTAGGGACGTTTAACGAATTATCACATCTTCTTAAACTCGAACCCTACACAGAATTAGCTGAACACGGCATCAACTTTTCATTTATTCCATACTCCACATTTTGGTGGCATATGGGAGTCAGCCGTCAAATCGGTCAAACATCATTTACGACGTATTTTAGGCCTAGCACATTTGGATTATGAGGAGATGTCTACCTGTTTGACACAAATCGAAGTTATCCTCAATTCCAGGCCCCTTACTCCACTCTCCGACGACCCCTCCGATCTTGTTCCTCTCTCTCCTTCACACTTTCTTATTGGGTGCTCTCTCGTGTCTGTACCACATCCTGACATCACCAATGCTAACGTCAGTTCATTGCAGCGTTTCAAAAGGATCGAGTACTTAAAGCAACACTTCTGGAGACGCTTCTCAGAGGACTATGTTGTGATGCTCCAACAAAAAACCAAATGGTGTCGCACAAATGGAGAGCTAAAGTTGGGGACAATGGTGCTCGTCAAGGACAAGTCTCTTCCTCCAATGCTATGGCTTCTTGGTCGCATTGTCAATCCCCTGCCTGGCAGAGACAACGTCGCCCGGGTGGCAGAGATCAAGACCAGAAAGGGTATTATACGCCGTGCCTACAACACCATATGCCCACTACCAGTCGAAACTATGGAAGACAACTCTTCAACGCCGGGAGTATAGTCGCGATCACAGCGACATTATTGCCGCTCGGCCAATACCACCGTTGGATCGGTGGCCAGCGCTCCGAGCGGCGCCCACGAGAGTGGAATCAATCCGCGCACCGAGCGGTCACGTTTTTTTCTCTCTCACAATTTATAGCATTAATTTACTGAAGTAATTAATTGTAACTTCTTGTTCTACAATAAACCATATACAGTCCGCTAAACAATCTTTAATTGAGCCATCGAAGACCCGCAGCAGTATCCCCACGTGGTTAGTATCACATAATAGGGACTGACAATTTTATACAATAATAAAAGTCTTTAATTAGAACGTCAAGTTTTTTTTATTTATAATAATTAACTTATTCGTTTTTTGTTTTCAAGTTAAATCTTTTATTGAACTAAAAAGTATAAATAATTAAACTACTAAAAGTAAAAAGTATCATCACGACCGTTTCCCTTTCGGGGTGGTCAGAAACCACGCTTATAAATAAGCGGATTCACATTTAGCCAACTTTACTATAGGCCAATCATGACAAGTGGCAAGCTCGTCGATGTCTCCAGCGTACCAAACTCGGGAAATATCACAAATAAATTAAATATTAATTAAATGTATTTATTTACATTAATAAATATTTTTGTGTCCCGACCAGGAATCGAACCCGGTACCTCCGAGTCTAAATCCACGGACTTCACCGCTAGACCACGGAGGCAGTAAATATAAACTAAACATAATAAAACATAAACCATAAGTAAAAAAATGTCCCTTTAGTGATAGTCCCAATAAGACTGGCAACATTTCCCCTCTGTATAGCTAAGCTAATACTTTGGCCGAAATAATTGCCAGCTTTCCTGTCTCCAGACTTTTCCGTTAGCCGTCTGGACAACTCCTTGGCTGAGCTAAAGATATATATGGTCCCCATACTACAAGGTGCACTCTAAACGTATTAAAAGTGTTCAAAGAAAGTGTCTACAAGACATATACAAGATATCTTAAATGTCGATATCACTTTAGAAGAAAATTTGTCTCCTACAGTGACAGATTGTCTGCATTTGAGGTCACCCCACTGTTTATTCGTCGCAGTCAACAAGATCTCATTTACCTGCACAAAATTACACACTCATTGCTTCAATCCTCTACTTTGCTGTCTTCTCTCAGATTTAGTACTTGGCGTAATCCCCGGCAAAAGAACCGGACATTTATTATTGTTGCCCATAAAATCAACAGCTCTTATAATAACCCTATTATCCGTATGTGTCGACTATTTAATGACCTTTCCAGCGATGCTGTGAATCTAGACACTTTCAACCCAAATGTTGGTCAATTTAAGAGACAAGTGTTATTGATTGTAAACTAACATAAAGTGACTTTTTACTATTCTTATAATGACTTTTTTGACTTATACTAATATATAACCTATGACATATGACTTTTAACATAAATTGACATTAATAATAATATATTTATTCTCGTATATAGTATTAATATATTGATAATGATGAATAGGATGAAACCTAAAATTTTAAAACTGAAAAACAGTTGACTCTAATCATCCAAGTGTTATCTTTTAATGTAACATAGTTATTATTACATTATTATCTCAGTGTTTAAACATAAGTTAAGAATGATTAGCAATATGGTTTTGTAAAGTAGGTGGCGTTGTGTACGAACGTAGTCGTGTGCTGATTTCTGATTGGTTCAATAACGATGTTACGAGTCGCTTTAATGAATGGCGCGAATCATATCGCGCCAGATTACAAGAACACAGCAGACGAGTCGGTCGTTGCGCGCCTTTAAAATAGTGAAGGTTGTAAATAATTATTGGAAATGGAAATAAATCATACAACATTGAAGACTGGTTTAATTTGAGAAATTAGTCCTAACACAAGTAGCTATGTGTAGCATGCCGTGTACACTGCCCTTGGGTTGCAATTCCGACCTTATAAATTATTGTAAATTTGTGCCTGATATGTATTAATTGTAACCTGTTAGTGTACCTTAAATAATAAATATATAAAATAGAATAAAAGATATAAAAAACATATTGTAAGTAAATAGGGATCTAAAAAAAACAGTAATTGAATTTGAATCGGTCTTGTCGATAAATCGTTCGAATCCAACTAATCTAGCAATCTACGCTAACAGAGGCGAGCAGACGTTCCCCGAGCAAATCACTCGCTAACAAGATGGATGGCAAATTAAATCCCAAACGTCGCGTACTGGTGATCGAGTGGTGCTACACTTAAGATTTTATTTAACGACGAAAGTGAGAAACACTTTTGCACAGAAAAATCTAGAAGAAGGCATTACTGTGTTTGGCAGCTATTTAGGTAAGGCGAACGTTAATCGTTAAAAAAAAAACGTTATCTTCGAATACAATGTTGTCTACTGCCTGCGTGGTCTAGCGGTTAAGCCTTAGACTCGGAAGTACCGGGTTCGATTCCTGGTGGGGAAACAAAAATATTTATTAATGTAAATAAATACATTTAATTAATATTTAATCTATGTGTGATTTTTCTCGAGTTTGGTACGCTGGAGACATCGACGAGCTTGCCACTTGTCATGATTGGCCTATAGTAAAGTTGGCTAAATGTGAATCCGCGGAATACTACTTAGCCGTTTTGAGGCATCTACGTGAAGCAATTCTTCATAAACGACCGGATTTATGGGCAGACAATTCATGGATTTTTCACCACGATAATGAGCAGTCACATTTCAGCATGATTTTGACGGTTTCTTTTTTTGCCAAACACGAAACGAGAGTCATTGCTCAGCCACCGTTTTCTTCACAAATGTATTATGTAATATCATCGTATTTATATGTATATAGATTTATTTATTATTATTATATATAAATATTTGCACATTGTCACGGGGAAAGTGGTAACAAAGAAAAAAAAACCACCAGAATAAATATACTAAAATATATTAAAATATAAAAAAATAATAATAATAATAATAATAAAATACTTTATTGAGAAAAACATTTTACACAACTTATTTTAAAATACAATAGTAACTTAAGCAAAAAATATAAATAAAAATGTTTTACAAATAAAAATTGACATTTGCTTTGAACCTTATCTCCCGAAAAAGTAGTCTGTGTATCAGGAGATATGTACTTACAGCTGAACTTTATTATACTAGCATTATTTTATATTTAACCTACCCATCACCAAGCATTATTATTTTTGCATATTGCATAATGAAAAATAAATAAATAATATACATACATACACATCTTCACGCCAGATCCCTTGCGGGGTAGGCAGAGACAATTGAGCGCCACTTGACACGATCACGACATAACTCTTTCGCTTCATCGACGTTCATCAACCTCTTCATACATGCCCTTTTGTTACGAAGGCTTTTTAATGCACCTTCAGTCAGTGTTTTATTTATTTGATCGTGATATGTGAGTCTCGGTCTGCCAGGGCCTCTTTCACCCACAACTTTCGCATTATATATCTGGTTCGTCAATCTTTCTTTGCTCATTCTTTCAACATGCCCGAACCATCGTAGCATGCCTTTTCTTATTTTTGTCCCTATGCTTTCTTTTATACCAACCCTTTTCCGTATTTCGACGTTACGTATGCGGTCCGCCAATGTGACGCCGCATATCCGGCGCAGCGACCTCATTTCTACGGCATTAACCCTACTGTCATTCGTATTCTGACGTATCCACGACTCGCTTCCATACATCAGTGTTGGTACCAACATGGCATTGTGTATGGCGAGCCGAGCTTTGTCACTGACATTTCGACTGCCGATCAGTGACCCCAGGGCACCGTTAACACTATTTCCCGCGTTCACTCTTCTTTCAACGTCCCTATCGTACTTCCCATCCGCAGTGAAAACACTGCCCAGATATATAATTTCATTTACTTGTTCTAGAGTTTCATCATCAATCTTTATCGTCAAGGTTGTCATCCTTCTTCTTTCAAATACTAGTACCTTAGTTTTTCTCGCATTCAAACGGAGTCCTTTTTCTGCACATCCCTCCTTCATTCTTGTGACTAGTGATTGCAGTTGTTGTTCGGACGATGCCATAAGAACAGCATCATCTGCATAAAGCAGGCAGTTCACCACTAGATCACTCATCTTTATCCCACAGTCACTCTCTCTCACTCTTTTTAGGCATTTGTCGAGATATAGAGTGAATAATCTAGGAGAAAGCACACAACCCTGTTTGACGCCCATTTGGGATTCAAAGCAAGGCGACATACCCCCCTCCACCCGCACACAAGCTTTGCAGCCCTTGTACAGGGACTGTATAGCTTGTAGCAGTTTGTCATTCACTCCATACTCCGGCAATATGTCCCAAAGCTTCTTTCTTACAACTCTATCAAAAGCCTTCTCCAAATCCACAAAAGCACAGAAAACCTTTTGGTTTAAGGCCAAAAACTTCTCTGTGACACTGCGGAGCGAAAAGACTTGGTCAGTGCATCCTCTTCCAGGTCTAAAGCCTCCTTGTGCCTCCCATAAAAGACCCTCAGTCTTCTCTTGCAGGCGTTTCGTGAGAATCTTGCCATACATCTTGCTCGCCAAACTGATCAAACTAGCTCGGTAGTTAGCACAGTCTAATCTAGATCCTTTACCTTTGTACAAAGGAACGATGACTGATTGCCGCCAGTCCTCCGGTACTCTTCCCTCCTGCCAGCAAAGGTTGCACAGAAGATGGAAAGCGTTCTAGACCGGTACACCACCGTATTTGATTATTTCAGCGAGCACCTGATCTTTTCCCGCTGCTTTGCCACATTTCAGGCTTCTAATTGCCGATTGCAATTCTTGCACACTTATTTCCTCCTTAAAAGTGGACGTTGTAATTGTGGGTGGCTCTGGAGGTAAAGTACCCGTCGTAACGTCGTTAGGAGTCCCACTATCATACATCTCGCTAAAATATTCACTCCATCGCTGCAACACCTCATTTGTGTTTGCAAGAATGTTACCGCTCTTTGATTTCACTCTGTTCATTCGACAAGATGACAAGCCACCTTTGGCCTTCCTAACTTCCCTCCAGAAAAGTTTGGAGTTCTCCTTAAAGTTGCTTGTCATCCTATTTTCACCTATTTCCTTACATCTTTCACGCTTCTCCTTAACCAAAGATTTAGTCTCAATCTTGCAGCGATGGTACAACTCTTTTTTTTCTCTTTTCATACTTTCATTCATATTGAGCGAAGCAACGTAATCTATCCAAGCTTTCTTCTTTCTTTCTACCGAATCTTTTACCTCTTCATCCCACCAGGCGTCACCTTTGGTTGCTCGCTTTTTTGCTACTCCACATACTTCTCTTGCCGATTCTACCATACCATTTTTTAGGTACTTCCAGCACTCTTCTACATCTTTGCTCACATCTTTCAAGTTGATAAGTTTATCTTTGACGCATTTCATATACTCCTCTTTCACACTATCATCTTGTAACTTTTCACTCTTTATTCTCTCTACTGCTGACAGATTCCCACCTGATCGCCGGTGGCGCCATTTTGTGAACAAGCCACTAATCCTTGTAATTACTAGGTAGTGGTCCGTTCCCAATTCTGGCCCACGATACGCCCTCGTATCCAGAATCTGCGTACGCAGTCTTTCATCAACTATTATTAAATCGATCATACTCTTTTCACTATTCATCGTTCTTGTATACATGTGAATATCTTTGTGAGCAAACATTGTGTTGGACACAAAAATATTCTTTTCTAGGCACACGTCAAGAATAAGTTTACCTGCATCATTTACTCTCCTATCTCCAAAATCACCTAGGACCGTTTCGTAATCTGCACGGCGTGTCCCCACCCATCCATTCAAGTCCCCACATAAAATAATATTTTCGTTCCCAACTGCCAAATCTAGAACTGTCCTGACCTGGTTCCAAAAATTCTCCAGTTCCTGCTGTGGGGCTGAGCTTACTGGTGCGTACACCACGGCTATAAATATTTTTTTAGACCAGTTTTCAGACGAACCCAGAGTATTCTTGGGCTTTCCAGGCAGTACTCGTACATGCTGTCGGCCAAGCGTCCGGATAGTAAGATGCCCACCCCCTGACTACCGCGATCGCTGTCTCCCACTCCCGACCAGAGCGCGATCCCCCCTCCCGGCAAGTCCTGCATCTCACTACCCCTCCGCTTGGTCTCGGTCACGCCAATCGCATCCAACTTCATTTCATCCATCACATCTAGGAGTTCATTCATCTTATCTTTCATCCCTCCCCGGACATTCCAGGTGCCAAGTCGGCACTGAGTTGTCCTCAGTCCGCGTTTTTTGGGCCCTGCGTGATGGGTTGCGGACCCCATCGCCGCTCCGGCTCATAATATAATATATATATATAATAAAATAAAAATATTAATAATACAATAATTAATAATTATCGTTTTCATATTGTGTGTAACGCATGAGTGTTGTGTATCGGTGTAAGTTTCAATGTGTGTGTATATGTGCGTTAATGTGTATGTGTAATTGCGTTAGTGTGTATGTTTTATTATTTTATGATACAGTTTTTAGCAATTCCTCAGTGTTGTCATAATCCAATCCCAAGAGCCACTCATCAATAATTTTAATTATGTTACGTTTGCTATGATTTCTTACATTCCCGTAATGTTTTAAAAAACAATGATATTCTACCCGGGGGTCGTGGTAATTAAAAGAGGTGGTCAGTACAATAGCTTTCCGCCATGCCACGGAGCGGTACTCCCCTGGCCAACTCGCTGTGCCGCGCCGATGTGAGGATCTGGGCGCTAGGCGTAGTGCAGGCGGGGGCTGCTTGTAGTGCAGGTGTAGAGGCCGCTCTGGATCCAGGCGCGTAGTACAGTTTATGTTGAATATTGAAGTGGAACGTTGAACCCCAAATAGAGGGGGCACAATTTTTATTGACTATAGATAATTAGTTTAATAATATTTTTTAATACGTGATGGCGGTCGAACATCAGTGCCGGCAACAGCAGCATGGAGTAGGGCGCAGCTGTCTTCGGGGACGATCGGCCGATCAATGACGTGAATGACGTGAGCCAGTAAGTCGCTTCGGTCACAAACTCGTGCGCATATATTCAATACTTTGACCGAGACCGAATGAAACGTAGCATTGCCGCCTCCGTGGTCTAGTGGTAACAAACGTTGCCGTAAACTCGGGAGGTCGTGGGTTCGATTCCCACCGGGGGCAAGTTGTACATTGTATAATTTGTCTCGGTCTGGGTGTTTATATGTATAATATGTATATATTTACAAAAAAAAAAAAAAAAAAAGTATAATATGTAGTTTATCAACCATCTAGTTTCCGTAACACAAGCTACGCTTACCACGGAAACTAGATGGCGCTGTGTAACCTGTCTGGAAATATTTATATTTATATTATATATTTATATTATTTAAGTGAAGTGCAACACATTTGTCGATTGTCGGTTTTTTTTACCCCTACAACATACCTTCATTTGAAATGGTCCACATTGTCCCTAAGGTTGGCTGTCAGATAATGTCTAGCGGCATTAAGTCCACCCCTTGTATAACGTGCAATAAAGTTTTAAACAAATAAAATAATAATAAATGTAAGTTTCCCAAATATAAATAAATACAACGAATGATTAAAAATTTTACATTAAACGAGTAATAATCGAATAAATTAACTAATTGCAATTTTAAAATTTAGGTGAAGACTTATCTTTTAAACATGTGTCTGTTTGGTGCTCGATGAATGTGGAATGTAGGTAAGTCCACAGGACATACCGCTGCAAAAGAGTTAGTGGGGTGATATAGCCAGTAAAGAGTTATGTGCAGAGCGAAAAATCTTATCATGATATGTAAGTCCCATGGCAAGCTTACGATACTCGTATTAGTTCTCCTTGAAAGTAAAAATTGGCATTTGACATCATTCCAAATGGCACATACTTTTGACGAGAACAACAAATATGTGGTAGGCGAACTGAAAGTGAATTCACACGTTTCGGGATCAGGCTTGAATTACCGTCTGAATTGACTAAGCCAGCATAGGTATCAGTGACTGATTCAGTTATTAACATTCATGGACCTTGCGCGCCACTTACCATCAAGTGGGCGCAAGGTCACATGACGTGCTAGTATTAAAAAAAATGAGCTTAGAAATTACCATCAGAAAAAATGCAACCCTTTGAGGCGTAAGTATTTGGTCCGTCGAAAAGGCAAATTAAATCATAAATCTCAATTATTTAAAACGTCACATAGTATTGCAAAGAGTCGAGGCAATCCTTTGAAATGTCCAAAGGGGGTGCACTCGACGTGCTGTCACCCTCAGATTCGCACCAAACATATCCTATAGTCCGTTCCATTCCGCAGCGCAAAAATTGTAAATAAACACAACGGCGTCGCAGCAACTAAACTCTAAATCAAAGTAATCTGTGATGTTGGTCACACGCTCCACACTCCTTCTGACTCTTACCTGGCCATCCTCCTGGGGTAAATGAAGAAACAAGCGTGCATGCAGGCCGAGTCTAACAAATCATCTCAAAATTTGATATATAAAATTTAAGTAAAATGATGATTTATCTAAACTTCTAAATCATTTATAATAGAAAAATGGAAACGGCTTGCATACCTCAAAGTCGAATATTTCAATTTCAAATATTATCCATGCTCATGTAATGAAATTAAATAGTAATTGAGGAAGAAATCATTCAGATAACCAGCGTCATACACAACTTCAACGAAAGACTCAATATTTGCATTGCGCGCCAAGATCAAGTTAATTTTAAAACATACCTAATAAAACTATATTACATAAACTTTTTGACATTTTTTAGATTATTTTTATATACAGTTTCTTTTACCAGCCTTTTAAAATGTGGGTGGTTCCTGTGTCCCACCCTGTACTTGCAATTGGACGTAGTCACGCAAAAATGATCGAATACACAATAAGTTAATTTTAAGTTATAGGCTATTCAAGTTGAAATTTAGATTAGTCCATCGATACATCGATGGATTAGTCCAACATTTAATACATTGATATGGATAACTTTTTAATTTAATTTCTAAAAAATAGTTACGCAAAAAAATCTTTTTGCGGAACTGAGTCCAACTGTACTTTATATGCAAAATGCTATAAATTATGAAAACTATACGAGTAATACAATATATTAAATTACGTTTTGTATATATATATATATACAAAACATATATATATAATATTTCTCAATAAGTATTAAGACAGCAGTTTGTTTTTATTTGTTGTGACGCCGCATAAAACGAACTATAGAAGCCTTCGTTAGCACAAAAATATCACTATACACTACTGGCTTTAACTGTCATAGCATTTTGTTTGCTAAGTCAAAGCAGTAGTGAAGGGGGTGGACTTGGAGGCTGGGAATGGGCGCCGCAGCGGCTAGGGTTTCGCGCCTGCGTGGAAATTGCCACCCCATTGGTGGAAGATGACGTCATCCGGGGTGAAACGTGTTTGGAACAGTCATCCCTTAAACACGGACGGAGCTACGCGTGTTTTAAATTCAACAACCATAACAAACAATAACTTAGGACTTAGTGTTTTGTGTTTTTAAAAGTGAAAGACTATACAATTCGTGATTTGTGATTGAAATTATTCCGTCTTCTTAAAGGTTTGTGGGTTTCATTATTAATTTGATTTGCGCTTTGTTTGCGTTTCGTGTTTTGAATTGTCTAGGAGAAATGTGACTCATACACAATTTTAGAACTTAAATTTATTCAGCAATTGTTTTTTATAGAACTTGGATTTGACTCAAATCGATTTTAATTACGTAAGTTATTTTGTATAATTAATAATGAACGCCAATTTTTCTTAGATTATTTTTTATTTAATAGTTAATATAGCCTGCCTCCGTGGTCTAGCGGTTAAGTCCGTATTTAGAGTCGGAGGTACCGGGTTCGATTCCTGGTTGGGACACAATAAAGAATATTATTTTTAATACATTTTATTAATAATTAATTTGCTTGCCACTTGTCATGATTACCCTATACTAGTTGGCTAAATGACAACTAACAAAAACTTTTTTACGTTTATAAGTACATATGTATATAGTTTCGATGTCGCATATGTACATTAAAACCCTGTTTTTTTATCTACATATAATAAAATGCCTAATCGTATAATTAGTGCTTTAATATAGGATTAAGAAACTACACCTTCCCTGATCAATCTGGTTTCTGTGCCTTGACAGAATTATCTAGTGCAGAAACCAGTGCACTTACTAACAGTTATGTTAGCCTGTCCTAGCTCAATGTATTATAAATAAATAAACGATATAATTTCCAAGATAGTAATTTATGTATATAGGATGTTAAAAATTGGTGTCAATAAATATTTTTATTATTTTTTTATTATTATATAACAATATAATACATAAATCTTAACCAAATGACTAGGTACTTATTTATTTATTTTTTTCTAATGTGACGTCTGTTAAGGATATTTTTTATTTATAGTTTATTTTTTATTAGGTTTAGTTTATAGTTATTTAATTCTATTTTAGTAGTTTGGAATTATTATTTTATATTTTGTAATTAATATTTATTTATATAAGATTTATTGATAAGACTAATGTTATTTTGACTATATGTATATTACTGTGCTATTAAGTTCTTTGGACAATAAAATATGTAGTTTTTGTATTTTGATTCTGTCATGTTGATATTTTAAATATTTTGCACACATAAACTATTTTTATTTTTTTTTATCCTATTTTAGATAAATCTACTAACAAAATTTCAACTTTATTTGTATATTAATTTACTTCGAATAAAAAACAACTAAACCTAATAAAAAATAAACTATAAGTAAAAAATGTCCTCTAGAGACGACCCTTCAGTGATAGTCCCAGAAGACTGGCAACATTTCCCCTCTGTATAGCTAAGCTAACACGTTGACAGAAATAATTGCCAGCTTTCCTGTCTCCAGACTTTTCCGTTAGCCGTTTGGACAACTCCTTGGCCAGACGCTTGGCTGAGTGTTCCCATGGGCCCATCGTCTCGACCCCAAACGGCGCAAATTCGTAACCTGTACTGAGGTTGGCGTATTTGCGCAGCTTGAGGTTCTTAGCAGAAACCGCCGCACTTCCCGCGCTTTTTTAAATAAATTTAGATAATAATTACAAAACTACATAAATCCTAATAACTATTTAAAATAATAAACATGATTATTTTCAGTTTTGAATATTCATAACCTGTATTTATGACGTAAGTCCTTGAATTTTTTTTACATTTTCTTTGTTATCCAAAGGGGTGGTTTT
Source organism: Tinea semifulvella (assembly GCA_910589645.1). Lineage (NCBI taxonomy): Eukaryota > Metazoa > Arthropoda > Insecta > Lepidoptera > Tineidae > Tinea > Tinea semifulvella. The sequence continues at coordinate 4,964,755 of OU342625.1, forward strand.
AAGTGGAGCGGTAAATCGTAAAATGCATAAATTAACGACAGTAAAAACATATTTTTACGGCGACACCATTTACGGTCTGTCCAGTTTATTGTTTAAATCCAATTGTCTATTTCAATTTTTTTTTAAGACAAAGATTGCAAAATCATTAATGGCCTAACCCAGGTTGTGGTTTGCATGCCTTACTCACTCATAAGGAGACGCTTTGATGGACTAAAACCCTGTAAAGGAGTCTGCCCACTACACCGTATCATACCATGACCGTGCTATGAACGTATCAAGCACGGAAGGCAATAATTTGTTAACCTTACCTCTTAAGTTTTCATTGTCCCGAAGGTTCATTGGAAGAGAGTGCCTATAATCATTATGTCCGCCTTTTGTTTGTATAACAATAAAGTTTTTAAATAAATAAATAATAATAATAATAATAATCAAAATATTAGACCTAGTTTGCTTCACGCGTAATATATTGATACCTATATATTGATATTATTATTCTAAATCAACTGTTACTTTAACCATGTGTGTACTAATTTAACTTAATTAATATATATATAGATATGTAGGTATTTATGTATATATTTATTCAGTATATGTAATATTAGTATGTATAGTATTTTTTTTTTTTTTAAGTCTATTATAATAAATTGCACCCTTCGTTGTTACCTCTCCACACTCCCAAAGGTTGGTTGTTAGATAATGCTTAGTCATTAAGCCCGCCTATGTACAATATTTTTTTAGTGCAATAAAGAATTTTTGAATTGAATTGAATACCTACCGTAACTGCCACGTTGTTTTAATCCAAGCCTAAATCTAATCGAAATAGTCTTTACATAAAAAAAAGTAAAAAAGTATCTTTCGTGGTGATCAGAAACCACGCTTAAAAATAAGCGTATTCACATTTAGCAAACTTTACTATAGGCCAATCATGACAAGTGGCAAGCTCGTCGATGTCTCCAGCGTACAAAACTCGAGAATAACAACGACAAATAAATTAAATATTAATTATTGTATTAAATACCTATAAACTAAACCTAGATAATGAAATTAAAAATAAACTAAACAAAACTTTAAATTAAATAAACTAAAAGATAAACCTAATTAATATAAAAACTAAATACTTACAAATATCTTGATTATAATCTACATGTCATCGAATCCAGGAGAAGATGAACCCAATGTTCCGAGGACTCCGGCGACGTTGCCTCGTTGGATGGCAACACTGATCCTCTGAATAAGATATTCCCTACTCAGAGGATCACCTGTTGAAGCTCGGATGGCAACGCTTATGTCGCGTATTAAAGATTTGGCGTCCTCAGACCAAGGGCCCATCGTCTCTACGGCAAAGGCACAAAATAGTAACGGTTTGCCAACTCTATGTACTTATTACGTTTGCCGTTTGCAGCCAATTCAGCCGCTGCACCTGCTCGTTTTCGTGTCGCGCCAACACGACTTGATTATTTTAAAACAAATATATATTTATAAATATAACATAAAAATATGACTTATTATTGTATTTATTTACAATAATAAATATTTTTGGATCCCGACCAGGAATCGAACCCGGTACCTCCGAGTCTAAATCCACAGATTTCACCGCTAGACCACGTAGGCAGTTTATATAACAAAAAAGCTTTTTAGCTAATCAAATGGATTGAAATTAAACCAGCCAATTACAATTTCGTACCAAAGGATCAGGTAACAGGATTCCAGCTTTGAAAGAGTCGAATTGAGTTGGAGAAATAATCTGCCCTAATTTGATTGGTAGCACATCTGGCTACTACGTAAAAACCTTATTACACATAGACTTCTATGGGAATTTATATTCGTACAATCTGACCAGTGTGCTTAGTGTAAAATGCAAGTTTCGGATAACATAACTGCTGTAGTTACGTTTTTTTTATTTTACATTGCGTGTTATTGCAAGTTTGGCTATAATAACAGGCAATGAACATCGAAAATTCAGTAAAAAATCTCTACTACTATAGTTGCGTTTACGAAACTTCACTGTCACACTAGGCATACTGAAACCATACCAACAAACTACTCGGAAATGATTTTAGTTACTTATTTATTTCAAAACTTTATTGCACAAAGTACGATGCCCGAAGACATTCTCTGACAGCCAAACCTTGGGGACAAACTTGAACTGCAATTAAATAAATAATAATAACACTATAATTATAAAAAGTACATACATACTTATCTTCACGCCAGATTCCTTACGGGGTAGGCAGAGACAATTAAGCGCCACTTGACACGATCACGACATAACTCTTTCGCTTCATCGACATTCATCAACCTCTTCATACATGCCCTTTTGTTACGAAGGCTTTTTAAATCTCCTTCAGCTAGTGTTTTATTTATTTGATCGTGATACGTGTGTCTCGGTCTGCCAGGGCCTCTTTTACCCACAACTTTCGCATTATATATCTGGTTCGTCAATCTTTCTTCGCTCATCCTTTCAACATGCCCGAACCATCGTAGCATGATTTTCCTTATTTTTGTGCCTATGCTTTCTTTTATACCTATGATTTTTCGTATTTCGACTTATAAAAGGTTATTTATTAGAATTAATATAAACTTACATCATATATCTTTATATACAACGTGTACTTAATTGTCAAAAGGGCAAATATTTTTTAAGGCTTCAGGTGCCATTGTTAGAACCTGAATTTAAAATAAAAATTGTCATTTTTTCTAAAGATAAAAAGTATCATCTCGACCGTTTCCCTTTCGGGGTGGTCAGAAACCACGCTTATATAAATAAGCAGATTCACATTTAGCCAACTTTACTATAGGCCAATCATGACAAGTGGCAAGCTCGTCGATGTCTCCAGCGTAGCAAACTCGAGAAATATCACAAATATCATGAATTAAATATTAATTAAATGTATTTATTTACATTAATTAATATATTTGTTTTGTAGTTCCAATGGGGTGTGTCAGGCAAAGCGTTTTGTAGATGTCGCTAGCGGCAATGATACCTTATTTTACACCTATATCGCATTTTTTTTTTAAAGTTTTTCGATTTTTTTTCATTTTCATAACAAAATAATGTATTTTAAATTAACGTTACCTACCTTACAAAATACAAGTTTTCCATGCAACTGACATTTATGTTAGGTACCATCTATCAAGCGCCATCTATCGTAATAAAAAGTTAGTGATACACTTCATTGAAAGTAAAAATTGGCATTTGACATCATTGCAAATGGCGTATAGTATAGTCTAAATTAACGTTACCTACCTTAAAAGACGAATTAGGAAAGCGCACACCGTCTTTAAAAAGAAAAAAGGTTTTATTAATAGAACGGCAATTTTGAGATCACCATATCTTTGATTTCGCTTAGAAATTTCGATTTGTACACTTCAAAGCTGCTCACTTCGGCATAATATCCAGAAAATAATAAATTTACTAATAATAAAATAAAATACAAGTTTTCTATGCAACTGACAGTTCAGACAGACAGACAGTGGGATCGTCCAGGCCCGGATGCCTAATGGGCGTGGGTTGGGGATGGGGACAGTCCCCCGTTTTCCCCGGCAGGATCTCAGCGGGTAACCACCCACCGGTAATTCATGCACGTTTAGTGCTGGGCGCCGTTACTAGTATAACAGCGCCCGTGTGGCTCACGAACCCAGGGGGCTAAGTTCGACTGCTTCAGCTCTCCTCCAGGAGTACTTCTCTAGGAAGTGGTCTCCCGTTGGGGGGCCGTGCACAAGACGGAGCGATATTCAGGAGATGCTTGAAGTGTCCGTTGTCGGCCCGAGAGAACATACGTCTACTCAGGCCAATGACAAACTCCTCAATAGTAGGCATGTTAGGTACCATCTATCAAGCGCCATCTATCGTGATAAAAAGTTAGTGATACACCCCATTGAAAGTAAAAATTGGCATTTGACATCATTGCAAATGGCGTATAGTATAGTCTAGGGTAAGTTTTGCTCTTGCAACTATATCAGTGGTCTTGTTCAGACGAAGACCAAGCCTACAAGACCAGCAACACTACACTACACCATTAATATAAATAAAAAAACGTCTTTTGTAACATTTAGTTTCAAACGCATGAAAAAGCTTCCTAGAGGGACTTAATTTCCAAAGTGGATTTCCCTGTAACTGACGGACGGACCCACAACAATTAGATTAATCATTCGTCTGTAGTTATCTACGATATAGTATGTAGCTATATAGAGGTAGTTTCATCGTAATTAAGGTAGTTTTAAATACCCGTAAATAGTTGTTTGATCATGCGTTGTCCATGTATTACAACCGAGAGAAATTGACGATTGTTATTGTGAGTTTTATTCATAAATATTATGACCCATGACGGGAAGGCTAAGGAAGTAAGACGTTCAACCTATTTCTGATAAATATATATTATGACCCATGACGGGAAGGCTAAGGAAGTAAGACGTTCAACCTATTTCTGATAAATATATATTATTAATATTATTTTCCTTAACTAAATTTAAGTAAATTATAAATTTAGCTAATATTATAGTTATTTACTAAATTTATTTCTCTTGATACCCACAAATTCATAAAAAAGCTGGGTAAACGAATTTTCCAAGAGTGTGGCGATCCCAAATGCCATAACTACCTAAAACAGAATATGTCGATTATAATTCAACGAGGAAATGCGGCGAGCGTTTTAGGTACCCTCCCTGGTGGTAAGCCCTTAGTTTATTTTGTAGAATAGTTTTAATTTCATAGGTATTTTTAGTTTTAGTTTTATTTATAATTAGTTTATTTTAATATTTTTGTATCTAAGTATATACCTACTTCGAATAAATATTTATTCCTTAATTTATGGAATATACATCAGAATTGTTTTTTTTAGTTTGCGAAAAGTAAGGCTGTATATTAGGAAATAAGCATAGGATATGGAGAATAAACGTATAAACTCGATTAATACACGCTCCGAAGTATTAAAATATAATGAAAGTAGGATAAGTGACTTGACATGGACCTACATATACAGATAATTTATGGCAATTTTTATCAAAATAGGTTGAGTCATATTGGAGTGAAAGACAGGCTGTTTATCCGTCAGTAAATCTTTTTTCAAATTAACAATATTAGGGAGTCCTTCGCGATATTTTGCATGGACCTGTCAAGTGCAAGTTGTTGTTTTGTAAATTAATTTACTGTGTATATTATTGGTCAAAAGTGGTGTTGTTTTGTTTAATAATGTGCTACAATGTGAATAATTATGGAAAACGATAAATTGGACTTTAAATATAGGGCACAAGTTGCAGTTTTCCCGCGCTGTCAACTCCTATATTTTACCCGACGTGTTTGAGCTATGGTGCCGCGAGTGACTCCAAGAAAAGCATCAAATTCTGCAGCATCTGGAATTTGATGATGATCTCATTAACTCATTAAAAAGATCATATTACGTCAGACTTGGCTGTATGGGCTAGACCCTTTGCCTTCCCTATCATCTCATTCATCATCCATCGGGATAAGAGAACCAAAAAAAAATTTAACAATATTAGTATGGCGATCCGATAGTATAGTTCCGATGGTAGAGGTTGCAGTGGCGAGCCTTCCAAGTCATTCCAAGAGTTCTAGGATTGCAGGAACTTTAGCAGGGTAACAAGAGCCCCTGGGATAAAGATACACGTGCATGAGACGTCAGGGAATTGTCAAAAAAAAAAACAATAATAAATGAGATTCATTTCTCTGTCAAAATTAAACAAGCTAAATCACTGTCCCGCGTTTGATATTGCTCGCCAGATTATGACGTTATTATGCAACTATAGACACTGCATTGACTACCCTCACCCGAGGGGATTTGACTGAATGACGGCCAATCAGAGTCAATTACACGAGTCACTATTATTACACGTTTAGACAATGTACAGTCATCATCAAAATCTAAACAATTTGATCTAAGTAGCAATTACGGTGGTGGCTCTAAGAACGCTTACCTTAAATCCTACAAGGCCGGTTCAATCCTCCCCCGGCATGTACCAATGAGAAATACATTTTTCTTACGTACATTTGTTATAGATTTACAACACCACCGTTCCCGTGCCTCGGAGAGCACGTTAAGCCATCGGTTTCGGTTCCACTAATATCAATTTGTGAAATCGTTAATAAATTGTAATAAAAGAATGACATCATATCCTCGCCAACCCGTCTGGCCAGTATAGGCCAAATTCTCCAGATATATGTTCTGGAGAGTATAATAATAATAAATAAATATTTCCAGACAGGTCACACATCTAATTTCCGTGGTAAGCTGCGAGGCTTGTGTTACGGAAACTAGATGGTTAATAAACTACATATTATACTCTTTTTTTTGTAAATATATACATATTATACATATAAACACCCAGACCGAGACAAATTATACAATGTACAACTTGACCCCGTACAGTACAGTGGAGGTCTAGGACGCTGTGTTCTAGGGGCTGTAATGTAATCAATGGTTGAAAATGACTAAAATGTCCATCAGTGTAAAATGTGTAATAAACTCAGAAGTATTAAAATTAATGTTTCGCTCATTAATTATTTCGTCTTAATTCACCCTCTGAAAACCTCGACCTCAAAAAAAAAGGTTGTCAATTCGATTGTATGTTTTTTTTTGTATGTTCCTCGATAATTCCGTCAATTAGGAATTGATTTTGATGATTTTTGTTTTTGTTTTGTAGGTCATACTTCAGAGGTAATTCCATAAAAAAAAACGAAATTGATTCAGTGCTTTTTGAGAAAATCAACAAAAACCAAAAAAAAAACTTAATCTCTGTTTTTTTTTAATCTGCCTGTTCGCGCCGATCGCGGTAACTCGACCAATGTTGGATGGTTAGGCGTTATTGTGAAGAACAAAGAAGATTATATGTATTTGTAATAAGGAGCTGTCATGATAATTAATCATTATCATCGCAGCCCCTAGGTCACAAAGTCATAAACCTCCACTGCTGGAGATGGGCCTTCCAGAAAATTCTGAAGAATTTGGTCTACACTCGCCACGCTGGCCAGACGGGTTGGCGAAGTTCTGATGTCACATTTCTAATGACAACTTATTAACGATTCTACAAGTTATATAAGTGAAACAGGGACTGGCCGGCTTAACGTGCTCTCCGAGGCACGGGAACGGTGGTGTTGTAAATCTATGACAAATGTACGTAAGAAAAATGTATTTCTCATTGGTACCAACCGGGTTAGTACCGGTCTATTTTATTTAAGGTTCTTTCAACCGAACCATCACCGCTATCTCTCTCCTAATAATTACTATACATTAATGATACTCGTACCTATTATATCATATTAAACGTAAAAAAAAAAAAAAAAAGTGACTAAAAACTATACCTATATGTAAAAAAATAAACTTAAAGTAAAAAGTAATATTTTGATTACTTCATAAAAGAGCCTTAAAGGACAATAGTTTTGGACACATTATTATGGTGCTATGCGGGTGCATAGGTTGCCTCCTACGTTACTTAACTGGTATTTAAATGTATTTATTTATTTTGGTAATTTCTGTAATTAAGTTATTTTGTAATTAGGCTTTTTTATATTACAGCATTTTAACAAATTTATTAACACAGCAAAAAAAATATTTTTACGAATATCAAAATATTCTAATAAACTAACACATTGGCTAAGCAATTCGTCTCCCAAATTATAGCTAAACATATCCAATCTCCTTGGCGTTGAACCTCCATCGCTTTAAGCGTTACATAGATTGAAAAATTGTAGCTGTTCGATGGTTCTCAAACTTTATTTACAAGCTAGTTGTTTAACCCGGCTTCGTTGTTGCAGAAATCGGTTTTCGATAAACAGGTGCGTAAAAGAGGAGACACATTTCTAAGCATGGATTCACCGTGCGTAGCTGGTCCATCGTGTGTAGGAAAGAAAGATAAGAAGCTTTTGGTATTGCGAACAACCATTACAATTATATAAGTACCTTTTTTATTATTGCCCTCACTAAACTAAATACTGTATGATTCGTTAATGCCGTCTTGAAAGCTCTTGTGGTAGGCGGACCCATGGTAATAATTTGCCCAGTCTGCAGGGGCGGGGAAGTATCCACCGCTCGTGCCGATACATCCTGTAGTGTTGACACACGTTTTGGGATCAGGCTGGATTATACGCAGGCATAGTGTTAGGTAAGTACGTTATTGCCTTGAATACCCAAAGTGACAAACTAACTATCAATTACGTGGAATATATCAAAATGTTATAGTGGAAGTTGGTGCGCGAGGAGTTCCAGCAAACCAAGATCGATTTAGTTTTTTTTTTTTTTATATGCACGTTCTATTGCGTCACCCTGTATTATGATAAAAATATCCGTCAGGTTTGAGAGTCTGAGAGCCACTGGTTTACGAAATTTCATGCAGCCTGCGAGATTTGATACGGTGCTTGGGGTCCGTTCGAATAGGGATGTGCTATAACATTTACCGGTTGTAAACTATCGATAGATACGATTAATGTAAGCACGTAGTTGTAAAGATGTTTTTATGATTTACGATGGGGTGGAGTGAAAGTTATTTTTATGATAGCGATGTATATCGGAATTTTTGAGTTATACCGATTATAGATAGCATGGAAACCTGAACCAACCAACATGTTGATTTAAATTCAGTTGCAGTTATTTAATTTCAGTATAATGAAGTACGGTACGGCAATTGAATTAGTTCATTTTTCAGTTGGCCGTATGGTCAAATGTCGTGATCATATAACATATTTTATTTACCTTTAAAATCTTTTAAAACAGAAATAACTAAAAGTTTAATTCAGATGATTCCATAATCGCACTCAAATTTAAAAATACATTTATATTTACACTCACATCGACACTGTCACAACTACACACACACCAATACTAATGCCTTAGCATACAGGAGAACAGGTTAGGGTGTTCCTTTGTTTCACAATTATTATTTTTTTAAATTATTATTTTTTGGATCGCTCACTATATATTATTATTATTATTATTGATTCATTAATTGGCTTTAGTTATGAATTTTGTAGACTAGGTTTAATTTTAAGCGAATCTGTAACTAAATAAATAAATAAATGATCCACAGTAAATCTGCTGTCATCTCAAAATAGTATATACTAAAAATAAATAAAATAAAATATTGCACAAAGAAATAACTTAAAACTAAGCGCATAGGCGAGTTTTATGCATTAAGGCATCTTCTACCAGCTAATCTTTGTGAGACATAACCAATTACAGGAAGAGTGACAATAAATAATAAATAACAGAGAATAAAAAATATTATAAAATATGGTAATTAAGTGGTGGAAAAAATAAGTGGTCAAACTTATTTACAACTTCTGATACAAAATCTAATTCTTGGATCATGTACAAAACAATAATTTCAATATTAGGCTGACATGGTTTTTTTTTGTTACTAGTATGTCCAATTAAAATTTGTATCTATTCTTTGTAATAAATATAGCTATTTAGTACAAGTTGCCATTTAGTACATTTAGTTGATAAACAGCGCATGAAGCAGGGGCTGCGCGGAAAATTCAAAGTCTGGCAAGCGGCGCAAGTATTTATGTATATTAAAAGATTACATATTTGTGACGTTTGCTGTAGAAACTCTGGGCCCATGGAGTCCAAGCCAAGACAACACCGCTTCTTGTCGTCTCCTCCCTTCCTTCTCCCAAAGAATCAGTATTGCAATTTAGCGGGGAAATGCAGCCACCATTCCACGCGGACTGGACTTATATCCTAATTCAGTAGTAATAATAATAATTTTATTATTTTTTCATATTTCGGGATAAGGCTCGAATTGCCGTCATGTCCAGGCAAGCCGGCATAGTGTTAGGGACTGATGTCAGTCATCAGTGTCTGATTCCAGTTGCTAACATTCATGGATCTTGCTCCCCACTTACCATCAAGTGGGCCCAAGGTCACATGTCGTGCTAGTATAATAAAAAATAAAATATAAAATATTTTGTAATTATTTTTTTTTGATAAAACAATACACCGCAGTTGATAATTTTTATTCATAGTCTACTTAATATTTATTATTATTTTTTTTTTTTTACTAAAACATCAATAGTTGCCAATTACAAAAAAAAAAGATAATGGACTATCGATATTATTAATTAGCTAAATCATTTACATCACTTTAAAAGCACCTTATATGTGAGCCCAGCTCGAAGGGACTACGAATCGGATTATGCTTGTGACTGTACCTAAATGTACCGAAGTAGCCCGAGGGAAGTACAGTCACTGGTTAATAAACGATTTTTAACGATTACGTGATCGAATTTTATAAGTTCGTTAGATTAAATCTAGTAGGTACCTACACTACGTCTAGTAGTTACGACTGTAGATTTAGACACGCCTTCAGTCCGTCTAACACCTATTTGTTGTTCTCGTTGAAAGTATGTGCCATTTGCAATGATGTCAAATGCCAATTTTTACTTTCAAGGAGAACTAATATTGTAAGCTTGGCATGGTGATATTTATATAAAAATAACACCGCTTGAAAGAACTTATTAAGTCTAGCAGATGTTTCAGAGAACACCAATGACATCCCAACACTCTCTGAAGTCCTAGAGGAGGACAGGGAGGACAGGGAGGAAGATGTCATGCTTGCACTGTTTGCGAACGACAGTGCCTACTTTAGCTCATCTCCAAGCCAATATGAGGCTGCTGATAAAATGCAGGATCTCCTGGATCTTCTCCCTGCGTAGTTGGACACGTGGCGTATAGACATCCAGATGCTGACTGCCTCCACCACTGCAGCTTCGAGGACAGAACACAGTGGAGTCCGACCGTCAAATACCTGGGCTGCATCATTAACAGGACGCTAACAGTGGGTGAAATGGCCTGCCACGCCGTCAATCAGGCGAAGGCGGCCCGAGCCATGTTACGCCCTGTTATGAATTCCAGCTTGCCGCTCAGGTTGAAGGTCCGGATCTACAAGATGTTCATCCGTTCCCGACTCACCTATGCTGCGCCAGCCTGGCACCACCTTCTGGCCAAGACTAATAGGGACAAGATCCAAAGTCAGCAGAAATATCGCTCAGAGTGGGAGACCACTCACAGCACCATGGTTTGTGCGTAATTCCGTCATAGCTCAAGATCTGGAGATGCCTACTATTGAGGAATTAGTCGTCGGCCTGACTAGACATATGTTCTATCGGGCCGACAACAGACACTTCAAGCATCTTCAGAATATCGCTCCGTCTTGCGCTCGGCCCTTCCTAGAGAAGTGCTCTTGGAGAAGAGCTGAAGTAGTCGAACCTAGACCCCCTGGGTTCGCGATCCCCAACCCAAGCCCATTAGCCATCCGGGCCTGGACGACCCCACTGTCTGTCTGTCTATGTTTCAGAAAGTTGCAAAAATGCAAGAACAAGACAAAGATTAGGCTTTACAACATATCGTGCACAGTATAAAAAAAAAATGCTGACTGTACTGGTTCTCTGTATGCCTGCCCCGAACACTTTCCCGATGCCTCGTGGGACGTCTGGTTTTTAACATTTATAGACATTAGCTATTTACAGGGGCACATGGTGTTTCAGAGGGTTTAGTACATTCAGTAAAAGGTCCGCTTTACCACCCCAAGCATCATTTTCCATGGTACATTCAAGAGTTATTATTTATTTATTTACTATTATATAAGCATAGTATATATGTATAAATTATTATTATTATTATATAAATACATAATAAATTTATTTAACATTAACACCTCCTCTTGTGTCTCAAAGTTGTTTTTCTTGTTGTCCTTTAGGTTAATTGTTTAAAATGTACGTGAGTTAGGGTGTTGGCATAACAACAGCGTTAGTAGTGCATCACATTACATGTAATGCGCAGCTGACTGAAGCTGTGCCAAGACCCTTGCCACATCATATTAATTAAATTGTAAATTATTATTATTTTCTCTGATTGTAATACTTATTGATGTGGCAATAAACGTTTGTTTGTTTGAGTTGAGCTTACGTCCAAATAATAGAAAATTAATAAAGGTTAATAATAGAGTAAAATGGCGGTGGATGCGAGGAGGAAATTAAGCGTCGAATGGCAGTGTCGAGGTCTGCTATGGAGAAGCTTAAGAAAATATGGAGGAACCGAAACATTACGAAAGCTACTAAAATCCGGCTGGTCAGAGCTCTTGTGTTCCCCATTTTCCTGTATGCTGCAGAGACGTGGACTGAAATAAAACGTATTAATGCTCTAGAAATGTGGTGTTGGCGGAGAATGTTGGGCATATCGTGGACGGAGTTCCGAACCAACAAATCCATCCTGGAGGAACTAGAGATAGGACAACGCCTTTCCTCAATCGTGCAATCACGCATTCTCACTTTCTTTGGACACGTATCACGGCGTGGAGATACATCCATTGAGCGCCTTGTAGTTCAGGGAAAAGTCGATGGCAAGAGAATGCGTGGTAGGTCTCCGATGAGATGGACTGACCAGGTTAAAGCAGCAATGGATCACCCCCTACATGAGTGCTCCAGGAAGGCTGCAGTTCGAGACGAGTGACGACGACTTGTTAAGCGTGCCACTGACACTCAAGTGACGACCACGACCACTCTGCCAAGAGTGTAGCGACTAAGAAGAAGAAGAATAGAGTAAAATATCATCAAGACCATATTCCTTTTAGGGTGGTCAGAAACCACGCTTTTTATAAAGAAGCAAATTCACGTTTAGCCAACGTGACTATAGGCCAACATGACCACTTGTCATGTAAGCTCGTCGATGTCTCTAGCGTACCAAACTCAAGAAATATAAATTATTGTGTTTCAAACAGTAATCGAAACCGATACGTTAATCCACAAACGTAACCGCTAGAACACGGAGGCAAAGTAAAGTCAAGTCAAATTCACTTGACTACTGTTGGGAAACTAGCTGAGTCCTATCCATTTTCCTTTATCCAATCCAACCAAAACCACGATAACGCGGCAAAGCCATCTAATGTTGTCGCCCGGAACTAAAAAGTGACAGTTATGAAGAATTAGCCGCGTCTCTTGTTATTTTATCAATTTAAATTTGTAAAAACAAGAAATAAGTGTAAAAACTGTTCTAATCCAGTGCTCCGTGAATCCCTAAATATCCGCAAGTACCTAGATCTCATCCACAGCTAGTGAAATCTACGAACCAGCGATATTTATTTTTATTTTATGTACTATTCCAAACAACTACAATGATATATGACAAATTAAAAACTAATAATACAGTCCTTCGCGCCATTATGCGCGGACATGCCAAGTGCAAGTTTTTGTTGAGTAAATTAATTTACTATGGACATTGTTAATCAAAAGTGGTGTTGTTTTGTTTAATAATGTGCTACAATGCAAATAAATATGGAAAACGATAAATTGTACTTTAAATATAGGGCACAAGTTGCAGTTTATTTTTAGCTATTTTCCCGCGCTGCAAACTCCCATATTACCCGACCTGTTTGGGCTTTAATGCTGCGAGTGACTCCAAGAAAAGCATCAAATTCTGCAACATCTGGAATTTGATGATAACCTCAATTAACTTTTAAAAAGATATGTCTTATTACTCAGACCTGTCTGTATGCGCTAGACCCTTTGCCTTCCCTATCACCTCATTCATCATCCATCGGAAAAAGAAAACACAAGAACAGAACTAATAATAATCAGACAAATACTTACAAATAGTACCTACGATGTATTTTGACCAACCCCCAGTTGCAGCATGGCAAAAAAAATATGTTCTCCAGCTGAAATAATTATGACGATATGTGAGGCGTCTAAAATCAAAGGCAGCTAAATCCCCTTTCGGTAATTTGACAAATATAAAAAAGTGTTATTATTTTGTAGCAATCAATATGCAAATACAAAGAGTGATGTTGAGAATGACTTTTGGATTTAGCTGTGTTTGATTTTATACGCCTCATGTTTACTCATGATAATAACGATTGTATAAATTCATTTTCCAAATAAAACGCCTAAAAAAAACATCTTAATAATAATTAATTAAAACGTTAACTTTAGATTTAAGTTATAAAAAATTCAGGCGTTTGTAGAATTTTTAATCAGGCGTTCAACGTTTTACAAATCATCAATGACGCGGAATTTTAACCCCTAAAAAGGATTCGTGTAAATCGTGTAGGAAACAATAGCTTAAGCTAACCCCAGACTTCACACTACATGCACCGTTCATATAATATTAATCCCCAATGTGGAGCTTTATTTAGGGTTGTTTCCACCCCACAGCGGCTGGGGTCTGCGACTTGTTGGTGCAGGGAGTCTCGCTTGCACTTCGACTAAACCTCATTTTCATTAGATCTTCTGTATTCCCTTTTTATATATACACGTACTTTTACATATTACGTTAAACGTGATATTGAAATAAAACTACAGACTTCAAGCAATGGAAGTTAAGTATATTAGATGAAAATAAATAGAATGACTTTACAAGGGGAGTTCTTCGCGCCATTTTGCGTGGACATGTCAAATGCAAGTTTTTGTTTTGTAAATTAATTTACTATGGATATTATTGGTCAAAAGTGGTGTTGTTTTGTTTAATAATGTGCATAATTATGGAAAACGATAAATTGGACTTTAAATATAGGGCACAAGTTGCAATTAATTTTTTGCGGTTTTCCCGCGCTGTGGACTCCCATATTTTATCCGACGTGTTTGAGCTATAATGCCGCGAGTGACTCCAAGAAAAGCATCAAATTCTGCAGCATCTGGAATTTGATGATCCCCAACTCGGTTATGAACTCTGTTATGAACATATATTATGCGAATAAATTACGTGTTTAGGACTGATGTATTCTGTACAATGTCCTTTAAAGACAATTAAAAAAAAAAAATAGATTACAATTACACAAGGGAGGGTCGTAAGCCAAAGTTAATATAAAATAACTATACCTTCCCTTGAAGAGCGCTGCCGATCCCAAACAAGGCGTAACCCATCTGGTAGATGAGTAAGGTGAAGATATACAAATATTAAATTAAAGCTAAAATAATTAATAATTAAACAAAACTGATGCGAAGCAGCTGTATACAACAGCAAGAAAAAAGAATCATATGACAGTTGTTTTCTTAAAAATGGTGTGAGGCAAAGGATGTCGATTACAGCCGAAAACGTTCATCCTTGGCCAACACAAGTTGCAGTTTATTTTTTGCGGTTTTCCCGCGCTGTCAACTCCCATATTTTACCTGACGTGTTTGAGCTATGGTGCCGCGAGTGACTCCAAGAAAAGCATCAAATTCTGGAGCATCTGGAATTTGATGATGACCTCATTAACTCATAAAAAAGAAAGATATATTACGTCAGACTTGGCTGTATGGGCTAGACCCTTTGCCCTCCCTATCATCTCATTTATCATCCATCGGGAGAAGACAACCAAAAAAAAAACATCCAATGTCGATTATAATCGCTACATAGTCGGGATGCAATAATTTAAAAAATGTAAAGTAAGGTATTATCACGACTGATTCCCTTACGGGTGGTCAGAAACCACACTGATAAATAAGCGGATTCATAGTTAGCCAACTTTACTATAGGCCAATCATGACAAGTGGCAAGCTCGTCGATGTCTCTAGCGTAGGTACCAAAGAAAAATCAGAAATAAATTTAATATATTTATTTAAATTAATAAATGACACGGCCCCCTTACAGCCACGAATTTTATTTAATTAATCTAGTTTATTTATGATGTAATTTAGATGTTTTAAAAGTTTAGGATTTTAGTTTATTTTTTAAAAAATGTTTTTTTAAATCGTTATACCTTACTTCCTTCGAATAAAATTGTTAGATTGCTCGTAATTTATCTAAAACTTATTGTCTTCTTCAGGACATTATTCGTGGCAAATATTAAACGTTTCCCACTGCAGTAATAATATTACAAGTGTGTTGTTATGCAAAGTGTCATTATTACATAATACAAAGTGTTTCAGATTGTTGCGACACGAGCTGCGCTACGCTAAGTGGATTACACGCGAATGAAACATTTATTCTACTTTCAGTTTAGCGTTGTGCTCTGGAGTGTTCTGTAAAGTGGTAAAGTCCAAATTTATTTACAATTTAATTAAATTTATTTATCATTACAGCCCTTAGAACACAATGGTCTAGACCTCCTCTATTGCCTTCCAGAACATATTATTCATTTGTTCATTTACTTGTTCCACAGCTGTCTTTTACAAATAAATATTTACTTTCAAATGGTTCTTCTTCTTAGTCGCTACACTCTTGGCAGAGTGGTCGTGGTCGTCACTTGAGTGTCAGTGGCACGCTTAACAAGCCGTCGCCACTCGTCTCGAACTGCAGCTTTCCTGGAGCACTCATGAAGGGGGTAATCCATTGCTGCTTTAAACTGGTCAGTCCATCTCATCGGAGACCTACCACGCATTCTCTTGCCATCGACTTTTCCCTGAACTACAAGGCGCTCAATGGATGTATCTCCACGCCGCGATACGTGTCCAAAGAAAGTGAGAATGCGTGATTGCATGATTGAGGAAAGGCGTTGTCCTATCTCTAGTTCCTCCAGGATGGATTTGTTGGTTCGGAACTCCGTCCACGATATGCCCAACATTCTCCGCCAACACCACATTTCTAGAGCATTAATACGTTTTATTTCAGTTTCGCGCAGGGTCCACGTCTCTGCAGCATACAGGAAAATGGGGAACACAAGAGCTCTGACCAGCCGGATTTTAGTAGCTTTCGTAATGTTTCGGTTCCTCCATATTTTCTTAAGCTTCTCCATAGCAGACCTCGACACTGCCATACGACGCTTAATTTCCTCCTTAAAAGATTACCGAACGCTAATTGCGGAATAACATTATTTTCACTTAATTAAAAAATAAACATAAGAATAAAAATAAAGAGACAATATTAAAAAAATCCATCTACGCACCATTATGTAAGTGTATGTGTATGTGAATGTGAATTGTCAGTGTAGGTGTGTGAAGGTGTAAATTGTAAATGTAAATGAGTGAAATGTGTAGAGTTCATTGCATTGTGCATATCTAATGTATTATTTACATAGAACTACACCTCCATCCTGCTCAGAATCATTCCTCTGAATTGGTGTTTAGACAGACAGAAGGGGTCAATTATAAAGTGGCTCAATATCCGAAATCGCAGGTCTGCACATACACTCTCCTTTCTTTACGGCATTCTATATAATCCCAATGCACCCCCTTACCTAAAAGCTCGTTTTCAATTTCTTTGTAACTCGCACAGTCTTTCACTTCGTTTTTCCCATAAGAACTTACTTAAAATCCCTCCCCACTCTTCCAGCAGATATTCAGACTCCTTTTCAGTATCTGCAGCTCGTCAGTGGAACAGATTACCTTTGGTAATCAGACAAGCTCCATCTCTCAAAATATTTAAAAACAAGTTATACAATTTTTTACACCATAAACAGAATAACTTACCATAACTTTCTACTATGTACTTAGATATGTATTTATTATTTATGTATATATTTATTTAATATGTAGGATATGTATATTTAATTAGTATGTATTTATATTTCATTATTGTTGATCACAATAGTATTTATGCACCCGCTTATAATGGCTCCCCATTCACAAATGTTAGTTGGTAGAAAATGCATTTATAGCATTAAGCTCGCCTTTGTACCCACACTATTTTTGGTTCTGTACAATAAAGAATTCATTATTATTATTTGGCCTACACTCGCCACGCTGGCCAAACGAGCTGGTGAGGGTTTGATGTCATTTTTTAATGTCAATTTAACGATTCCACAAGTTTGTATTAGTGGAACCAGGACCGACTGCTTAATGTGCTCTTCGAGCACGGAAACGGTGGTGTAGTAAATCCATGACAAATGTACGTAAGAAAAGTATATTTCTTATTGGTACATGCCGGATTTGAACTGACCTTTGTAGGATTTTAAGGAAAGCGTTCTTACAACCGAGCCACCACCGCGATTATAAAATAATTACAATATAATAAATGATTTTAAAAAAAACCTAACATTAAATAAACAATAAAATAAACTACACTACAAATAAAACAAAAAAAATTACCGTCCGATGGGCGTAGTGTGCCGAGGACCCCCGTTGAACGGCGAGGCTGACGTTTTGAGCAAAATCTTCTGTACTTCAAGGGTCACCCGTAGCCAAGCGGACTTTTTTCCCAAGCTCACGAGAGACCACGAAGGTCCTCGGACCACGGACCCATCGTTTCGACTGCAAATGGGATGAAGTAGTGATTTTTAACATATTATTTTTCCAATTGTTCATACATACATACATATCTTCACGCCAGATCCCTTGCGGGGTAGGCAGAGACAATTGTGCGCCATTTGACACGATCACGACATACCTCTTTCGCTTCGTCGACATTCATTAACCTCTTCATACATGCCCTTTTGTTACGAAGACTTTTAAATGCACCTTCAGTCAGTGTTTTATTTATTTGATCGCGATATGTGAGTCTCGGTCTGCCAGGGCCTCTTTCACCCACAACTTTCGCATTATATATCTGGTTCGTCAATCTTTCATCGCTCATCCTTCTCTCTCTTCTTTCAACGTCCCTATCGTACTTCCCGTCCGCAGTGAAAACACTGCCCAGATATATAATTTCATTTACTTGTTCTAGAGTTTCATCATCAATCTTTATCGTCACGGTTGTCATCCTTCTTCTTTCAAACACTAGTACCTTGGTTTTTCTCGCATTCAAACGGAGTCCTTTTTCTGCACATCCCTCCTTCATTCTTGTGACTAGTGATTGCAGTTGTTGTTCGGACGATGCCATAAGAATTGTTCATATTAATCTTTATTGCACAAAAACAAATGTTGGCCTATAATGGCGCTGGACATTCTAACCTAACCAACCATTGGGACAACTTACCATTTAATTGAAATGAATTCTACGTTGTAACTAAATCATTATAAACACATTTACCCATACGAATTATTACATACGAGTACAAGAACTTTTTATGTAGAAGAACGCTTTACTGATCTATCTATTAAAGTCTCAAAAACCAGCAAAAAAGGTTATAATATATTAAACAAATTGAATGAGAACAAAAATTCTCTTATGACAAATTGTCCAAGCGCCTACACTTTATTATATCGCAATAACATATCACACAAGACGTAAGGGCTTTACATTTTTCAGGCGCTTTCACATTTAAATGCTTTATTGTTCTGCTAGTTGGATGGGCTTGGAATACAAATGTGGTTTTATGTTATAGACGTGTATATCAGTCTGATCATACATTATTATTGAATTTAACGTGTTGGTAAAATGTATACCAGATGTTCAGGTTCAACAGTATCGCCAGTGGAACCGACTACGTCTTCATATTCGTTAAGCATACTTTTACAAAAAGCAAGATGTGTCTACACACATACATATCTTCACGCCAGATCCCTTGCGGGGTAGGCAGAGACAATTGAGCGCCACTTGACACGATCACGAGATACCTCTTTCGCTTCGTCGACATTCATCAACCTCTTCATACATGCATACATAAGTACTAAAAATATAGTATGTAACCAATGTTTGTGTGTTATTTACTCATATGTATTTATATTGTAAATATGATATCGTTCTATTTTGAGTTATAAGTTTTTTACCCAATAAATCTCTTTATCTCAAAGATTAACGGTCATGCATCTTACAATCCCAGCAGCAGGATAGCAGTTAGACAATATTTTTAGACATTAAGCTCGCGTATGTATTGTAAAATGTATTATTATCTGTGCAATAAAGAAATTATCTATCTATTTATCTATGTAAAAGCGCATTTATGTCACTAGAATTCAATATATTTTAAAATTAGTTAGATAAAGGTATTTGCGGAGATCCTAATTGCGTGTTAAAAATATCATCATATACTCATACTGAGCATAATCGCATAAGATATGACCTTTTGTGCTTACACAAAATCCTGCATTCTTTCATTTCCTCTAAATATTTGCTGTCGTCGCTTAAAATTAATATTCGTTACAGAACAAGATGCCCGAATACATTCTCTCTATGTACCTACGAGTATGTTAACAACACATCCTTCTTTAACCCGTTGGTGAGAATGTGTCGCACCTACAATAGAGTGGTTAGCTTGCGGCCTGATATTGATGTTTTTGACAGTGGTTTTGCAGCGTATAAAAAGTCCATGACCACAGACCTCCTCTGCCTTATTTGACTCATATTACTTTTATCTTTTGTTAAATTATTATTTTGTTACCTGTATTGTTGTGCTGTGTTGTACCGCCTCCGTGGTCTAGTGGTAACAAACGTTGCCGTGAACTCGGGAGGTCGTGGGTTCGATTCCCACCGGGGGCAAGTTGTACATTGTATAATTTGTCTCGGTCTGGGTGTTTATATGTATAATATGTATATATTTACAAAAAAAAAGAAGTATAATATGTAGTTTATCAACCATCTAGTTTCCGTAACACAAGCCTCGTTGCTTACCACGGAAACTAGATGGCGCTGTGTGACCTGTCTGGAAATATTTATTATTATTATTGTTGTGCATATATATTTTGTTGTAAATTGTATTTGTGTAAGGAATTATGTAATTGATATTATTGAATTGTAATTATGATTGAATTTAATTTGTGTAATTTATTTTCTAATTTTAATAATTATTATTATAATTTGCATGTTGTGTGTGCTGCTTGGATTCCAGTCTAGTCCATGTATAAATTAAACGAACTCAAATTTGCAACTGACTGGAATCTGTTTGCACACCTAATAATAAATAAATCAAGTAGATAGCGAGAGGTCGACGATCGCGCGAACGTTGACTTACGTAATTCTTTCTCTCTCTATTTCGTCTCTCGGCTGTCGGAGATTTCAATTAATAATAACACTCCCCAGCCTTTAGGTATCTATCACGATGGATATCGCGATTTTCAGACACGGCCTTATTTACCATGGAGTAGTGTTTTTTTTTCGGATTTTTGTCTTTTTAAAACAGTGATCTTTCATATTTCAAATAGAGGTTCTACTAATGGCACATTAAGCCTAAAAAAATATTTGCACTTTTGACAAATATTATTTTTAAAAAATTAAGTCGAATATCTCGAACACAGTTAAGTTTGGGGTAGGGTGTTCCATAGTCGAATCAGTCAGAAAAGACGCAAACTACACGCCCTTAACGGATCTAGGTCGACTTTCCCTGTACATACATACATACACATCTTCACACCAGATCCCTTGCGGGGTAGGCAGAGACAATTGAGCGCCACTTGACACGATCACGACATACCTCTTTCGCTTCATCGACGTTCATCAACCTCTTCATACATGCCCTTTTGTTACGAAGGCTTTTTAATGCACCTTCAGTCAGTGTTTTATTTATTTGATCGTGATATGTGAGTCTCGGTCTGCCAGGGCCTCTTTCACCCACAACTTTCGCATTATATATCTGGTTCGTCAATCTTTCTTTGCTCATTCTTTCAACATGCCCGAACCATCGTAGCATGCCTTTCCTTATTTTTGTCCCTATGCTTTCCCTGTAACCCTGTATAATATATGTCTACGGTTAATGTACTAACTGCTAGCATATGAGGAGTCCTTATCTTGTCTGGCCAGAACGCCGTTAACCTACCAACTAACTTCGGGTCCAGAGTATATCTTGTCACGTCTTGCGGATTCCCATCTCTCCCTAACGCCAAAATTGTAATATCAATTGGACAAGTGACTAAAAATCACTCTTGGCTTACATTAATAGTTACTTAGTTTAAGCTCTATTTAAAGATTACTATATAACAGTGATTAAATAAAATAAAATATAATTTTATATAATTTCAATTTTTAAATTGAATTGAAAATAAAACTAATAAAAATAAACTATAAATAAAAATGTCCTCTAGAGGCGACTCTTCAGGGATAGTCCCAAGGAGACTGGCAACATTTCCCCTCTGTCAAATAATAATTGTCAAAAGAGCAAATATGTTTTTGTTTTATTTTTATTATAATCACGACCGTTTCCCTTTCGGGATGATCAGAAACCACGCTTATAAATAAGCGGATTCACATTTAGCCAACTTTACTATAGGCCAATCATGACAAGTGGCAAGCTCGTCGATGTCTCCAGCGTACCAAACTCGAGAAATGTCCCAAATAAATTAAATGTATTTATTTACACTAATAAATATTTTTGTGTCCCGCCCAGGAATCAAAAATCCACGGACTTAACCGCTAGACCACGGAGGCAGTTTGTTATTACTAGAAGAATAACTGTTTGTTTCCCAAATAATAAATAAATCAATTAATTAAAAGTAAATTTCCGTACGACCGGTTGTTCAAAGGCTTAAACTAACCGCGACGTTTGATCCATCAGTTTTGGGTTGTTAACAATGTTAGATGTCGCACAAAGCCGGTACAGTCCTCTGATCCTAAAGGCTTGATCTTCGGAAACTATTTACTAAGTTTCCCAACTTTATAAGCAGTATCCCTTTCTTCAGGGGCGACCCTAGGGCGGTGACGAAATTGCAAGTTTACAAGTACAAACTAGAACATTTTTTTGGAAATGATTTTCTGAAAATTTCACTTAAGATTATAGATTACTAGCTGACCCTGAGAACTTTGTACCGCCTGACAGTCAAAGAATGTCATTATTAATAATAATAATACTCACACGAAACAATTGTCTAAACAAATCACGCATTTCGCTACGTAAAAGTGAGACCAATCAAATCAAAAAAAGAGAGAAAATTTAATTAATACATTAGGTTGTTTGTCATTTATTCTATACTATATAAATAAGCTAAATATAAATTTCTGAACGCACCCATATACATTTGACGACCAACATTGTTTGGAGAGTTCTTCGCGCCATTTTGCGTGGACATGTCAAGTGCAAGCTTTTGTTTTGTAAATTAATTTACTGTAAATGTTGTTGGTCAAAAGTGGTATTGTTTTGTTTAATAATGTTCTACAATGTGAATAGTTATGGAAAACGATAAATTGTACTTTGAATATGGGGCACAAGTTGCACAAGTTAATTTTTTGCGGTTTTCCCGCGCTGTCAACTCCCATATTTTACCCGACGTGTTTGAGCTATGGTGCCGCGAGTGACGTACACAAGTAAAGCATCAAATTCTGCAGCATCTGGAATTTGATGATCCCCAACTCGGTTATGAACTCTGTTATGAACATATATTATGCAAATAAATTACGTGTTTAGGACTGATGTATTCTGTACAATGTCCTTTAAAGACAATTAAAAAAAAAAAAATTGGAGAGTTCTTCGCGCCATTTTGCGTGGACATGTCAAGTGCAAGTTTTTGTTTTGTAAATCAATTTACTGTAAATGTTGTTGGTCAAAAGTGGTGTTGTTTTGTTTAATAATGTTCTACAATGTGAATAGTTATGGAAAACGATAAATTGTACTTTGAATATAGGGCACAAGTTGCAGTTTATTTTATGCGGTTTTCCCGCGCTGTGAACCCCATATTTTACACGACGTGTTTGAGCTATAATGCCGCGAGTGACTCCAAGAAAAGCATCAAATTCTGCAACATCTGGAATTTGATGATGACCTCATTAACTCATAAAAATGAAAGATATATTACGTCAGACTTGGCTGTATGGGCTAGACCCTTTGCCTTCCCTATCACCTCATTCATCATCCATATCGAGAGAAGAGAACAAACAACCAACATTGTTTGACAGGTTTTAAGTTTATGTTATTTCTTTTATTTTATTTTTTCTTCAATTTTCCAATTTTATTTATAGTTATTCTGCTATTCGGGACGGAGACAAATCCAACAAATCAAAAGCCGTGAAAATCTGTCCAGCCAATTGTCCCCACAGGCGCGATGGTGGCTCGGTTGTAAGAACGCGTTCCTTAAATCCTACAAAGGTCGGTTCAAACCCACCCGGCATGTACCAATGAGAAATACAAAATCAAAGTCAAAATATCTTTATTCACGTAAACCTATTCCAGGCATTTATGAAACGTCATTAATTTAATTATTTTGAATGATTTTACTCCTGCTAGTAGAAGACTAAGCAACAAATTGGTCCAATAAGTTAGCTGTTAGCAGATTCCATCTTGACATAGATATTTATTTAATTTAAGTATTTATTATATCGTATGACATATTTATATATTGGTATGTTATTTATACTTACTATGGTATATTTATGATTGATTTTAACTATTATTATTATTCTTATTTCGTACTCTGCACCCGTTATAATAATTTCTCACTCTCCCAAAAGTTAGCTGGTAGATGTGTGTATTTAATGGTTGCACCTACCTCACAACACAAATCGTTTCATTGCCCTAAAGGTTGGTTGCTAGAGAATGCCTAGCGGCATTAAGCCCGCCTCTTGTACATAGTGCAATAAAGTTTTTAAATAAAAAATAAAAAAATAAAGCTGGCTAAA
Organism: Tinea semifulvella; assembly: GCA_910589645.1. Taxonomy (NCBI): domain Eukaryota; kingdom Metazoa; phylum Arthropoda; class Insecta; order Lepidoptera; family Tineidae; genus Tinea; species Tinea semifulvella. Next base: position 4,989,042 of record OU342625.1, read on the forward strand.
TGAGAATCCGCTGTCTCTATGGTTATTAGATGTCAGCCTAAGAGGCTTTCAATAGGCGCCCTTGGCTTTCTCGAAGTATCCACACACATGTAGCCATACTAAGTTGTATACATACATACATATCTTCACGCCAGATCCCTTGCGGGGTAGGCAGAGACAATTGAGCGCCATTTGACACGATCACGACATACTTCTTTCGCTTCGTCAACATTCATTAACCTCTTCATACATGCCCTTTGGTTACGAAGACTTTTTAATGCACCTTCAGTCAGTGTTTTATTTATTTGATCGTGATATGTGAGTCTCGGTCTGCCAGGGCCTCTTTTACCCACAACTTTCGCATTATATATCTGGTTCGTCAATCTTTCATCGCTCATCCTTTCAACATGCCCGAACCATCGTAGCATGCCTTTCCTTATTTTTGTCCCTATGCTTTCCTTCATACCAACCCTTTTCCGTATTTCGACGTTACGTATGCGGTCCGCCAAAGTGACGCCACATATCCGCCGCAACGACCGCATTTCTACTGCATTAACCCTACTCTCATGTGTATTCTGACGTATCCACATCTCGCTTCCATACATCAGTGTTGGTACCAACATGGCATTGTGTATGGCGAGCCGAGCTTTGTCACTGACATTTCGACTGCCGATCAGTGACCCCAGGGCACCGTTAACACTATTTCCCGCGTTCACTCTTCTTTCAACGTCCCTATCGTACTTCCCATCCGCAGTGAAAACACTGCCCAGATATATAATTTCATTTACTTGTTCTAGAGTTTCATCATCAATCTTTATCGTCACGGTTGTCATCCTTCTTCTTTCAAACACTAGTACCTTGGTTTTTCTCGCATTCAAACGGAGTCCTTTTTCTGCACATCCCACCTTCATTCTTGTGACTAGTGATTGCAGTTGTTGTTCGGACGATGCCATAAGAACAGCATCATCTGCATAAAGCAGGCAGTTCACCACTAGATCACTCATCTTTATCCCACAGTCACTCTCTCTCACTCTTTTTAGGCATTTGTCGAGATATAGAGTGAATAATCTAGGAGAAAGCACACAACCCTGTTTGACGCCCATTTGGGATTCAAAGCAAGGCGACATACCTCCCTCCACCCGCACACAAGCTTTGCAGCCCTTGTACAGGGACTGTATAGCTTGTAGCAGTTTGTCATTCACTCCATACTCCGGCAATATGTCCCAAAGCTTCTTTCTTACAACTCTATCAAAAGCCTTTTCCAAATCCACAAAAGCACAGAACACCTTCTGGTTTAAGGCCATAAACTTCTCTGTGATATTGCGGAGCGAAAAGACTTGGTCAGTGCATCCTCTTCCAGGTCTAAAGCCTCCTTGTGCCTCCCATAAAAAAACTTCAGTCTTCTCTTGCAAGCGTTTCGTGAGAATCTTGCCATACATCTTGCTCGCCAAACTGATCAAACTAATCGCTCGGTAGTTGGCACAGTCCAATCTAGATCCCTTACCTTTGTATAAAGGAACGATGACTGATTGCCGCCAGTCCTCCGGTACCCTTCCCTCCTGCCAGCAAAGGTTGCACAGTAGGTGGAAAGCGTTCCAGACCGGTATACCTCCGTATTTGATCATTTCAGCGAGCACTCGATCTTTTCCCGCTGCTTTGCCACATTTCAGGCTTCTAATTGCCGATTGCAATTCTTGCACACTTATTTCCTCCTTAAAAGTGGACGTTATAGTTGTGGATAGCTCTGGAGGTAAAGTACCCGTCGTGACGTCGTTAGGAGTACCACTAGCATACATCTCGCTAAAATATTCATTCCATCGCTGCAACACCTCATTTGTGTTTGCAAGAATGTTACCGCTTTTTGATCTCACTCTGTTCATTCGATAAGTTGTATGTATGTATCATTTGCATAGCCACTAGACTCGGGTAGTAACTTAAATTGTATCCAAAAGTTATAATGAAATCCCAAAGCGACGTGTTAACTTTTGATTGTAGTTGATTGTAAAGAGGCTCAGGATTGAAAATTAAATACAACCCGGTCAAAAAGCAACTGAGGTTCAACAACCGCGCTTTGTAAGGAACGAGTTCTCATTTACTGTACTATAAAAAATACAAGTCGTTTATTAGCATAATAAGAATATTGATTCGTTATGGTGAACCCTGTCTTCTGCATGAGCTGAGCTGTATAACAGGAGCCAGTGTCTTCCAATAATGAACAGATAATTAAGAAGAAAAATAGAATAAAAAAAGTTACAAATTTAGTATGTGAGTGTGGGTGCAATGTCTGTATATGTATGTGTGTGACTGTGTGTATAGGGGAGGGAGTGGGGAAGGGAGGAGAGGGAGGGTAAGCTTGTGTGTTTGGGATTTATAATTTTGCCTAGTGAGTTGATAATTATGTATCTTTTTATTTATAACTGAATTCACAAATGTCATGTTATCATCTCTTCTGTACTGTCATAGTCAAGGTCAGATAAGTAGTTCTTAAACTATAGGCCCATGACAAGTGGCAAGCTCGTCGATGTCTCTAGCATACCAAACTCAAGAAATATCACATATAAATTAAATAATAATCAAATTTATTTATTTAAATTAATAAATATTACTGCCTCCGTGGTCTAGCGGTTAAGTCCGTGGCTTTAGACTCGGAGGTACCGGGTTCGATTCCTGGTCGGGACTGTTTTATGACTAATTTATTAATTTAATTTTAATTAATATTTAATTTATTTGTGATATTTCTCGAGTTTGGTACGCTGGAGACATCGGCGAGCTTGCCACTTGTCATGATTGGCCTATAGTAAAGTTGGCTAAATGTGAATCCGCTTATTTATAAGCGTGGTTTCTGACCACCTCGAAAGGGAAACGGTCGTGATGATACTTTAAATTAATAAATATGTTTGTGTCCCGAGCAGGAATCGAACCCGGTACCTTTGTTTGACTTGACTTTGACTTTGAAGTATGTTAAACAAAACAATAAAAATAAATATTTTTGACATCAATTATAAATAAACCTGTTTACTATGTCTAGTACAAACAAAACATTTAAACGCGTGGTATTAATTTATTCGAGCCATTCAGTTCCTGGCGAGGGGGCGAGACATTAAAATTTGATCCCTGTCAGGTGCTAAGTCCATAATTTCCCCGGAGAGCCGTCCGGTATAGCGTTTTAAGGGTTTTCATGAATACAAGTTCTAATTTCTTCTGTCGTCATCAAAGACGTATGTTTATGGCAAGTATAATAGTTTTTTTTTTTATTTGAAATTTTTTCGACTCATAGAAGGGTTATGTGTTTATGTATGTATGTATGTTTGTTTTCTTTGTGGCACACTGGAGACCAAACGCGTGGTCCGATTTTGATGATTCTCACGTCAATCGATTCGTTTTAAACACGCGAGTGTCATTGAATATATGACATTAATCAAATTTCGGTAAGGCGACAACCAGACGCCATTTTGCGGATTTTTTTATTTTTTATAAAATTTAGGATCTGTAACGATTTAAAGTTGGTTAGCTACTATTATCATTTAAAATATCAATGTAAGTCCTACCCACACCTACCTAGGTACGTTTCCCTTCCGGGGTGGTCAGAAACCACGCTTATAAATAAGCAGATTCACATTTAGCCAGCTTTACTATAGGCCAATCATGACAAGTGGCAAGCTCGTCGATGTCTCCAGCGTACCAAACTCGAGAAATATCACAAATAAATTAAATATTCATCATCATTACAGCCCCTAGAACACAGCGTCCTAGACCTCCACTGTTGGAGATGGGCCTTCCAGAACATATATCTGGAGAATTTGGCCTACACTCGCCACGCTGGCCTGACGGCTTGGCGAGGATATGATGTCAATTTTTATTGACAATTTATTTACGATTCCACAAGTTGGTATTAGTGGAACCGGGGCCGACGGCTTAACGTGCTCTCCGAGGCACGGTGGTGTTGTAAATCTATGACAAATGTACGTAAGAAAAGTGCATTTCTCATTGGTACATGCCGTGGGGGTTCGAACCGACCTTTGTAGGATTTAAGGAACGCGTTCTTACAACCGAGCCACCACCACGTGTGATTATTTATTTATTAAATATTAATTAAATGTATTTATATACATTAACAAATATTTTTGTGTCCCAACCAGGAATCGAACCCGTTACCTTAGCGGCTAAATCTATGGTTTTTACCGCTAGATCTCGGAAGCAGTACTCGCTAACTATTTTTGTACTGATTGTCAGGGTTCAAACCGCGATTATTCTTTTCGGATACATGAAAACTTTACAATAATCGGACCACCAATATTAGTTTATGTACCCTTTAACCTCAGTGACAAGCAACAAAAACCATTTCACTTAAACCAAGTTTAGACCGAGCAATAGATATTTATCACATAATGAAATTGCCAATTCAGTAACCCAAACTATGATATAAGAAAACTTGGCCACGACCAGCCTGCTGTCGAATGGCAAAACGTTGTACATATATTATTATTATTATTTATGCTGAACACAAATTGTGTATTCCCATTTGTTAACGGAACTAGTTAGATGAAAATAAACAACTGGAATCTGATGTCAGTTACTGTCAGCTTTTTTCACGACATTTTGTTTATTAATTTTTTTATTGGTTCTATTCTCCCGATGGATATGAATGCGATGATAGGGAAAGCGTCCTAGACCTACTGTTGGAGATGAGCCTTCCAGAACATATACATATCTGGGAAATTTGGCCTATATTCGCCACGCTCTGGCTAGACGGGTTGGCGAGGATCTGATGCCAATTTTTTAAACACAATTTATTAACGTTTCCACAACTATGTGCTCTCCAAGGCAAGGGGACGGTGGTGTTGTAAATTTATGCCAATATTACCTAAGAAAAGTGCATTTCTCATTGCCATTGAACCGACCTTTGTAGGATTTTAAGGGAAGCGTTAACATCACCGCTATTAAATTTTAAAAGATAATTAAAAACTGTCTGTTAAAAATTAACTCATGCAGAAGATAGGGTTTACCATAACTTATCAATTTTTTTTGTGTAAATAAACTATTTAATAATAATAATAAAAATGGTTTATTGCACTAAAACTAAAATAGCTTAAAATTATTGTGCACAGGCGAGCTTTATGTCGTGGGGCATTATCCACCAGCTAACCTTTGGGAGTTTTAATTTTTAATTATATTTAATTTAACTATTTTGTATTTATTTATATTTGTAAAAATAGTGTTTTGCCATTCGCAAACGTGTTACTAAACTTTGTCGAGGCCACAAACTGTCTAATGCTGGCACCCCTTATCGTTTCCTCAGGCGACTTACGTCCTAACAAATTACTTGAAAATGGTCTGCAATACTATTTCTTAAGTTTATGATGCCTTAGTACTTTTTGTGTGGAACCAACAAATTGTTAAAGTTATTCCACCGGGCTTCGTTTAAATTGCCAAATATTTGTCTATCTATCTTTAGTCTATTCGCCGAGAATTCATAAAAATAGACAAGTTTTTTTTTACTCATTAGTAATTGCGGGCCACAATTATTTTTTACCGATGCCCCGCTTACCTTACAGCTGTGTCTAGGCATATAACCTACCCATCAACCAGCATTATAATGTAGAAAGAAAATAATATAATATACTAACTGACCCGGCGAACTTCGTACCGCCTGACAGTCAATGAATGTCAATTAAGAGGAGGATTAAATAAATATTTATTGTGAAATGGGCGGGATTTTAGCTTGGTCAGGGGGGCGCACCCCGCGCGCCGCTAAAATAAAACGCGTCATCTTTTTATAACAAGATTTATTCACCATTGTCCACTTAGGTTAAATAAAAACATCCAATATAAAAAAACAACACTATCTTAAATTTAATATAAACAATAAAACTATAGCATAGTACTACATAACACTTATTAAAAGTAAAAACAATTTCGCAAGCCCGCTTTAATTCCGAAATAAAAACAAGATACAGACCGACACATGCACCGCTCTCGAGTATCTGTGGCGGACTGAGTTCGAAAAATTAAAAAAAGCAAGGCTAATCACTTCTGCACGTGTAAGAATGAGACAAAGATACAGTGTCCGCCGCTAACCTTTTACTAACAGAAATGTCGTAAGCGCCAAATCTAACAATCGCTTACTTTGTTAATGTTTATTAATAAATGAAAAAAAATAACTACAATTAATTTAAAAAACGAGATTGTCATTAAACTGTATTAAAATTTTGTTCAATTTCAGTTTATTTTCGGAGATATCATAATATTCGTGTTTTTGAAGAGCCTACTTTGGGAAATAAATCTATCGAGAAAAGTTTTACTAATTGCGTTTCTAACATCTTAATAATTTAGATTTAATCCTAAACTATATATTGCCTAAATATCAACTCTGACCCTTTTGCCGTTATTGGTAATTATTACAAAGCATTTGCCAGAAAAAAATGACATAGCCTCTTAATAATAATAATACGAGAGGTCGATTCACCGTTGAGCGGTAAATGGTTTGACTTGTCTTTATTTCTGTATTCGACGACAGTCAAGCGCAGAGTGGGCTCGCGCAGGAGTCTCAAGAGCAAAGACTGAGTAACTATATATAATAAGAACCCTAGGGAGTTTTAGGCTCCTGCTCGGTACCCTCGGTCGGTATGCCCAATAAATCAGTGGTGATGCGCGCCACCTATCGGACAATAGTAGTACCATGTCAGAAACCTTCGCCGATGTTCCCAAAGTTTCATCCCGATCGGTCAAGTGGTTTTGAAATGCATAGGGAACATACATACATTCATTTTTTCCGTTTCCCTTCCGGGGTGGGGTGGAAGCGGATTCATATTTAGCCAACTTTACTACAGACCAATCATGACAAGTGGCAAGCTCGTCGATTACGTAAATAAAAAACTAAATTAAAAATAAAACTGAAATCTAAACTTTAAAACTAAAATGAAAATATTCTGCCATGAATTGTTAAAAAAAAATATTTATGAAATTTATTTATTTAAATTAACTATTACTTATTCCGCTTATTTATAAGCGTGGTTTCTGACCACCCCAAAAGGGAAACGGTCGTGATGATACCTTTACTCTACTTAAATTAACTAATATTATTGTGACCCGACCAGGAATCAAACCCGGTACCTCCGAGTCTAAATTCACGGACTTAACCACGGAGACAGTTAATAATAAGCGCAAACAAGTTTTTTAAAAGACATAACACCGCGTCTTGTCGTCTCCTCCGGTGACAAGAGGGCTGGCTCTTTCTTCGCCCAAAGAATCAGTATTACAATTCAGCGGGAAAATGCAGCCAGCGTTCTTGCCACCATTCCACGCGGACGGGACTTATATCCCTATCCTTAGTATTAATATTAATTTTATTTTATATTTTGTAAATATTTTTTTCGAATAAATGTTAATAATAAAATAAGATTGTGTGTGTTTGTGTGTGATATTGTTTTATGATACTCATACAGTTCATATTATTTATTAGTTTTCAATTTTTGTATCTTGCAAGCCACAGTGGCAATTTTGTTTATCTGTGATATTGTTTGTGTTGACTGTTTGTTGCATAAATAAATGAAAATAAAATAAAAAATAAAAATAATAAGATAAGTGTAAGTATTGGAACAATAATAATGTAATGAACAATATAATGTAATGGCTAGTGTGGAGAGTGTAGGCTAAATTCTCCAGATATATATTCTGGAAGGCCCATTTCCAACAGTGGAGGTCTAGGACTCTAGTGTTCCTAGGGCTTTAATAAATTTAAAAATAATTATATTTTTTAAATTTTAGTGTTCTCAATGGGGTGTATCAGGCAAAGCTTTTTGTAGATGTCGCTAGCGGCAATGGTATCTTAATTTACACCTATGTCGCATCATTTATAAAATGTTTATGTAGTTTTAATTTTTTTAACAGAATAATGTATTTTAAATTAACGTTACCTACCTTAAAAGACGAATTAAGAAAGCGCACACACTGTCTTTAAAAAGAATTTTTTTATTAATAGAACGGACACTTTGAGGTCACCATATCTTTGATTTTGCTTAAAAAACTCGATTTGTACACTTAAAAGCTGCACACTTCGGCGTAATATCGAGAAAATATTAAATTTCGTAATAAAAATACAAGTTTTCTATGCAACTGACAGTTGTATACCATCTATCATGCGCCATCTATCGTGATTAAAAGTTAGTGATACACCCCATTGTGAACGCCAGGTCTGTAATTATGATGTTACATTTGCTGAGATTTTTAACATTCCCGTAATGTAATTAATTTCAATTTATTCGGAGTAAAGTACAAAGATTAAAAAATAAAATAAATTAAGAACTAAATTATAAAAACTTAAAATTAATAAATAAAATTACGACTATTCGATGGGCGTAGTGTGCCGAGGACACTCGCTGCGTTCCCCCGCTGAACAGCGAGGCTGACCCTTTGAACAAGATATTCTCTACTCAAAGGGTCACCCGACGCCAAGTGGAGTTTCTCACCAAGCTCGCGGGAGAACACAAGAGCCTCCTCGGACCACGGGCCCATCGTTTCAACTGCAAATGGAATGAAATGGTGATTGATGATGATCTCCGCGTACTTGTTGCGCTTAAGGCGTGCGGCTGATTCTGCAGCGGCAGATTCTGTTCCCGTAATGTTATATTTTTGCTTAATGCATTTTTTTTGTTCCAGGTATTTAAACAAATTTTAATGTTTTCATTAAAATTTCATCTCAAGGTAGGAATCGACCAAACTAGCGAATGCTTGAATATGCACCCACATACCCTTCGCGTGAGTATAAATTTAGGGACTCATACATCTGTCGCACAATAAATTTGTGGAATACTCTTCCAACACATCTAGTAACGACATTATTTTTAAGTAAACAGGATATCATCAAGATGATAATATAGATACTTTAGCATAATTATATTTGTGTATGTAGTATATAATAATTTATATATTTAAAGTGTGTAGTATATGTAGTTAGTTTTTTATGTACTTATATACATAAATAAATATTTCCAGACAGGTCACACAGCGCCATCTAGTTTCCGTGGTAAGCTACGAGGCTTGTGTTACGGAAACTAAAAGGTTGATAAACTACATATTATACTTTTTTTTTTTGTAAATACATACATATTATACACATAAACACCCAGACCGAGACAAATTATACAATGTACAACTTGCCCCCGGTGGGAATCGAACCCACGACCTCCCGAGTACACGGCAACGTTTGTTACCACTAGACCACGGAGGCGGTCGAATTGTACATGTATGTACTAAATTAAATAAGTATCGTGTATTAAGGTGCGGTGGTGGCTCGGTTGTAAGAACGCGTACTTTAAATCCTACAAATGTCGGTTCAAACCCCCCCGGCATGTACCAATGAGAAATGCACTTTTCTTACGTACATTTGTCATAGATTAACAACACCACCGTTCCCGTGTCTCGGAGAGCACGTTAAGCCGTCGGTCCCGGTACCACTAATACGAACTTGTGGAATCGTTAAATTGTCATTAAAAATTGACATCATATCCTCGCCAAGCCGTCTGGCCACAGCGTGGCGAGTGTAGGCCAAATTCTCCAGATATATGTTCTGGAAGGCCCATCTCCAGCAGTGGAGGTCTAGGACACTGTGTTCTAGGGGCTGTAATGATGATGATGATCGTGTATTATACGAATATGTATTTGCACCCTGCCCATGATTTCTCACTTTCCCAAAGGTCAGTTGTTAGAAAATGCCAAACTGGCACTTAACTCGCCTATGTACACTAATTTTTAAAGTTTTTGTAAAATAAAGTATTTAATTTAAATAAATATATAAATAAAACACAGTCCACTTTCCTATAACTTGGAGTCCTTTAAGCGAGGTGTGAAAAAGCATCTAGTCAAGCCGGCATAGTGTTAGGGACTGATGTAATAAGTGTCTGACTTCAGTTGCTAACATTCATGGACCTTGCACGCCACTTACCATCAGGTGGGCGCAAGGTCACTTGTCGAGCTAGTATCTTTATCATAATATTTTTGCGTAAACAGAAAAAGAGCATTTAAAGTAAATTTTTAACAATAAAAAAGATATAATTTTTATTTATTAATATATATATAATAATACACAATTAAAACATTTATTCGAAAAAAATAATTACAAAAATAAAATAAATATAAATACTAAGGATAGGGATATAAGTCCCGTCCGCGTGGAATTGTGGCAAGAACGCTGGCTGCATTTCCCCGCTGAATTGCAATACTGATTCTTTGGGCGAAGAAAGAGCCAGCCCTCTTGTCACCGGAGGAGACGACAAGACGCAGTGGTGTTATACAGTACGAGTATATGCATAAATATGTAATCTTTTAATACACTACTTAATGATAAAAAAATAATTTAATTTAAACTAAACATATAATAATAATATATTCAATTTAATAGATAATTACAATCCATTTTTGTTAGTATACCTATCACTATGTTAGTAACAATGGCTTACATTAAATTTAGTAAACTAAAATTTTATAACGTAAAAAAAATATAAGTATGTATAACAAGTTTTGTGGGAATAGTATGAATAATCTCCACACTTTCAAAGAGTGTGAAATGCGTCCGTCTGTTAGAACTAAAAGTTTCACAACGGACTTCTGGGATGTCATTAAAAACTTCATACGTACGATTTCCGAATAAAATATATCTATATATATGCGTGGAATTATTTAAAGATCGAATATTTTTAAATTACAATCTAGAATAAAATTTAATGATGATGTATGGAAGCGAGACGTGGATACGTCAGAATACGCATGAGAGTAGGGTTAATGCAGTAGATATGTGGCGTCACTTTGGCGGGCCGCATACGTAACGTCGAAATACGGAAAAGGGTTGGTATGAAGGAAAGCATAGGGATAAAAATAAGGAAAGGCATGCTACGATGGTTCGGGCATGTTGAAAGAATGAGCGATGAAAGATCGACGAATCAGATATATAATGCGAAAGTTGTGCGTGAAAGAGGCCCTGGCAGACCGAGACTCACATATCACGATCAAAAAAATAAAACACTGACTGAAGGTGCATTAAAAAGTATTCGTAACCAAAGGGCATGTATGAAGAAGTTAATAAATGTCGACGAAGCGAACGCGGTATGTCCTGATCAAGTCAAATGGCGCTCAATTGTATCTGCCTACCCCACAAGGGATCTGGCGTGAAGATATTGTTAGTGTGTCCAATGTAACTTAGTTATTATTATCCTACTGTTTGGACATAAGTTAAGAATGATTAGCAGTATGGTTTTGTAAAGTAGGTGGCGTTGTGTACGAAAGTAGTCGTGTGCTGATTTCTGATTGGTTCAATATCGACTATTTACGAGTCGCTTTAATGAATGGCGCGAATCATATCGCGGCAGGTTACAAGAAAACAGCAGACGAGTCGGTCGTTGCGCGCCTTTAAAATAATGAAAGTTGTAACTGAATATTGGCAATGGAAATAAATCATACAACATTGAAGACTTGTTTAATTTGACAAATTAGTCCCAACAATATAAATAAATAAAATAAAATAAATATTTTCAGACAGGTCACACAGCGCCATCTAGTTTCCGTGGTAAGCTACGAGGCTTGTGTTACGGAAACTAGATTGTTGATAAACTACATATTATACTTTTTTTTTTTTGTAAATATATACATATTATAGATATAAACACCCAGACCGAGACAAATTATACAATGTACAACTTGCCCCCGGTGGGAATCGAACCCACGACCTCCCGAGTTCACGGCAACGTTTGTTACCACTAGACCACGGAGGCGGTCATAACATACATATGTATGTATGTTGTAAAATTTAAGTACTACATATTTTTATTTTAAATAGACAGTTTTATGTTCTGAATGAGCCTGCGACACCGAAATACCTCAAGGATAATTTCGCCTATTTGTCTTTATTTCATGATAGATCCCTCCGTTCCTCTCATAATTCTCTTCTGTTTATTCTTTCACATAATTCTAGTTTCATTTCGAACTTGTTTGTAGTTGTTGCCACAAATCTGTGGAACAATTTGCCTCTTAGCATAGGGCAAGTAACTACCAGATCTCTATTTAAGCTGTAAATTCGTGAGCCACAAGGGCGGTGTTGTAGTAGGAACAGCGCCCAGCACCAAAGGTGCGTTGAATTACCGGCGGGTAGTTAGCCGCCGAGATCCTGCCGGGGAAAACGGGAGATTAGCCCATCCCCAACCCAGGCCCATTAAACATCCGGGCCTGGATGACTCCGCTGTCTGTGTCTCTATTTAAAAAAAATGGTCTATTAACACTTCAACTTGTGCCCCATATATATTAAGTCTAATTTATCGTTTACCCTAATTACTCACATTGTAGCACATTATTAAACAAAACAACACCACTTTTGACAAACAATATCCACAGTAAATTAATTTACAAAACAAAATGGCGCGATGGACACCGACATTTTTTTTATTCAAATGACGAGTATTAATTTTAATTCTACACCAAAATGGAGGCTTTTGAATTTTAATTACAGTAGAAGTTAGTATAAAGTTTTGTTTGATCAGATCGCGTGACTTTGATTGGCTAAGAATAAACTTTAGGGTAATGTAAATAACCTTTGGGTTTTACGAGTTGTATTATGATTCACAATTCATAATTTTATCCAACTATATGACTCGGAGACTTTCACAAAATCGATTTAAAATTCCACAGATAAATGCTACTCAGAGGTGGTGTAAAAGGTGGATTCGAACCACAGGGTTCGAATTACAATATTGATACAGATCAATGAGAAATACTTATGCCACTAGGCATTCTCTGACAGCCAGACCTTTAGGAAATTAATACAGTATAGATGGTAGGTGCAATATTAAATAAGTCCAGATATATATCAATATATACGTAACAATATTTACTTACTATTACATAAGACGTACATAAATAAATAATATATATACTAAATACACATAAGTACGATGAGGGAAGTTATATAGAAATAATGATGTTGTTGCTGCAAATGAAAAGGGGAATAAAATAAATAAATAAAGAAGTTGAAACAGTTGACAAGAAGTTTTCTTACGTACAGTGTAGGTCAAACTCTTTTCACAAAAAAATCCTGGAAGACCTATCTCTAACAGTGGAGGTCTAGGACTCTGATGATTCTAGGGACTGTGGTGATGATGATAAGATAAATCTGGTCACGTGACAAGAGTAGGCCTAATTCTACAAAAATAAGATCTTGTATGAATGTATTAAAAGTTATGTACTTATTGATATGTTTAAAAATATCAACGAAAAAAGCAGTAAAGAGGGGATTTGTCATGAAATCGTTATCGAGTTTAAGAAATTAAATTTAAAAGTGAGTTGGGGACCCTCTTAACTGTCATTAAAGAATTCTCAAGATCAATTCTGTTTTATTATGAAAGGGAAGTTATTAATTGAAGCCAAAGTCGGATTATATCTGTACGGAACTTTTCGTTAATCGCGTTCTTAATCAACACTGGTATTTGTATTTTCTTCGTCATCATTATCATCAGCCTGTGTCTCTCCACTGCTGAATATAGCCTCTTCCAAGGCTCGCCACTTTACACGATCTTCTGCCACCCTCATATATCCTTTATCAGGTCATCTGTCCATCTGTGTCGTCCTAGTCTGCGTCTTCCAATACGTGGTCTCCACTCCAGAACCCGTTTACTCCATCAGTCATCTGTTCTTCGACAGACGTGTTCATCCTATAGCCAATTCAGCTTGCAAATTTTGAAAGCTTTGATTTTCTGACGGAAGTTTTGGACTTTATCCTTCAAAGGAATCCCGAGCTTAGCTCTCTCCATAGCTCGCTGAACCACCATAAACTCATGCTTATACGACATTACTGGAAGATCACACTGGTTGAAAAAGGAATTTTCATCATACATTGCGTGTCTAACTAAACACAATCTTGGTACAAAAAACACGCAATATACAATGAAACAGTACACAGGTCAGCGTGTACAATTGTAGCTTGCTACTCCATACATACTCCTATGTTGCCCGTAATATTAGCTTACATATGAAATTGACGTTTTGTTGAACTGGCCGAAATAATTCAATTCCGATAGGGCAGCCATCAATTTAAAACCGCCTCCAAAGATTTTTTTGATTCCCACAATTTGAACCACAAACGGAATTAATAACCTTTAAAATAACGAAAGTGCATAGATTGTAATTGTACATACGACGATTGATTAAATTATTATTATTATTTCGTTTTACTTTTTTCCATATAAAAGATATATATATATATATGTCTAATAATCTTTGGAACACTTTGCCGGTCAATATTCGGCAAGCATCCAACAGAATAATATTCAAAAGATTGGTATACTTACATTACTTAAACAGCTCCCTACAGCGTGTATAAGTGTGTATGTAAGTACTATTAGTATGTAGTATGTATTTTTAATAAATATAGTTATTATTTATTAATGATCAGTCTTAAGGTCTTCGCACCTACTCCTCGATCTAAGTTATGCTTATTATTGTCCCAAAGGTTGGCTGTCAGAGAATGTCTAGCGGCATTAAGCCCGCCCCTTGTACATAGTGTAATAAAGTTTTAAATAAATAAATAAATAATAAATGTGTATGGCCGCTCGGTATTTATACCACTAGACGTACACGCCACGCCGCGGTGAGTAGCAAAACTAGAGCTTTAACTAGGCGGTGTGTCTACGGGAACCGTGTGCAAATGAAAAGGACCTTCTATTTCGAATGGTATTCAAGAATTTAGTACTAGAATCACGAGTAAAGTTTGTAAATTGTGTGAGGATCGGTCTGGGGCTAACGAACCGAACGCTATGCTAAGTTATACGTTGTTTGGACCATTGTTAGTTCTGATTTCTGCAAACTTTACTTTTGATATCCGAAGCGGATTGGTAATTACATTTTGCTAAAGCAAGAGGAATTCCAACATAGCTTAAAATTTCTGGCTCAAGCAGGTCTGACGTCAGTCAATTTTAGCAACTGGATACAGACACTCATAACTGACATCAGTCCCTAACACTATGTCGGCTTTGGCATGACGGCAATTCGAGCCGTGTAGATACACTTTACTGAGTTTAGCCGCATGAACTTTTCCGTTCTGGCAGACTGGGCAAATTACCACCATCAGTCCGCCTACCACCTATATATTGTTCTAGTTGAAAGTATCTGCGCCTTCAGCCAGTGTCTTCTTTATTTGATAGTGGTAGGTGATTCACCTCTTTTTACTCACAACTTTCGCATTTCGATTACATATACCCACTGTCAGTGTTCACATCTCTGCTCCATGCGACATTACGGAGAGAACGCATTGGTTGAAGACTTTTGTCCTAGCTTTGACATCTACTTGTTTTTTTATATTTTTTTTATTCTCTTCTCCCGATGGATGATGAATGAGATGATCGGGATGGCAAAGGGTCTAGCCCATCTAGTCCAGCCAAGTCTGACGTAATATATCTTTCTTTTTTATGAGTTAATGAGGACATCATCAAATTCCAGATGCTGCAGAATTTGATGCTTTTCTTGGAGTCACTCACGGCACCATAGCTTAAACACGTCGGGTAAAATATGGGAGTTGACAGCGCGGGAAAACCGCAAAAAATAAACTTCAACTTTTTATATTTATAATATTTAAAGTCCAATTTATCGTTTTCCATAATTATTCACATTGTAGCACATTATTAAACAAAACAACAACACTTTTGATTGATTTTATTCAAGGACATGGTACAGAATACATAAGTCCTAAACAATATACTAAATTAAAACTGAATTAAGATTAATGTTCATAGGTAGGTATTAAAATCAAGTACTTAATACAAAATAAAAAAACTTTTATTGACAATATTTTTTACATTTTATCTTAGAGGTCTCTATGCTCTATGCGTTCTATAGACTTGAAAATTTGGAAATTATAAATCTGTTAATCTCCACAAAAAACTAAATTGAAAATATCCTAAATACAGAAAATTTTGATTATTTTTTCCGCAATAATTTTGCGCAAATATTCCTCCCGCATATCTCTGGAAGCAAGCTGACCCGCAAACTTTGGAATCGTCTTCGGAATTTAAATAAGATACTTCTTAGCATAGACATATATACCTATATTCTTATTCAGATACGCTATCCTGAACTTTGTTTTATCATCGTTCTGAATATCGCCATGAGCCTGTATCTCTCCACTGCTGGAAGTAGTGTATTATTGGGCATTCTGCCCCACCTTTCGTTCACATCGCTGTCGCGATGCTCACTTCAGGTGTGTTGAATGCCCAATAATACGGATGCGACAATATTAACATTAATGTCATTGTATGAATCCAAACTGATTGTCTGTGAAACACGTAACAAGTAAAAAAATATATATTCATACTTGGTTATGATAATATTATAATCATCACACAATCATTATTATTCATTAAATAGAAAATAAAGGTAAACTTACCTACGTCCACAATTACAAATTAATATTGACAAGTGACAGACGTCCAAATTTTTGCTTACAAAATTTTAATTAATAATATTACATTTTTCGTTAATATTTTCAGTGTTTTCAGACATATTCACACGTAAATTATATAATTAACGGAAGCAATGCATATCTAGCAAAATTGTAAATAAATTTGACCAAATGCCTACGCAGTGAGAAGAAGTATTGTTATGATGTCGATTATGTGGTTCTATCCTATTTCTAGGGGTGTTTCCTCCATGTTATGTTCTGTGGAGTGCAAGTCTGTTATCCCGGAACCCCCCCGAACTGTGAATACTTTGTTTCTATTTTAGAGGACACCTATTTTTTAAAGAACTTTTATTGGTTATATTTTTATTAGTTAAGAAGTAGTTTATTTATATATAATTTTATGTTAGGAAGTGCCTCACAACCGGAATTCTTTCAATGTCAGCAGTGTGACGACGGACGCTTTTTCAAAGGACGAAGAGGGCTTAAAATTCACACAACACGATGTCATTCCCTTCCTTTATCATGTCCACTAATAAGTCAACCTTCAATTTCAGCTAATTCAACATTCAACAACAATAATAATGTACCGACATTCGATTCTATCATTACCCGCCTCCATCTCACCACACCAGTGGTCAAACGGATTCCGAGGGGAGCACGGATTTCGTTGGCTGGATCCCTGTCTATGGCAATCCAAAATTGTCTATCCAATACTCAAGCTGCATGGGAAAACCTATTATTATTTGCATTCAATCATTTCCACATAAATCAAAAAGAAAATGGTTCATTGACTTCAAAACTAAAATCAAATTGTTCTAACCCTAAATTACCACAATATCACAACTCATCTTCCTTCAAAAATTATAATATTAAAAATATAATTGAGAGTAAAGTCATGGATGGGGACCTACGAAATGCAGCTCGAATTCTTTTCTCCAGCGACACCCTTGCATCCTCTAACAACGAAACGCTTGAAGCCCTCCGCAGTAAACATCCTTCACCCGACCCAGCTTCTAATCTGCCAAATCCACCTCCCCAAAATTCAGTTTTTTTACAAATCAATGATGAAGACACCATCGCCGCTTTGATGTCATTTCCAAATGGCTCTGCTGGTGGCGTCGATAGTATAACGCCACAACATCTGAAAGATTTAGTAAGTAGGTCAGCTGGCGACTCTGGCAGGAGACTCGTATCTGACATAACAAAATTATGTAATTTAATGCTCTCTGGAACAGTTCATCAGGCCATATTACCATTCTTGTACGGTGCGAGACTATGTGCCTTCAACAAAAAGGAAGGCGGCATTCGGCCCATTGCTATAGGAAATACATTCCGCCGCTTGTCGTCAAAACTAGCTTGTAGACACATAGTCTCTACTCTAAGAACCAAATTCCAACCAGTACAGGTTGGATTTGGCAGTAAAGGAGGCTGTGAAGCAGCAGTACACTCCGCGCGCACTTTCATTGCATCAGATGAGGTGGAAGTGCTACTCAAAGTCGACGTGAAGAATGCTTTTAATTCCCTAGATAGGACCACCCTGCTCAACGAAGCTGCCTCACACATTCCGGATATCTTCCCATATATCTGGCAATGCTACAGTTCTCCTTCTAAATTATTTTACCATGAGCATTGTATTGAATCAGCTGTAGGCGTTCAGCAGGGTGATCCACTTGGTCCAGCTCTATTTAGTCTCGGTATCCATCATTGTATATCATCCCTAAATTCAAAATTCAACGTTTGGTACCTAGACGATGGAACCATAGGAGGTAAAGCGAATACGGTAATCAAGGACCTTATCCACATTAAACAAGCCTTTCAGGAAATAGGTCTCGAGTTAAATCCTTCAAAATGCGAAATATTTATTAGTTCTAATTTATCAAATAACATTCCATCTATTATCAAAAAATTTAACGAACATGCTCCTAATATTAAAATCCTTTTTAAAGATTCGCTTTTCCTCCTAGGTGCACCGCTCTTAAATGAAGGTATAAAGCCATTTTTGGATAATAAATTTAAACTTTTTTCTGAAAATTCAAACAGATTGGGTGTTTTAAATTCGCATATAGCATTTACATTACTAAAAAACTGCCTTTTTGTTCCAAAATTAATATATGCACTCCGCGCAAGCCCTATCTGGAAATTTCCGGCCCTGCTCGATCAATTGGATGCCACCTTAAAAGAAACTCTTGAAAAAATTCTAAATTTATCATTTGATGAAATTTCTTGGTCCCAAGCAACCTTGCCTGTTAAATTCGGTGGCATCGGCGTGCGAAAAATTTCTAGTATTGCTTTACCGGCGTTCTTATCTTCGGTGCACAGTGTTCAAGATTTAAGTTCAAAAATCTTAAATCAAAATCGTATTGAATTAACATGTGCACTGGAGGCAATTAGAGCCTGGAAAATAAAATGTCCCAATGATGATATTCCAAAGGAATCAAACTTTCAAAAACTTTGGGATACACCATTGGTACAAAACACCTATAAACATTTGGCTCAAAATCCAATCAGTGATCAACATCGCGCCCGGCTTCTGGCTTCAGTAGAAAAGGAATCCGGCCACTGGTTACACGCACTGCCTTCTGCGAACCTCGGCACACTGCTTGACGACGAAAGTTTCTGTATCGCCGTTGGTCTACGGTTAGGGGCACCATTATGTATCCTACATAGATGTCCGTGTGGAAAGGAGGTCGACTGTCTTGGAGTTCATGGGCTCTCCTGTTCCAAAAGTGCGGGCAGATTTTCCCGCCACGGCTCCCTTAACGATACTATAAAAAGGGCTCTAGCCACCATCGAGGTTCCAGCTCTTCTAGAGCCTGTTGGAGTTATCCGAGATGATGGTAAGAGACCCGATGGTATGACGTTGGTCCCCTGGGAACGGGGACGTGCTCTAGTGTGGGACGCCACGTGCGTCGACACCCTTGCCGCGTCGCATCTCAGGGGGACAGCGCATAAAGCGGGAGCCGCGGCGGAAAATGCGGAGTCCAGCAAGCGGCGCAAGTATGTAAGTATCTTAAAAGATTACATATTTGTGCCGTTTGCTGTAGAAACTCTGGGCCCATGGAGTCCAAGCGCAAAAAAGTTTTTAAAAGACATAACACCGCGTCTTGTTGTCTCCTCCGGTGACAAGAGGGCTGGCTCTTTCTTCGCCCAGAGAATTAGTATTGCAATTCAGCGGGGAAATGCAGCCAGCGTTCTTGCCACCATTCCACGCGGACGGGACTTATATCCCTATCCTTAATATTAATTTTATTTTATATGTTGTAAATATTTTTTCGAATAAATGTATATATAATTACAAATTGAGAATAATCGTCAATGTGTGTTTCCTCATAAATTTCTATAAAGCTATAGTGAAACTAAAATAACATTAAATATTAATTATTCACAAAACCTAATTTAAATATAAATCGTATCTGTGCGGCAGGGTGGCAAGAACGCTGACCACATTCACAAAACCTAATTTAAATATACTAAATCGTATCCGCGCGGCATGGTGGCAAGAACGCTGACCACATTTCCTCGCTGAATCGCTACGCTGATTCTCTGTGAATTAGAGACAGCTACTCAAATACACCTAATATAAAAGGTTTATTACTTATCTGTGCAATACTTATTAAGGAAATCAAATTAATTAACTAAGTGTTTCAATTTATCTAGTTAATGTACAAAAAGGGTGAAAGAAATAATAAATGCAGGAACTATATACTTGATTATTTAATACACTCCTGAAAAGGCTATTTACAATGTTTGAAAATACATATATAGATTATTATATTATGATGAATAAAAATGTGGCTCTTCTTCAAACATAGCATCTGTTTGATGTACGAATTTTTGTAGAATTTTCCATTGCTCGGTGTCATGCGATATTTGTAGTTTAATGCGGAGGAGCGCTTTTTTCCATGCGTTCTCCATATCCGCACCAATGCAGACATCATTTGTTTGGTAGATCTTGAGATCTACCACGTACTCACCACGAAGGTTAGCGGTACGTCGCTCGTTACCGTTGGCAACTTTATTTACGAAAAACGATTTTACTGATTTTCCGTCCTCCATCCTACCATCCTCATTTCTACCATGACTCAAATCGAAGATGTCGAATATCTTAAGTGTTTTTCTGTAACGAAGAAAAAAACAAAAACATACATTATTGTTTATTATTCGCTAGAATAAACGGTTTTTACTATTATTATGAGTAAAACAGAATAAAGTATCTAACTTGATATTTTACTAAACAATATGTGGACTATTAGATAGATCTTATGCATCTAACAAGTATATCGGATCTACTGATGCGATGGTTCGTAGTGGTAGTGTGATGAACAGTCGCTCTGAGATGTGCATTCTCCGAGAGCTACCAATATTGATAGCTAATTTATATTCACATCATGGATCGTCGCATGAGAACGTAAGCTCAAAATTATATTGATGTAAAAAAAAAAAAAAAAAAAAATTAAAATGTATTATTTTTTATTGATTTCATCAATAAAAATAACATTTCTTATATATTTTTTTATTTCAATGTTAATGATCTCACTTTACAACTTCAGGTTGAGTCAATGTTGAACGCCCACGCTTTGCGTTCTCAGCCTCGGATTTTCCTTTACGCTTGCATGCAGTGATGGTTTTCCTTGTTGGTTTCTGTACATCATAATCAGAGTCAGACCTGAAATAATAAAAAAACAAAACATGTATTTATAATCCACTCATTAATCAATTTGAAACATAAAGGTATCTAGTAATTATATGTTACATAAAATAGTAGTATAATTCTTCCATTTAAACTTACATTTTATATTGGTTAAAAACTTCTTCTTACAATAAACGAGGAACAGAGCCACGCTGTTGGTTTATTAAGAACTCGTGATTTACGATAAGTTAGGTGCAAGTGTCTTGTAAGTCTTGAAACTGCTTTTGATGAAAGGTTTAAACTGTAAGAGATTTTATAGATAAAAATTACAAATGTCATCACAAAGTTGAATTATTTTAAAAAACACTTTTATGATAATCTTATATTATGGTAAAATAGCTCTTATGGTTATTACAAATAATTGAGTATTAAAGCAAAAATCGAATAATGATTAAAATTATTTAGAGTTTCATATTAAATTATTGACATATAAAAAATGCATTATAAACAATTTGAAGGTGACTTCTAATTAGAATTAATAAAACAATTATTATTTAAAACACATTCATCACATTTATGTTAGGGTAAAGTAGCTATTACCTAACCACAAACTTTAAAATAGTAGTAAATAGGGTTATAATGATAGGTAGGTGTATTAGGATAATAAGTAAATATTATCTAAGAACTATGTATAAATAAAACACAAGCTTTATTAGACAATCTTCACTTGTGATGGTATCAAATGTGATTTTTTTTGAAAGGAGGCAAGTAATGGTTTATTTACCCTATGCAATTTTTTTTTTTTATTTCATCAGCATTTTATAAAATAAAAGATTGTGAAATAGTACTTACATTATTATCACCGTATATCTCATAAGAGTTGGTGATTTTCTTCTAACAATTATCACAGGTTAGTGCACAACATTCACAAATATATTTTCTATATTACCTAGCTATAATTTTTTATGTATGTATGTAAAACGCTTAATTATTTAATACACTATGTAAAGTTATATTATGATTTATTATTACAGATCTAACTCATCTTTACGCTGGTACCAGGAATGAAAAAATCATATGACAGTATACAAATAAATTACTATCAACTTTCATGATGACATATAAATCAATAGCATTAGCTAATTGGGATGAGTGGTGATAATTTGAACTTTATATATAGGTATTTTATTTTTTATTATATTTTATTATATTTTTTTAATTTACCTCACTTTGATAACAATATTTCTTTAACAAATATAATTAAATATTTTAGTTCAGGTTCTACATTTAATATAGATACGGAACGATGATGTAAAACGATGATCATAAAACTAACTTTTTATTGCAGAATCATATTATTACGGATCGAGAACAATGATTGGGGACAACAAATTTGGAGATGTGAAATTCTTCACAAGATTTAATAATTTTCTTTATAATTAGGTACTTAAGTTTTTATTTTATTTTTTACTTATCTTTAAGATGTCTTCCTAGAACACAGAGTCCTAGATCTTCACTGCTGAAGACAATTTCTTCTATTCCATAAGTTGGTATTAGTGGAACCAAGACTAACAGATTAATGTGCTCTCCGAAGCATGGGAACGGTGGTGTTGTTTAATTAATATCATTGAAATTTAGAAAACATGCCTTTTTGCTCTGTTTGTAATATTGCAGTAGATAGGAAGCGGTGGGTTGGGCATATTAGGAGTAATAAACATAAAAATAATGCTACCACCCCATTGTATGATAATATAGAGATTATTAAGTCCGCATTCAAAGGTTGTATTGCTACTTATAGAATACTTGCATGCAATGAGGAAGGACAAAACTTAGGAGAATGTTTTTTAAATAAAATTAGGGAGCAAGTAAAATCTTTAATTAATCGCTCATTATCAAAGCATATTTCTGTAAAGGTTAATTTTGAACTTTTTTCTACCTTTTTTATGTTTAAAAATGATTTACATGAAATAAAATCATTTTCAACAAAAAATTTCAGTATTCATTCAAATTATAATTTCGATGTAATGTATGATAAAGTAGTTTACGATTTATTAAAGAAACTTGAAGAATTTCAGGATAGGGATAGTGGTTGGACTTTTTTAAATAATTTACATGTTGAAGTTAACATAAATAAATATCAACCTCTTAGTGGATCGAGTTTTATAGAACTACCTAAATTCATAAAAAATAAAAAAGCATGTTTAAATATTCGTAATAATGATAATTATTGTTTTTTGTGGTCTGTGACAGCTGCTTTATATCCTACAACTCGTCACCCTGAAAGAGTATCGTCTTATCCAAACTTCTTAAATGTTGTAAATATTAATGACTTGTCTTTTCCAATTACTTTCTCAGATATAGCAATTTTTGAAAAAAATAATCCCAATTTAAGTATAAACGTGTATGGGTTATTAAACGGTCGGACTATAACAGGTCCTCTGTATAAATCTGAATCTTTAAATCTCAAAGCAAAACGTATTCATCTATTGCTTATAGAAAATAATACATCATCTCATTACTGTCTTATTAGAGATTTGCCTCGACTAGTAAGAACTCAAATGACTAAACATCACGCCAAGTTATATTTCTGTGAAAGCTGTTTACTATTCTTTCAAACTGAAAATCAATTTAATGACCATTTGTGTGAGGGTGTTGTTACCGTTTTACCAGAAAAAGGATCGGTAATACAGTTTAAAAACTATAACAGAAAACAAAATATTCCGTTTGTTATTTATGCAGATTTCGAGACAATATTACAACCTATTGAGCACGATCAATTTGAATCTGCTAACACAACTAATTTACAACGTCATATACCTGCTGCGTTTGCATACAACATTGTTTCCTCAATAGATAGTAGTTTTAATCGGTTTAAAATTTACCGCGGTGAAGATTGTGTCTTTAAATTTATTGATATGCTATATAAGGATGTGAAGGACATTTCAGATTTATTAAGTTTAAATAAACCGATGATATTCACAGAAAAAGATGATATTGATTTTAAAAACGCCTCTCGATGTCACATATGTGATAATTACATTTGGGGAAACAAAGTTAGAGATCATTGTCATTTAACCGGACGTTACCGAGGTGCTGCACATCGGTACTGTAATCTTCTATATAAAGTACCTAAATTTATTCCTGTTTTTTTTCATAACTTGTCTGGTTACGATTGTCACTTATTCATTAAAGAATTAGGGGAGACACCAGGAAAGATCAATATTATACCGAAAACGAAAGAAAAATACACATCATTTTCCAAATTTGTATCTGTTAATAATGAGGAGTTTATACAGTTACGATTTTTAGATTCATTTAATTTCTTAGGAACTAGTTTAGACAAACTTGCTAAAACAATGAATGTTGAAGATTTTAATTGTCTAAGAGCTCATTTTCCAAATAAAACTCAATTTAATTTGTTAACTCGAAAAGGTGTATATCCATACAGTTACGTTACAAATTGGGATGTTTATAAAGAAAAAATGTTACCTCCAAAAAACTGCTTTTATAATTCATTAACTAACGAACATATTTCTGACTATGACTACAAACACGCGAAGAAGGTATGGAGAGAATTTAATATAAACAATTTCGGAAATTACACTGAGTTATACCTGAAAACCGATGTTCTTTTATTAACTGATATATTTGAGAGTTTTCGAAAGACTTGTAAACAGCATTACAAACTTGACCCTGCTTTTTATATAACTGCACCAAGTCTCTCTTTTGATGCTATGTTATTAAAAACACAAGTTCAACTCGAACTCGTATCAGACTTAGCTATAGTTCGAATGATTCAATCAGGTATCAGAGGAGGGTTATGCATGTGTTCTCATCGATATGCAAAGGCTAATCACAGGTATATGAGTGAATATGACGAGTCACAACCAGAATCCTATATCGTCTATTTAGATTGCAATAATCTTTATGGGTTTAGTATGTGTCAACATTTACCATATTCTGATTTCCGCTTTTTAAGTCAACCCGAAATGGATCAGTTAATTGTTCAAAATATAAAAGATAATTCGGATTGGGGTTATATTCTGGAAGTAGACCTATTGTACCCTGAATACTTGCACTATAAGCACAACGATCTTCCGTTTTGCCCTGAAAAATGTATTCCACCAGGAGGGAAATCAGAAAAACTTGTACCTAACTTGTATAACAAATACAACTATGTGATTCATTATATACACCTCAAGAAATGTCTGGAACATGGATTGATCTTACGTAAAGTTCATAGAGTTATAACATTTAGGCAAAGTCCATACTTAAAAAAATATATTGAACTAAATACTATATTACGACAAAAAGCAAAAAGCACATTCGAACAAGATTTTTTTAAGTTGTTAAATAATAGTGTGTTCGGTAAAACTTTAGAGAATACTGAAAATAGAGTAAATGTTCAATTAGTCAATCAATGGTTTGATAAAAATAATAAAACAAAAAAGTCATTATATGCTGAGAGACTAATTGCTAACCCTTACTTTCACAGCGTTTCTGTGTTCACCGAGAACTTAGTAGCTATACAAATGAAACCGTCTCAAATTATTTTGGATAAACCAATATATATAGGATTTACGGTATTAGAATTATCTAAATCTCACATGTACAATTTCCATTATAATATTATTAAACCATTTTATCAAAATCGTGTACAATTATGCTACACTGACACGGATTCATTCGTTTACACATTAACTACAGATGACTTTTATCAAGATCTAAAAAATAATTTTCTTAACTATTTTGATACTAGCAATTATGATACCCAAAATTCTTTTAATATAATGCAAAGAAATAAGAAAATCCCTGGGCTTTTTAAAGACGAAATGGGTGGTAAAATTATCACAGATTTTGTGGGTTTAAGATCAAAATTATACTGTATCAAAACCGATGAAAAATTAATAAAAAAAGCGAAAGGTGTAAAGTCATGCGTAGTTCGGGATTTAGATATATCCGATTACCAAAAAGTGCTCTTCCAAAATGAAGTGATTCGAAAGAAGAATATTTTGTTTAAGACAATTAAACATCAAATATTCACACAAAGCGTTACGAAGATTGCACTTTCTGGTAATGATGATAAACGTTCATTATCTAGCAATAAGATAGAAACAAAAGCATGGGGGAATAGTTCTATTTTTAAAAATATTTAATAAAGCATATTGTGTTTAATATAATTAGTTTTAAGCTCCTGTTAGTTGTGTTTTATTTGTGTGTATGTTTATTTTTAATAAAGTTAATAAAATGTACTATGTTGTTTTAATTTAAAATATAATTCGCTTTATAATCATATCTTTAATCCTAACTTTATAGCCTAGCAGTAACGGTAAGATTTAAATATATAGATATATATATATATATATAATATTTAAATTATGGTTTCTAACCACCCTGTAACATATTAGTGTTGTGAGGTAAAAATCACAATTCATTAAAATTACTATTTTCATAACACAATAAATTTTGTTTATTTACACTTTTATCGAGTTCATTAATTATCTTCTAACCATCCTGCAAAAGGTTATAGTCGTGATGAATAAAAAAATAATGATGCAACATTAAACAGAACTGCAAAAACTAGATTCATATTATGATGATGTTAGCTGGAAAGAGGTTAATTACCTTAATGTGTGTCAAATCACCTACACAGTAGGCACTTGTAATTTATTATTAAACCGAGTAACTTGTTGATTGAATTCACATATTCTAAATCGATTATTTGTTGTAAGTAATAAAATTTAATAAATTTATCTTTTTATAAAAATAAATGTAATAATATTTTTTTAGGTTTAATTAACTTTTTTTAATACTTTTTTAGAAAATGAATATTGCTACTGATGAAATATTGTTCTCTCAATATGCGCAAGACCCGTTACAGGACTTTGATGAAAATTACCCTGAGTTGAGTACTCAAAATCATAAGAAACAAAAACGTAAGAAGGAAAATCTGAAAAAAAAATCTCGCTCACTAAAATCATATATTATTTGCAAAGAACAAGGGAGAGGAACACGATTAATAGAAATAAAAGTAATGGACTTAGTAGAATCTCAAGATAGTGAAGATGGTGAAGATAACCTGGTTTTAAGTGCACAGTACGTGGTGACAGAACCAGTGGATGAAATAATGGAGCAGACCGAATATTTAATTCGCAAGATTTCAAAAAAACTATGTGGTTGTAATTTATAATAATATATGTATATTTTTTAATTATTTAATTTAAAAAAATAAAGTCCAGTTTGTATATATTTTATCATGTTTTATTTTCTGTTCACATAGGTCTCCTAATTTTAGAGCTTAACAATATTATTCAATAAAATATTTCACTAAACAAGTTATAAATTTTTTTGAATATAGTTAAATAAGCAAATTTATTTTATACAACCAGATTTTACCTGATAAAGGTGAAGTATCCTCATAACCATAGTTGTTTGTATAGGTATTTATTTAATAGGTATCTTTTATAAATAAATAAAACATAAAAAATCATTACTAAATTAGTATTTATTTAGATATCGTACTTTGACGGGATAAATATAGTTTTATACCATCTTTTCAAACATATAACATTTTTTAACGCACATTCTTTCACATGAGTAATACAATTTAAATTTACATTATCATTACAGTATTCATTATACATTTTTAGAAAACTAGGACACCCTTTACTGCCTAAATCTATCACACAACACTTTTCACTTAGTTCTTTTACCCATTTTATTTTTTCATCTCCCTTTACTAATAATTGTCTATTTTCTATTATTGGTTTTATAATTCTTTTAAATTCACGATAGTCGATATAACCCTCACTCCAATAAATACCTCGGTTCTTTTCAATCCAAGACACGTTCTTTTTTTCTTGCATTGTTAGTTTATTATAAGGATAAGGTGGTTTAACTAAAAAAACTTGAGTGTGTTCGGGAGTAGCTAATGCAAATTCTTTTAAAATAAAATTATTTTTGTAATCTTTAAAACCTTGAATATCTGCTATATAAAAATTCATGATATCTTTCGAACAATACCGCTTAGTGGTTTATATTCTATAATACAGTCGTTTAGAATAAGACAGTAAGCCGATGTTTGGTTAGGTATTTCAATATCGCTTTCCAACTCTAATCTAATGTTTACAACAGGTCCAGTTTTAACACACTCTCTCTGTCTAGAACAGTCTAGAACAAACAGTGGAGCTTTTTCCAGGAACTGTTTAACATTTAACAATGGTTCTGGTCTGCGTCCGTAATAAGACTGTTGAAATCTAGCATATTGTTCATATAATAAAGCATACTTCTCATCTGTGAAATTAATATTAAGAGATTCATATGGAAAGTATGTTGAATTAAGAAACACTTTAACATCTCGTAAGTGACAATGATCGAATTGAGACATGTCTTGACTTGAATTGTTTTTTCTGTTAGTTTGAAGTCCAACAATCACATATCTTGGTTTTTCAATTTGAGATGATGTTTTAATCGCCCAAGTATGTTTAGTAGTTTGGGGTAACAAAGGATATTCATATAAATCCCAGTTTCTAAAGGCTAGTGGAATGGGTTTATCTTTCTCTAACAGCTTGAGCAAATTAATCCTTTCTAAGTCAGATACTTTTATATGAGGAACCCTCCATATAATTTTGTGAATTTCAATATCTTTAACCGTTTCTCCAGTGTTGAGTTTCAAAGCGTTTAAGTTAGTGTTGCTACGTAACAGAACTAATTCATGTCTACAGTTCATTATAATTTTTTTGTAATCTTCTGCAAAACCAAGGATATTATTAAGAGGTATTGAAGCACAAAAAAGTCCACCACTGGTTGTACCATCTATATCCCAACCCCAAGTCTTTGATGTTTTTGATTCATTATCATTCATTGATAGAAGTGACTTCATAGTTGTGGTGATTCCAGCATTTTTTACTTTATCTATTTCTACACCATTTAATTCATAACGAACGTCTTGAAAAAGATAGAGCATTGGATTGTTTGTGAAATGAACACTTGTTACTTTTTCTTTCGAATCTTTTTTAAAAATATGAACCACACCTTCTAAGTACAATGTACTAGCTGATGGTAATATATATAAATCTTGTTGATTGATAGGGATACGAATTTCATCATTCTTGTTGAAGCTAGTAACATAAGGTTTGTATGAATGAAATTCAACACTTTCAATACCATTATCGTATATAGGTGGATTTGATATATTTAAGATATTCATTTTAATAAGCCTATCACTTTGAGGAATTTCCTATTTTCTTTTGTTAATTTAATTTTTCTTTTAGATGCTTCTTTATGAATGGTACGAACTGTACTGATATTTTTAATGCATGTGGCTATGTTTTTATTATGATCAATCATTTTTTCTTTAGATGTATGTACAGCTGGATTTCTTCTCCTCGCAAATTTATTAAATTATTATTTATATC
Source organism: Tinea semifulvella (assembly GCA_910589645.1). Lineage (NCBI taxonomy): Eukaryota > Metazoa > Arthropoda > Insecta > Lepidoptera > Tineidae > Tinea > Tinea semifulvella. The sequence continues at coordinate 5,018,503 of OU342625.1, forward strand.
CACTAATTTTATATTAATACAGTTTATATTTTTTTGGTTTATTGGAAAATATATAATATTTTTTGGGATTTCAATTATTCTGTAACCCGGTGGTACATTGGGAGCAAACTCATGAATTATATGACTCGCTCGCCCATTTATATACGAACCACCAACTATATCACATTCGACTCGCACCACAGTTGATGATAAAATATTAATTGGTATGTGTGACTCGTGTATTATATTAGCTTGCAGAGTCTGTCTACCAAACCCCAAAACATTTCCCAAGGTGTTATCTTTATTGAAATGCATATCTTTCGTGCAAAAAATTGTAGTTTTTAATGTATTGTTGTTACAACACAGGTTAAATGTTGCATCTTTTATTTTATTTTTTAAAAAGTCACATATATCTTGAAGTTCATATGTTCCTTCAGGTATTTCTACACATTCATTATTACCATAATAAAATTTATTATTATTACTATCAATGTTCGGTATAGAATTAAATGTTGATAAGCATAATAGAGCACACTCATATTTACCCTCAAGTTGTAAATTAGGATTATAGTAAGTTGTTAGAACCGATGTATTACCAGTGATAGACAGTGTGAAAGACATCTTTCCAATGATACTAACTCAAATGTACTTCTTATTTTATATATTTTTTCCAAAAAATTCTTAAATATTTTAAACATAATTGTCCACAATTGACTGTGTTAAAATTTTGATATTTCGTATAGTTGTAAAACATATTTTTACTATTCAAGTATAATATTAATTCTGATGGAGGTTTCAGATCACCAAAACTATCAAAATATTCACAATAATCATATAATCTAACATAGGCTACCCAATGAGTACCCTGATTTTTAGAGTTATCAAGATTAACAATACCACATTCAATATCTCGAGATTTTTTTGGTAATCTGTCTTTCATGTAAACACCTCTAAAAAATGGAATACCATTTGCATACTTTATAATATCTAAATTTGTGAGAGCATGTTTGGGTAGCCTACTAATCAGTTTTTTGAACGGTTTATGAATAATCCGTTACCTTTTTTGTAAGGTTTAATATGTAAACCCTTACCCAATGCAATTTGCTCCATCTTTTTGTTATGGCGTTCAGATTCTTGCAGATTTTGTTGAGCAGATCTATAGTCGTTAACAGTTTTTGCAATACCAGCTGCCCCACCCGCTAGAGTACCCAATGCAGATAATCCAGCAAAAATAGGTAATAAAGGCAAAATTCCACCTACTTTAGGTAATGGTATAACTCGTGGTAAACGAACTTTGTTATTTTTAGACAATAGTTTCTTAGCAGCTAAGTATGCTATTTTAATTGCAATCTTATCACTCTTAGGTTTACATTTTTTGAGTTGCGAGTGAATTTTTGATGCTATAGTTTTAAATTTTGTAATTCCAGCACCTGTCTTCAGTTTAGTTTTCATTACTTTCTTAACTATCCAAGAAGCAATTTTTTCACCTTTTCCAGCATCTCTTGACTGAAGTCTTTGCTTAGCCATGTTTAATAGTTGTAAATCAGCTTTGTGACGATTTATCAAATCAAAATATTTTGAATATGCAATATCATGATTCATGCAAGCGTTGTCAAGTTTATTAACTCCTTTGTCACCTCGTAATAATCGTTTTTCTAACTTTGTTCCCGGACCACAATAATTATAACCAGGGAAATGTAGTTCGAACGGTAGATTATTTATCAGATTGTTAACTAGTCCTCCTCCTTGCATTACTTATAATATTATGAAGACATCAAATACCAACATTTGACTTTATATTATTAAACCAAATCATTTTTATCAATCCAACTATTTTCACTGCTATTAAGACCCAACCATTTTACAAAAAGTTTACTTCCCTTTCTTTGCAACACTCTTTCTATTAAATATAGATTAGGATACTTTGTTTTTTGAAGTTCTTCTTCATAAAAACACCCTAGTATAATATTATTACGTTGATCTTCAAGGTGATAGGTTTTGGGATTTGTATTATTAACTTCTTTGATTCTAAAAATTTCTGTAGACCAATTAGGTGTATAGCCTTTATCGAAATCACTTTTATATTTACTTATACGCACATAGTCGTTAAGTTTGAATTTATGTTTAATTGAATTTTTATTTCTATTTTTGTAAATATTATTTTTCACTATGATTTCGTTCATTTCGTTTATATCAATCGGTTTATATTTAGTAGTATGATGTTTAGTATTATTATATGACATAATAACACTTGTTAGTGACTCTCCGACCCATTTGTACTCTCCATTTAAACTAAACAACTTAAACAATTTGTTTTTTATGGTTCTGATTACTCTTTCCACTATGGAAGCCTTCTTGATCGAGAATGTAGAATAATGATTAATGTTATAGTTATTCATAAGTTTTTTAAATGCTGTATTATAAAACTCTGTACCCATATCTGTTTGTAAATTAACAGGGTGACGATTGCTCATGAGCAATACCTTTCGGAAAGCGTTAACTATTTCAAATTTAGTTTTAGTCTTTACAGGAATAGTCCACACATACTTTGAAAAGCAATCAATAACGACTAAAATAAATTTAAAACCTCTGTTAACATTTTTGTAATTCTTCAAATCAATAAGATCAGCTTGCCATAAATCGTCTATACCCTTCAAGATAACAAGACGACGGCTAAAATTTTTTCGTGCACCTCTATGTATTTCATCTACAACTTGTTGTTTGCTCATTTTTTGATAGTTAAATTATTAAATGTATTTCAAACTTTGCCTAAAATTTCTCTCAGTTTTTTTTCCACTTCATTATGAATTTCAGTTTTTATTTTTTTAAGCTCTGCTTGGAGTTCTTTTTTGCTACAGAAATTAGTAATTGAACTATCAACATATTCTTTATTAACTGCATCGTCTTTTGTTATTGGATGTTTAATACCTCTTAATCTTGTAGATTGTAAGTCAAAGTCACCACTTTCAGATTTTGTTAGAGCCTTATCCGTGATCTCAAATATTTCTGCGAAACGCATACGCTTATGAATATGATGTCCGAATTTGTCAATATTCATTTGAAGAACTGTTCGAATTAAATGATAAACATAAAATGAAACAAAATGTATAAACAAACTCATATTTATTGATTTAAATTCCCACTTTCTCGCAACTCTTCTATGATAGAAATAATTTCATTATCTACTCCAGTGTTTCCAGCATCCTTAGAAGCATATAACAACTGTAATCTTGCAACTAATTCATTAGGATCGTCCCAATACACATAATCTGTATTTTTTTTCAATTTCTTCATCAATGGTAAACCTTCTCCACGTTGAACATTTGTCATAGATGTATGATCCGAGTCGGATAGGAAAAGAGGTTTTATAATTTTCATATATTTTTGTCCCTTATTACTTTTTATAGGCTTGTTTGGATCATTATCTCGTCGATGAGCATTTGTGAGAATTAACATTCGTTTATAATTTAGAGTATCATCCGTGGTGATTAAAGTGTAATCTGGCGACTTATTGAACAAAAGCTCTTTTAACCCTGGTGTGTTTTTATAGCGTTGATCCCCTATGGAAATTATGTTATTGTTAATGTTTACATGAGCTGTACCCATCATAAGTTTTCCTTGCTCAATTCTTACACCGAATGGAACATCTTCATAAATTTCGGAAGATAAAGACCAAGAGGAAGCATCTGTACTTAAAGTCGGCTTCGTATTAATTGTGTTAAATGATTCAACACTATCTTTAAACTCTTCAGAACTATTGTCACTAACATCAAGTTCACTCGAGACATTCTTCACTCGAGATATTATGTTAGGTTTATTCTGCACAATGGTTTTATTAGAATAAGATTCACATGAAGAATCAAAATCATCTTCGTGGTTAGATGGACTAGGATTATTTCTAATGTTATTATTTTTATTTTTTTTTTCCACCAATTACCGTATTCAAAGGATCTGTTATAGGTTTGAAAAGAGTGTTTAAAACAATTTTATTATCAGCTTCATTGTCTCGCATTTTCTTTATTTTGTTTCTTACAGCCTCGGCGGTGTCAACAATTTGTTGTTTAAGTGCTTTTTCCATTATTTTTAAACAATATACTATATACGTGCGTGATTCTTTGATAAGTTTAATATAATAAAAAATAAAAATTATCATATCGATATTTATATTATTATTCAAAAACCACAAAAGTATCAAATTTCTTTCTATAGCAACCATTGTTTTTACTACAATCTTTGTTTATTACTAAATACTCATAAGGTTCTTTCCATATTTTTGAACACATTTCTCTAAATTCAATCCAAGTCATATCCGTGTTAACATGTTCATCATATACATGTCTCAAATTAATTAAATAAATTAAATAAATAAAATAATATCCAGAAAATATTAAATTTCGTAATAAAAATACAAGTTTTCTATGCAACTGACAGGTATATAAGGTACCATCTATCATGCGCCATCTATCGTGATAAAAAGTTAGTGACACATCCCATTTACTAGCATCTTCAGGCTGTCCCTTCATTGCTTCATCTCCAAGGCTCGCTATTGCAAGCGTTCTTTCACCCCCTTTACCCACCCTTATCTAACTCCCCACTAGCGATCTTCTTTAGGTCATTCCTCCTTTTGTCGAAGGAATGTCCGACTCTTTAAATAGGTGGTAGGGGTCTGATGGTAATTTGCCAATTTTGCCGGGGCGGAGAAGTATCCACTGTTCGTGCCGATAAACCCATTAAAGTTGTTAATTGCCGTCATAACCATGGTGTTGGGGACTGATGTCAGTCATGAGTGTCTAATTCCAGTTTATGAACCTCGCACGCCGCTTACCATTGGGTGGGCACAAGGTCACGTGTCGTGCTAGTATAAACAATATGTATAAAAAACCCTTACGTCTTCCTGTACGTGGTGACCATCATCAGACTATGTCTCTCCACTCCTGGATATAGTGCCAACATCGTCAACAAGGTCGTTCCTAAAATGTACAGTACGTGGTCTCCACTCATGAACACTTATTTAGTGTTTGAGGTCGTGGTCGCCACTTTAAGTGCCAGACTTAACAAGCCGTCGCCACTCCTCTCGAACTAACTGCAGTCTTCCTGTATGTACGGAATGATCCATTGCTGCTATGACCTGGTCAGGTCACGTCATCAGAGACCTACCACGCATCCTCTTGCCTTCAACTTTACCCTGAACTACCAAGCGCCGAACGGATGTACCTCCACGCCGGGACACGTGTCTAAATAAAGTAAAAATGCCTGATTGTACGATTGCGGAAAGGTTATGCTAAAACCATTAAAATACTTGTGTAAGCCCATTACAGCCATAACTCCCTGATATTATTCAACATAAATCCTATAACATTACCATTTGACATTCTTTGCATTCTATCCTTTTTTTATGAGATTTTTATATAGAATGGTCAAAAATTGGTATTTTACCATGGATATAATATACCGTCATGATCGTAGATTTAAAAATTACCCAAAATGATATTTTGCCTTATTTCGATAGCAAATAATAGGAATTATTATAACTTGGTTAAAAAAATCTGATTTTATATATAGTTTAGAAATAACAGAGTCGGTATACTAACGGATTTGATTAGCGGTCGTATAAAAACTGCGGGTAGCGTGTCCGTCTTTCTACTACGCGGGGGCTTCCCCAGCACCCCCTCCCGCGTCCGACGTAGCCGCACCTTCGTCACTATTCGTTAAATTCCCACGTTCCACGTGATTTTTGTTATTATTCTCTAATTATTTGCGTTTCCTAAATATTATATTGTTTGTGGTCTGTAATTTATTGTGCAAATGTTAGAAAGGGTTCCAAAATGAAATCTAGAAGGTCTGAACTTATTATGAGACTAGTATTAACTTAAAAAAGATGTTACAAAAAAAAAACTTTGAATGGCCGCCATGAAAATTTTAAATATAACAGATCCGTCACTGTTTTACGATCATGACGATACATACCTGTCTCAGTGATACCTTGTACTCGTGTTGTAACTATTTGATAACGATGATCATGGGGACCCTCAACCAAGCGCCTGTTCAAAGAGTTGTCCGAACTGTGTTTTTAATTACGAAAGAAATCTGGTGACAGAAGGGATGGCAATTATTTCTGTCTTGTTATACAGTTGTTAGATGTTCCCAGTCTAATTAAATATGATCCTGATACCTGCAATACTGTTCTCACCTCTGGGATGGTTTCGCTAAGTAGTCTACAGTGTCTAAAACTCTCGAATGGCTGCAGCTTCGCCGAGATGAGAGCGTGTTCTACAAGCTATACTACGGTGAGTGTTCAGAAGAACCTTTTCTATTCTGCACCAAAATATGCACCACCATATTCCTAAACATGGAGTTCTCCAAGCAATGTGTGAAAAGGAACTTACCGGATAATGGAAATTGGGGCTGTTCCTTGCCATACTGTATCACCATATCTGGCCAGGTATTTTGTTTAGCATTATTATTTAGAAAAAATAACTTAACCGAGTGTTCCGATAGGATCCCATGGCGATAAATATATAAATAAATAAAAAATATAAAGAATAAATAAAATAAAATGGTAGGGGCTGATGTCGGTCGTCTTGGACCTCGAGTCTCACAGTCGTGCTCAGTATAAAAAAATATGTACCTACTGAAATCCAACAATAAACATACATACCCAAAAATGTATGTCGATGTCAAATTGTAATAAATAGGTATTTTATTTTAGTCTCAGTTTTTCCGCTTAATGCGAGGACATCGGTATTTCGATAATGCGACCTTATCTTCTGTCCCCCTAAAGGGAATTTATCAAGGGTGAGCATGCGAAAAAATACCGTAATAATGAGTTGGGGACACTGCCCCTTAAGCCTGTTGCACAGTGGCGCGAAATGAAAGCGAAAAAAAATCTGCCGATCACACTTTTAAATAGATTTATTTTTCTATAAATAAACTTAAATAGTTTAAAATCTATTATAATAATAATTTATTTGTTGTACAAAACCAAAACAAGTGCAGGAACAAAGGCGAGCTTAATGCCGTAAATGCGTTTTCTACACAGAGCAAGGAATCCACGCATGGGCAGCGCGCGGCGATTCTGTGCTCTGTGATTTTTTACCAACTAAACTTTGTTACTATGATCTGTTTTAAGCGGGCGCAGAAGGTTAAGAAGAAAATAGATAGTTGAAATTATTTATTACTATATAAAACACAAATTAATTACATATACTAGTATATATATAATAAGTGAGTTTTGGCGACTTATTCTGTTTGTGAAGTAAGTATTTGTATAATTTATCTTAAGAGATGGTGCATAATCAAAGCAAATCTATAAAGGATGTGTTACTAGATTGATAAATGATAACTAATCACTCATAAAAGTGCATGGGATAGGCTTTAAGTTCGCTTTCGCTTTCGCTCTTCGACTTTTATGTGCAACGACCTTAAACAGTAGCAAACTTTGTTGTTTTGATGCAGAACTCTTTAGTGCGTGATTCGTCGAACTTGTTGGCCGACCAGTCGGGGTGTCGGTTTTAGTCACAGAACTAAGAAACAGATAGAAGGTTATATTCTGATTTAAATTTTAGTTTTATTTATTATGTGGCTTATAATATTCTTCAAAACAATAGTGTTTATTTTTATTCGAAGTAATATACAAACAATATAAAATCAACTATGTTAAAACAAAAATTAAAATACATACTTACAAAAAAGTAGCTCCTCCAAATCGCTAGCAAATAGCATGGTGCCCAATACACTAGCAGCATTTCCCCTTTGAATTAGGATACTTAATTTTTGGGAGAAAACCTGCCAGCCCTATTGTCACCAGAGTAGTCAATGAGCCTTGGAACAATTTCTTTATAAAAGGCTTTATTTAAGTTCCAATCCCCACGGGCCCATCGTTTCTACAGCAAACTTCAAAAAAAGTAAATATTGCAAATAGTTTCATATTTTTAAAAGGTAAGATTACATCCGTTAGCTACGATAGATTAGAAATAATTAACATAAGATAATATTAATAAAACGAAAAATAATGCTCACTTTTGAATAATAAAATAATAATAATATACAAATAAATTAGTAAAATATTATATTAAATATGTCTTTAATAATTTAGAATGGTGGTATATTAATTAAAACAAAGAATATTTAGTAAAATCACTTTAATTGCGTTCACACATTTTTTGAATCTGTTTGGATTGACGGATGGCGACAACGCTTGCCTGGTGCCTTGCTTGGTGTTGCCATCATTTATGTTTATAATTAAAGATAATTAAGCCCTAATAATAGGGAATCCTTGGCACGATAATCGTGCTAATATGAATAGTTGTTGGAAGTCAAAACTGCATTCGTAAGGACAATTAACTTTCTGAAATCGGCAGTATAACTACCTTAGTCAAGGCGCGACGGTGAATACCAGATGCAGTTTTGACTTCAACAACCCTTACCCTTTGATCGGCGCCAGAAAGGACTTTGACAACTCTTCCAATCGGCCATTGTAAAGGTGCGGATTTGACATCTTTCATAAGTACAAGACTGGCTACCTTAATGTTAGGCGTGTCCTTATGCCACTTGGGTCGGTTGTTTAATTGAGACAGATATTGTCTGAGTGCAGCGTCGCCATAATCGCAATCGGTTTGCCGGTATTTCTGTAAGATTGGTGTCGGGCACAAAATTCATAGGTCTTCCAATTAAAAAGTGGGCTGTTTGTTTATAATTAAACAGTATTTATTAATATAACTCTTATTCTTATAATAACTCTTACTCTAATCTCAACCGAACAAATTAAATTATATAAGAATGGTTTTTAACAAAAATGCACCATTCTAATAATAATAATGACATTTCTATTTTATTCAAAGCTCTGTGGTTCAACCGAAGCGTTGTTTTATTGTTTCTTTTAGATTTAGTAGGATCGGATTTCTAATATATGGTTTTATATCGAAATAAATAGCAATAGATTTCCGGATGCGGATTGTGTGTGAAGTCCGTGAGTTTAGACTCGGAGGAGCAGGGTTCGATTCCTGGTCGGGACACAAAAATATTAGTATAAATAAATACATTTAATTAATAATTAATTTGTGATATTTCTCGAGTTTGGTACGCTGGAGACATCGACGAGCTTGCCACTTGTCATGATTCGCCTATAGTAAAGTTGGCTAAATGTGAATTCTTTTTAGGCATGGTTTATGACCACCCCGAAAGAAAAACGGTCGTGATGATACTCTACTTTACAACACGTTTTATAAAATGAAAGTAAATTATCATCACAACTGTTGAGTGGAGTTGACTAAATGTAAATCCGAGTTTCTGACCACCCCGTGAGGGATACGGTCGTGGTGATACTTGACTATTAATGTTTTTTTAATGATACTATACTAATGATACTATGATACTTTACTTATGATAATTTAATGATACTTTACTTTTACTATTAAATAGTTTATTAAGTATTTGTTAATTGATTCTCAGAATAAATATTGTGGATGTACGACATGAATAGGGTTAGTCAACAGCCTATAAGCAATGTCAAAAAAGCTTGGATATATCACAACTACTTAGCATCTCGTCTCACTTGACTTACTATCAAGCCTGGATGCGGACGTCATAAGAACATTGAAGTCTTGGCTTTGATTATCTCAGGGTGATGACTCCTCAACATTCTTCAGAAGACGGTGATATTTCGGCATGGATCTGAAGAGACCATCTGAGTTATACAAACATCTAATCAATCAAATTCTAACCAGCTCCCAGGATAATACAATTTCATACCTTCCAAATGCCCCACTGGTCTCAGAGATGGAACCGAAACTACTTTTTTTAAAGAAATTCATGACAGGTGCCCAGACTGACAAAAAAGGTATTGGCTGAAAGAAAAAAGAAAGTGATATAGAGGTTATAAAATCTTTCCGCAGGAAAGATGAAGAGCATTAATACAGAGTGCACGCGATGACTCTAGAAGTTCAAAATGACTGGCTAACTTTGGGCGATTTCTGCATCCCTCCAGCCCTGAAGTGGCCCACACTAATGTACGATTGGTACACGACGTTGCTAAAATTCTACCTAAACGCTTTTCAAATGTCCCTCCCGGACCAGAGTAATCTGGTAAGGTGGGGAAAAGCTACGGAAAAGAACTATACATTGTGTGGTGCTGCCATAGGAACTGCTAGACACACTTGTAGGGTGCGTTACTCTTCTAGAAAAGGGCTATTACTCACGCCGACATGACAAAGTCCTAGGTGTTATCCGTGAAGCAGTAAGTCTTTTTATTGCAAGAGCCAGAAAGGGACTGACTGCAAATAAAACTTTGACAACATTTGTAAAGGAAGGGCAAAGTACATAAACTAAATGCAAGCCCACCTCGATCCTTGGCGCCGCATCAGACTGGAAAATTCTCATGGATACATTTGAACATCATTATAGGATCCCAGATTAACTAGCTGTATCAGCTTTTAGGCCAGACATCTTAGTGTTTTCTCGGAACTTGAAAAAAGTTATCCTCATTGAACTCACCGTTCCGTGTAAATTAAATATTCCAAAAGACCACAACATGAAGTCGTATAAATATTATGATCTCACAGAAGAAATTATCAGGAATGGGTTTAAAACTCAGCTTTACGCAGTGGAAGTTGGTGCGAGAGGAGTTCCAGCAAAATCTTTGCACCACTTACTGAAAGAATTGGGCCTAAGCAGGTCCGCCGTCAATACATGGAAAGAGCTTCCAAGACGGCATTATCGGAATTATACAGTATTTGGTTGTTTGGGGAGAGAAGTAGAATGGTGGATGGTGAGCGTATTATCGCGCAATAAAATAAATATCCCTTTTTTATTTAAAACTTTTTTAAACCAGCCTATTGTCGGTCGCAAGCCCGAAACACCATTCTTCTCATCTCTTACCCACACACCTGGACCTGGCACCCGCACGGTTAATCCATGGAATGCTTAGAAATTTGTCTCCTCTTCTAATTTTTAATATTAGTTTAGAAATGCTAGACAACGTTCAAACAATGTCCAAAGTTGTTTTTTGATTAGATATAGGAAAAAAATGATGCTTTCATTTTCGCGAGTTGACAGGAGGGCGTATATGACGGGATTCATCCAAAATCCAATATGACAAATTCGGAAGTACGTGATTGGAATGGGCACTGTGGGGTGGTTGAAATTTATTTTGCTTCGGTTGAATTCCTTTAGTTGTTAAAAGGAATTGTACTGCTTTGGCCTGTATACTTCGACCTTGTGTCCCTTTTTGACCTTTTGAATTTTTCTTTAAAACGGTAAATTAGAATTGGATTAAGAATGTGATTAGTGTACTGAGCGTACTAGTAAGAGAGTAGTAACCTCTAGAATGATTATGATCTAAGTACGAAGAGAAACGAAGTCTTTGTAAATGTAACGATTAATGTTAAAAATGGCTAAGTGACCTTGCGTTTACTGTCACAAATGCATTTTCCACCACTGCCAACACACATAATGAGTTTTAAAACATATGTCTTAGCCTCTTTCTAATGCAATAATATTAGAACTGGTCGCTAGTTCGTTTTAAGGTTCGTGGATTAAGGTCACTATTTATGTAAATTCCTATGTAAGAATCAGGTAGGTAATGTAAAAGAAAATAGCGATTAAAACAAAATACCTACTTAAACTAATAATACTTAGACTAAAAATACATTCGTATTGCCGTGTTAGACCAAAAACCAACTAAGTAGCCATTTTTGAAAAAAAACATTGTGCATATTTAATTACTTTTTCGGCTAAAACCGTTCGTTTAGTTGCTTTTAAGCCCCACTATCTTCTAAACTAAGCGTCACATTGCTTAGTCGATTTTATCACTGGTAAAAGCAGAAGTTGTTTTAATGACTGGAATAAAAAAATGAATTTAATAAAAAAAATAGTTAGTTTTCGCTCTAACCCGGCGATATACAGTAATGTTAGTTATGTTTTTAATAACACACTAAATTAGCTCATATAATTTGAGTTATTTTAATAGCTATATTTTTTGTTGATTAATTATAAATGCTGTTTGAGCGTCATAATTATTGAGAATTTGGCTTACACTTGCTACGCTGGCCACACGGATTGGCGAGGGTCTGATGTTAATTTTAATGATAATTTAGTAATAATTTTCAAGTTGGTATTAGTAAGACCGCACTGTCTCTTAATATATTTAAAAAACTCCTAATTTCTCACCTTCTTAAAAAAAACAAAATGCATCTTAATCGCCTTTCTTTGACATATAGGTATTATTATTTATTTATTTTACATTATAAAAATATGTATGTATTTTATTTATTATTTATACACAGTATATATTTATTATTATCTTAGATGTTAAAACCATATAATTACCTACGTACCCATATATTTATTAATTTTACTTATTATATTTTGATCTATTTGTGTTAATTTTCCCATAATATTCTTTTGTCACTCTGCCAAAGGTTAGCTGGTAGAAAATACCTTCACGGTATTATGCTCGTGTGAAATAAAGAATTTTATTATTATTATTAAGTCCGGGACCGACAGCTTAACGTGCTCTTCGAACTAAGAACGTTTACAAGTGTTGTTAACCAATGATAAACATAAGGTCAAAATATAAAAGTCGAGTAGGGACTATCAAGCAGAAGTGACGAGGGCACATCTTCCACCTGTGTGTACAAATGAATGACAAAACCGATTTCCATTCGTTTCTCGACTCGGGAAAATATTATATTTTATTTCAATTTCTTAAAATCCGTTTTGTTTTATTGATACTTTAGTTTATTTTCGAGGTTATTGGTTTTAAATTATTTGCCTTTCTTATCTATCTATATATATATATATATATATGTATATAGATAGATAAGAAAGGCAAAGTTCTTAGTGAGAAATATCAAAGGAAGTGATTCGAATGTAACTTATGATTTTTGTTTTTGTATCCTTTGCCTATTTGTATGTATCATTTCTGTTTTTTTTCTCCGAATAAATAAATAAATATATATAAATGAATGTCTGTGTGTATGTATGTTCCCTATGCATTTCAAAACTACTTAACCGATCGGAATGACATAGTACTACTGTATAATAATTGCTATTTAAATAAAAACTACACGATAAAATTTCATGGGATTTTAAAAATGTAATCATTTGCGCGGTGATGGCTCGGTTGTAAATCCTACCAAGGTCGGTCCAGTGCCTCAGAGAGCACATTAAGCCGTTGGTCCCGGTTCCACTAATACTAACTTGTTGAATCGTTAATAAATTGTCATTAAAAATTGACAACATATCCTCGCCAAGCCGTCTGGCCAGCGTGGCGAGTGTAGGCCTAATTATCTCCAGATATATGTTCTGGAAGGTCCATCTCCAGCAGTGGAGGTCTAGGACGCTGTGTTCTAGGGGCTGTAATGTAATGATGAATCATTTACATTTATTTAGGTGCTGTGGTGGCTTAGTTGTAAGAACTTGTGGAATCGTTAATAAATTGTCATTAAAAATAAGATCCTCGCCAACCCGTCTGGCCAGGCGTGACCAGTGTAGGGCAAATTCTTCAGATATGTGTTCTGCAAGGCCCATCTCCAACAGTGGAGGTCTAGGACTCTGTTTTAGGGGCTATAATGAAAAAAAAAATGTAATCATGTAAGATATATTTGTAAAAAGCATAGCTGGGCATTAACTCGTTAATCCGTTAATCGTTAATTAACGAAGTTAACATTTTGATTAACGGGTTAACTTTTAAGTTAACTTTTTAAAATGTTAACGGACACGTTAACTTCCGTTAATATGAAGAAGTCCGTTAATCGTTAATCCAATGCCACTATTTACCGCACGGCACCGCGGTGTGGCGCGAAAAACAGGTTCAGACAAGTATGAAACGACAAGTGCCGGGCGCGGCGGCGCGTGAGACAAAAACAAAACTAGATAATTTTGCCGGCGCGTGCGAGTAAGAAAACTGCAAAGTACTAGCGCCAGTGCTTAGAGTGACGAGTGTTGTGTTTGTTGTTAAAATTACTGTCAGTGATAATTTGCGTGTTAATAAAGAAGAGTGCAGTGTAATTAGTTAGATAGAAAAGTGTATTGTGCAGTGTAGTAATTAAAACTATATCATGGAAGACATGGAATCGGATTTCAGCGGTCCTGATGAGAATCCTTGGCCACATTTGTCTGAGTATGTGGAATTTGTATCCAGATCGGGCCAGCAAATACGTTTTGCTTGTAAGCGTCGCTTGCCGAAAGACACCAAAATAAAAGTTCATGTATCAAGCCTGAATAATTTGAATCAACATGTAAAAAGGGTACATAAGTCACAATAGGTACAGTTTGAAGAGATTTTTAAGGCGGGCTCTAACCGAGGCAAGACAAAAAAGAGAACTCACTCTGACAATATTATATATTAATCTGTTAACTTCCAGAACCTAAACCAACAGGTTTTATAAGTTCACTAACGCAACGATATAAAAATGCAATTTTACACATATTAACGGACTAACGATTAACGTTAACTTCCGTTAATTCTTCCGAAATGTTACGCTTTAACGTTTAAGGAAGCTAACTTTTTTTGTAGCGGATTAACGATTAACGAAGTTAACTATTTGTTGATTAACGGTGCCCAGCTATGGTAAAAAGTAAAGAAACGGATTCAGATTTAGCTCACTTTGTTGCAAGTGGCAAGCTCGTCGATGTCTCTAGCGTACCTGGTGGCGCCTAGCGCCTAGTAGTATGATTTGGTACTAATTTAAAAAAATACAATATTTTACATGTTGTCGTGAATTCGTATCTTGACCCACGAATTTAATCTAGGTTTTATTATTGATTCTACTATCTGGAATCTCTGATTTAATTTACACGGGATTTATCTATCCCTGGAATGGTCTCCTCCTCTCCCCTTACAACCATCCTCATCTGCCTCCCTGGGTTCTCTTATTTCCCTTTCTATCTCTCATCTCTAATTAATTAAAGTAATACTTACTCATTAATATTCTTACTTTATGATAGCACCCGGCGTCTCTCTTCACCAAAGTACACACACCCATCACTTACGTGCTGTCTGTCGCGTCTTGCAACCACAGACCATCAGCTAACTTGCAACCAACTGCGCTTACACACTGCTCCTTTCATTTCCTACTTTTTTATACTTGTCCTTGCGTCCCAACCTGCCTAACAGTGTTGCCTACCCTAAAATTACTACCTCTTGCTATTGAAAATTATATCTTTATTTCGCGCTTCGCGACACTCCCAGCAGCGAAGAAAAGACAAATTTATTATTATTACCAGCATCAGTATCTATCTTATTACTGGTTACATATTTAATATTCTCTTTATTATTTTTTCTCATAAAGGAATAGGTAATAATTTTGCCAATCTTGCACTCTTGGTCTAACTGCTGGTCAAACTTTAGGATGACTATTTTGGATCTGCAAAATAAACAACCTTAACCTTTATAAAATCCCCCCTTTTAATTAAAATCATAAACAAATCTTATAAATTTAAATAATCATTTTTCTATGATGAACAACAATTTAGTCCACTCTTTAATCTTCTCTCTAGCACAATCTGCCGTTTTTCTTCTACTTTGGGTTTTCTTTGTACAATCTGTATTCTTCTGTCTATCTTCTGTCTCATTTTGTGTTACGTCACTATTATCTCTGTTTGCAGGATTTACGTATGTTTCAACATCTGACGTGCTTTCATTATCCTCTTGAATTTCTAACGGATATAAATGACCAATAGACCTCGTAAATTCTTGTTCTCCGACTCTAACTTTAGCTACTCTTATTTCACCATCTTTACCTTGTATAATAGAACAAATTTTTCCTGTCTTCCATAATAATCTATTATTTGTGTCTCCTTTAATTTGCACGATATCTCCTACTTTAGGTATTCTATCAACTATGACTCTACTTTGCTTATGTGTTATCTGTTTTCTATTTCTTAGTTCAGTTAAGTATTGAGCAAGAAACATTTTTATGTATTCTTCCACAATAATCTGCCCTCTCTTCCAGCCGTCAATTAAATTTTTCTTTATTGTGGAATCATTTGTAGGCAAATAAATTGTATCTGAAGGTAACATTATGCATTCCTTGAAGCAAAGGAAATCAATCGGTTTAAGAATATGTTCTGGTTCAGTACCCACATAAGTCAATGGTCTGCTATTTAACACATTTTCTATTTCTTTAATGATTGTTGTAAGTTGTGTAAAATTCACCATATGTTTGTCCAATGTTCTTTTAAGGCAATGTTTTACGAGACTAACTAACCGTTCATAAAAACCGCCATGCCAAGGTGCAAGTTCAGGTATAAACTTCCACTTTACTTTGTTTTGGATGCAATATGGACCTTCTAAGACATTTGATGTAAGCTTAAACTGTAGAGCGTTATCGGAAACAATTTGATCTGGAACGCCTCTTGTAGCTATAAATCTTCTTAGTGCCATTAGACACTCCTCGGATGTTAAATCTTTAACTACTTCTAAATGTATAGCTCTGACCGCTAGACAGGTATAAAGGCATATCCAGCATTTGGTGTTTTCTCCCGTTTCATTGGAAATCAAGATTGGTCCCATATAATCTAGACCGCAGTAAGTAAAAGCTTTATGGTAGTTAATTCTTTCTTCTGGGAAAGGTGCAAAATTTGGTAGTTTATATGGACCACCACTGTGCTTTTTACATTCTATACATTTGGTCAATACGCTTTTTACTTTTGCACGCCCCTGTGTAAACCAATACTTCTGCCTTAGAATACTTAAAGTGTGTGAAATACCGACATGATAGTTATTAACATGGCATGTTCTTATTACCTTGTCTGTAAAATCTGAATTTTTTGGTATAAGTATAGGATATTTTTGATCAAAGGTCTAATAAGCATTTACGGTTCGTCCTTTGCAGCGTAGTATATTTTCATTATCTTTAAATAATCCTAATGAACGACTTAAATTTGTTTGTATACCTTCAACTTCTTTAGTAAAATGAATTTCTTGTAATTTTCTTATCATTTCTTTTTCTTCTTCTTCTGTATAGTTTTTTGTTAAATCAATATCTAATGTGTCTGTATTTTATGTTGATTTTGGTAACTCACTACTTCTTCCTCTATTCTCTGTTTCTGACTCTGTCAGACCCTCCGCAAGGCATAAAGTTTTTGTTGATGCCCAATTGTCAGCATATGTGTGTTTATTATATAAGAAAGCTGGACCTTGTAGCCATGTGAAGTCTTCGTCATGTTTTTCTGTTCTGGTGGCAATGTCTGCTGGATTATTGTCACTTTCAACATACAAAAATTGAACATCATTATGTTTCTTAATTTCCTGTATTCTATTTGTCACAAATGGTGGTAATAACCTGGTAGATCTTAACCAACTTATAACAATTTGGCTGTCGCACCATAAGTACTGTTTATCAATTTCTATATCTAATGAGTTCTTGATGTAATTTAATAGACGACTGCCTATCAAACATCCCAACAGTTCTAGCTTAGGAATTTTTAAATCATTTTATTTTTAAGAGGAGCTAGTCTAGTCTTAGACATTAAAAATGATATATTTACACTGCCTGTATAGATTATCTTAAGGTAAACTACTGCCGCATAGGCTTGCATTGAAGCATCTGTAAAACAATGCAGTTCATAGCCTTTAACTATATCAGTTATGTTTTTAATACCGAGGAATCTTGGTAACTCTAATTTATATAAACTATGTAAGCATTGAAGAATGTGCTCCCATTGTGCTAATTTTTCTTTTGGTAAGACTGTATCCCATTCATATTTTTCTTTCCAAAGTTCCTGTATAAAAATTTTTGCTTTTAATGTTACAGGTGTAGCAAAACCACATGGATCATATATACTAGCAGCCTTACTCAAAACTCTTCTTTTAGTCCAACTCTTATTAATGCACTGTTCTTCTTCTTGAAGTTTTAAAGTTAACACATCCTTCTTCACATCCCACTGTAACCCTAATACATTTTCATTTTTTGGTGATTCATAATTTTCTTCATTACTATATCTCAATAACTCAGTACTATTTGAATTCCAATGTCTTAAATTCATTGAAATGTCATTAAACGCTTTCTTTGTTGAATCATACATCTGCTTCGCATCAGAATCTGTTTTTTCACTTATTATGAGGTTATCTACATATATATTTCTTGAGGCTCTATTTAACTTATTATCATCATATTTAAGTAGGTGATATTTGATGGTAGCATTAAGAAGGAACGGACTCGAAATTATGCCAAATGGTACCCTGCAGAATCTGTAACATAATAAATTGTTTTCATTTATTATTTTCTTTTCTTTCCAATTTTTAACCCATAAAAATCTAGTAACATCTCTATCCTCTTCATATAGTCCTATCTGTAGGAATGCCTTTTCTATGTCCGCTACTATCCCTATCTCATGTTGTCTAAATCTCAACAGTAGGGCTGTTAAATCTTCTAGTAGCAGAGGTCCTTTATATAATAATTCATTTAGACTAGAATACATACCATTTGGCTTAGCAGATGCATCATACACAATTCTCAGAGTCGTAGATCCTCCTTCTTTTATCACACCATGGTGAGGTAAATAGTGCACCGGATGACTTTGTGCAGATTTATGATCTGAGACTCTTTCTATTACTCTTATTTTTTCTTGTTCTTGTATTATATCTTCATATTTCTGTAAATATTGATGGTCCAATCTCTTGATTAGGTTTTGTAGACGACCAAAAGCGAGTCCATAATTAATTGGCAGATTTTGAGGTTGACATGTCCACGGCCATTTCACGTAATATCTATTATTATAAATCTTAACCGAATCATTAAACAACTTTACTGCCTGTTCTTCATTTGTGGTTTTAGGGCAATCTGTAATGCCTATTGTTTCTAACTCCCATAATTGCTTTACATCTGTATCTCGTAATGGCTGATCTAGTTTGGTAAAATGATAATTCTTAGCATACACTGAATTAAAATATGTTACCACCGTCATAACTTCATTATGGTCATGTGGAACTTTTCTACCACTTACAATCCATCCAAAATCTGAATCTATTAGGTAAAGGTTTTCTCCTATTTTAATTTTGTCAGTGTCTCTTATAAATGAGTAGTAGTAATCATTACCAATTAAAATATCTATATTATCACTCCCTTTATTATCATCAGCCATTAATAAATTAGGTACATTATTTATACATGAGTACTTGATTTCTCCCGTAATATATGGAACTATGTTAGCTTCTATTCTGTGTTGCGTGCCTCTTCTAGTTGTTATAATAAAGTTTGTCATTGGGCTATCCATTTTGATGGGCTCATTGGTACCAAAAGTGTAAACATGTAGTGAGTTTTGTTCTTCATACTTTAAATTTAACCTTTTTGCCAAATCTCTTGTTATATATGTCCTTTGACTACCCGTATCTAACAGAGCCCTGCAGTTAATAGCTTTGGTAGCATTAGACGCTATTACAGCAGCTGTTTGTAGGGTTGTGTCGCTGTTAATGTTCTTAAAGTGTGTAGTATATGATGTGGTTGGCATATTAAATTTATTAACACACAAAGCTCTATTATGACCAAATTGGCCACAATGTGCACATTTCCTTTTAAGTTTGCACTCTCTGGCTTGATGGTTGTGTTTAAAACAAATAAGGCATCTTCTATCTAATTTTGCTTTTCTTTCTGCCAACGTTTTTATATTATTGCACTCATCATTAAAATGATTTTGTTCACAAAAGATACAGGACAAACGTGGTGTTTTATGCCCTCTGTTGCTCATTGTGTGGATCTGTCTTTTTAGATATCTTTTTTCTTTCCTTGGACCGCTTTTATTTCTTACGTGTAGTAATTCTGTTGAAAAAATTATTGAGTGCTCGCTACCTTTAATAGATATCATACATTCTCTTGCTGAGACCAAATGATCAATAAATTTCCTTATATTTACAACATCATCGGGCTCTTCTTCATTTTTCATTTTTAGATGTAATTCCTTTTTTATTTCATCAGGAAACTTGTTAATGATTATGCTCCGTAAGTGAGCGCCATTAATATTTTCTCCAAGTGATTCTAACACTCTTAAATGACGTTCAATTTCGCTAATAGTTCTCCTACATTCTATAGTGGAATCATCTTTCCGTTGTAAACTATATAGTTCCATGTAATGAGCATCTATTACAGCCCCCTTTTTACCGAACCTTTCTTTTAAAGTTTTAATTGCAATGTCGTAATTAGAATCTGTGGTCTCTAGGCCTTCAATGGCCTCTTTGGCTGCTCCCTCTAGGCTGGATTGTAAATAAGTAAGCTTATCTACCTTTCTTATGGTTTTGGTGTCGACACTGGAGGAAAATCTATCCCAAAACTCGTGCCAACGAAGCACATCTCCTCTAAACTTTTGAAGCTCTAATTTGGGAAGTTTTGTTGTCACATCGTCACACCTGGGTGTAGAGCGTTTTTCTACGGCCGAGACCTTACTCTCCAACTGAATTACGACTTCATCGGACTGGAGCTGCATGTTAGTATGCTCAACAACTTCCTCTGAGGACGGATTCCCCTTCTCCATAAAAAATTGAAATTCAGAAGTGTACCTTGCATTGCTAGCTTTTAGTAGCTTGGTTTCCACAATAGCTTCATTGATATTTTCAGAAGTTAATATTGAAGTCAGTTTTCTGCACCGCTCTATACCTTCAACGACTTTAGACTTTATCACGTCCAGTCTAATTCTTAGACTTTCTTCCATATTACAAGTTTTTTCTTCTACTCGTCACTACAATAGTTCCAACTACTAACAATCTCGCACAAGATAATAACTCAAATTCACCTTACTATTTCGCAATTTCCTACAAACAAAAGAAGCGACGCCAAGCACAAGCGACGACGCCGGCACAAAAACTTTTTAGTGATGTTCCCTAATTCATTCAATTGAATGTATTCGTATAAACGATTCGATCATGGCTAAATAAAATAAATTAATATTGTTAGTTATTTAATACCTACGTAATTAGTTATTTTATTTGATTATTATAACTACATACTTACTAAACGTCTATTAAATTATACCGTATTGTTGTTTTGTTTTTATCGAAATAATAAATATGTGATATATTTACCTATTCAGCTACCTAATGATGTCTAACGATTTATTTTTAAATTATTAAACGCATTCTTGGACAAAATTTTTGTCGATAATAATAAATAACACTTTTACGTCACGGACATTAATCTCATTTTCTTAATTCATCTTTTTTATATCACGGACAAATCTAGCCCACAACATAGCTTCTCTTTATATCACGGACAAATCTAGCCCACAACATAGCTTCTCTTTATATTACGGACAAATGTAGCCCATAACATAACTTCTCTTTTATGTCGCAAATATATCTGATTTACAACAAAAATCTTTAGTAAGTAGGTATTACTTTTCGGTAATATTGTGAACAATCTAAACACAATAATATTATCTGTATTATCTATAATGCATTAAAATAATATCTAGGTAATCTGTTTATCATACATATTTGGATGTCATGACATATTTATCAGTCAATTATTCTGTATTGACATCACTAGTTCTCAGTCAATCAGTCAGCAATCTTTGCGACTTTCGGTTTTGTTTATTATTCTCCGACATTTTCTTTAGTCAAAATTAACCACCGATTATTAAATCTGTCTTAAATCTAACTAGGGAAAAATAAATATTAATGATCCCGGCACCTCCACCATGTCGTGAATTCGTATCTTGACCCACGAATTTAATCTAGGTTTTATTATTGATTCTACTATCTGGAATCTCTGATTTAATTTACACGGGATTTATCTATCCCTGGAATGGTCTCCTCCTCTCCCCTTACAACCATCCTCATCTGCCTCCCTGGGTTCTCTTATTTCCCTTTCTATCTCTCATCTCTAATTAATTAAAGTAATACTTACTCATTAATATTCTTACTTTATGATAGCACCCGGCGTCTCTCTTCACCAAAGTACACACACCCATCACTTACGTGCTGTCTGTCGCGTCTTGCAACCACAGACCATCAGCTAACTTGCAACCAACTGCGCTTACACACTGCTCCTTTCATTCCCTACTTTTTTATACTTGTCCTTGCGTCCCAACCTGCCTAACAGTGTTGCCTACCCTAAAATTACTACCTCTTGCTATTGAAAATTATATCTTTATTTCGCGCTTCGCGACACATGTGGTCCTCCTCTCGTTCCCATCCCGTGAGCACGACTAGTGTCTTGGGTACTAGCCCTCAATTTAGACCTTTCTGAATCGAGTGATAACGCCGTGGATGTTTAATAACCTCCACCATAAACTCGAGAAATATCAAATTATTGTGTCCCGACCAGGGAAGTCTAAATCCACGGACTTAACCAGCAGAATTTTGCTGTATAGCGATAGATATAAAGATACTTAGCTTTCATAGCCATTGTTTGTCAGCAACTCAATAAGAGCGAAACATTTCCGATCACGACGTAAAAGATAAATATTTGTTACAAACAACCGCTGAACGAAAGACGCTAGAATTATGGCCGCTAAGAGTAACACTACAGATGGACGAAAATGTAGCGGGAGCCATCCCTTGAGAATAGTGTGAAAAAAAGCTCGCGGTAATTAAAAAAATAATAATAATATTATACGATAGCCAGAAATCGTTTTTGAAATGATTCGTTGTGCATTAATTTTGCTATATCTCCTAAGTTATCTCTCTCGTTAAGTATCTCCAGTTCTCAAACTTTTTTGGTGACGGAACCCTTTTGGAAAGCAAAATACTTGATAAAACAATAGTTTTTAAAAGTGTATTCTTTACTTTATGTTTTGAAGTTAGAGTCGAAAGTCGCTTGTTCACAACTATAGCGTCTAATTCAGAGGCGCCTTTTATCAAAGGGACTGCGCGCTCACAAGTATACGCGCGGCGGACGGAGTCAAAACGTTCGACCAAAGAGAGGTGTTTTGTTTTTTTTCTAAATTCATGCTGAACCCCTACAGGGGTATCGTGGAACCCTAGGGTTCCGCGGAACACACTTAGAGTATAGCTGTCCTAAGGTATTAATTTGCATGGTTACAGGGAAAAAAATATTTTCAAATTTTGTTAACTAACGTATTTAAAAAGATAAAGATTAATACTGTATTTGTGTAAATAGCTTTCCAATTACCGCTTTATAATTGTCCATTTTTTAAAGTATTTAAATTGGTATAGTATGCTGTCCTTGAGAGATCGACATATGCCATCGCGGATTTTTCTGTAGTAACATTCCTATATAAGATACACAATTACACCATACATTATTTGGTTATATCTTAAAGGGTTTTGGCAGTGTTTTCGTTGAAAGCTCCCAGGCGTCTTGTTTTTTTCCGACACCTTCAATAAATATTGTTAATGTATACAAAAACCTAACAAATTATACACGAAACCCTTCGTGGAGAACCACTCTATCCATTGGTGAACACAGAATGAAAATCGGTGCACTAGCTTTTGAGTTTATCGCGAACAGACAGACAGACAGACGCGGCGGAGGACTTTGTTTTATAGTAGTGATAGTGAAAAAGCGTGGTTTCGGACCACCGCAAGGGATACAGTCGTGATGATACTTTACTTCGTCAAATTAATGGCTTAGTATTAGAAACGTTGCTTTGACTAAAATCAGTTGATGTAAAAAAAAAAATGATCAGTCAATTGGTTCCGCTATCACGCCGGTCAATCTATAAGGCCTATGGCAATAGCTCCAAGGGTGTATCTAAAGTCGGACCCACACAATAGCACAAGACTTAGTCCAAATTTGGACTCTATGTCTTAGCATTATGTCCCCATTTTGGCAAGTGTGATTTTGAACTTGGTAGGATGAAAGATTTAGTGGCAATAAGAGAAGCTCGCTTCGAGCAATTTCGACTCATTGTTCGTTCGTTTCGTAGACGTATACAGTTTGGAAACCCTGTGATCTTACTTGTTATTCCGCATCCGTGGTTTAGCGGTTAAGTCAATTTAAACGCTGTTCGAAAACACTAGCACATCATCACCGCCTCCGTGGTCCAGTGGTAACAAACGTTGCCGTGAACTCGGGAGCAAGTTGTACATTGTATAATTTGTCTCGGTCTGGGTGTTTATATGTATAATAAGTATATATTTACAAAAAAAAAAGTATAATATGTAATTTATCAACCATCTAGTTTCCGTAACACAAGCCTCGCAGCTTAGCACGGAAATTAGATGGCGCTGTGTGACCTGTCTGGAAATATTTATTATTTATTTATTATTATTATCAAATTTTTTTCATCACAGCCCCTAGAACACAGCAACCTAAACCTCCACTGCTGGAGATGGGCCTTCCACAATATATCAAAATCAAAAGTAGTTTATTTTATTGTGGATCATAGGTTTTTGAATAAGTACATTATTTATGGTGGTCTTGTCCATTGGACATACAATAATTATATACACAACATTATTTTTTTTATTTTTATTTTTTTTTATTTTTTTTATTTATACTAGCACGACATGTGACCCTGCGCCCACCTGATGGTAAGTGGCGCGCAAGGTCCATGAATGTTAGCAACTGGAATCAGACCCTTATGTCCGACATCAGTCCCTAACACTATGCCGGCTTGACTAGATGCCTTTTCACACCTCGCTTGAAGGACTCCAGGTTATAGGAAAGTGGAAACACAGAGGCTGGAAGAGCATTCCACATCTTTATTGTGCGACAGATGTATGAGTCACCAAATTTATAGGTACGCGAAGGGATAGTGACTACGGTATGTGGGTGCATATTCTGACCTGTGCGTGTGGTTCGGTTGCGGAATGGAGAGGGAGGGATTAGGTTATAGAGCTCTTCAGAGCACTCACCATAGTATAGCCGGTAGAACACGCTCAGAGAAGCTACATCTCGGCGAAGCTGCAGGGATTCGAGAGTTCCAGATATAGTTGCATCGTCCACAATTCGAACAGCTCGCCTCTGTAGGACATTGAGAGCATCTGTGAGGTACTTGGCTGAACCATCCCAAAGGTGTGAACAGTATTCCACGCATGATCTGATCTGTGCTTTGTACATGTTTATACATTTTGGTGAGGGCATGCTAACTGTTCCTCTCAAGTTTCTAAAAGATAGTCTGCTACGCTGTAATAGTATTTCTTGGATAGAAGGCCATGAAGCTTTGACTTAAAGACTCTCATGTTGTCGACTTCACGGATGGATTTGGGAACTTAATTGTAAATTTGTGTCACCATACTAATAACATTTCTGCTAAAAAAATCGTTTTGGATACTTTTGTGCTTAATAGGTCATTGTGACGCGCGCGAGTACGATATGAGAACATACTCAAATTATTTTTTACAAATATTGCACTTTCATAAATATACAGTGATGGAAACGTTAATATATTATGATTTTTAAAGTATGGACGGCATGAATCCATTCGTTTTAATTTAAATATTGCTATAACACATCGTTTTTGGGCTATAAATGCTCTTAATTTGTCTGTCAAATTTCTCCAGAATATATATCTGGAGAATTTGGCCAACACTAGCCACGCTGGCCAGACGGCTTGGCGAGGATATGATGTCAATTTTAATGACAATTTATTAACGATTCCATAAGTTGGTATTAGTGGAACCGGGATCGAGGCACGGGAACGGTGGTATTGTTTTATGACAAATGTACGTACGAGTAAGAAAAATGATTTTCTCATTGGTTCATGTCGGGTGGGTTTAAACCGACCTTTGTAGGATTTAAGGAACGCGTTCTTACAACCGAGCCATCACCGCGCCTGGCTGTCAAGCGACATTATCTTGTGCAATATTTTTTTAAATAATTAAATAAAAGGTCTCTAAAAGCCGGTTTCTCCGAGCTCTACTTAATTATTTCCTAGCTAAGAAATTATTATCTTTAAGTGTTTGCGTTGTTATGCTGTGCAGATGGGCATGCAGGTCTCAAATAATAATGGCATC
The DNA here is from genome assembly GCA_910589645.1 of Tinea semifulvella. NCBI lineage: Eukaryota > Metazoa > Arthropoda > Insecta > Lepidoptera > Tineidae > Tinea > Tinea semifulvella. The sequence continues at coordinate 5,044,337 of OU342625.1, forward strand.
GTCTTGATTTCAAAATTGTGTTTAATCAGGTCTCGTCTTAAAATTAACATTAAGTTGGACCGACTTCAGCGCCACCTAGTAAGTTTAATATAAATTTGTGCAATTAGTGTGCAACTAAGTAGTTAATTATACTCAATAATATCGCTAGATGGCGTTGTCCTCAACATTAACTTGCCGTGAACTCGAAAAGTCGTGGGTTCGATTTCCACCGGGGGCAAGTTGTACATTGTATAATTTTTCTTGCTCTGGGTGTTTATATGTATAATATGTAGTTTATTAACCATCTAGTTTCCGTAACACAAGCCTCGTAGCTTACCACGGAAACTAGATGGCGCTGTGTGACCTGTCTGGAAATATTTATTATTTATTTATGTATTTATTAAGTTTTTCTTAATTCAATCGCTCCATCTTGCGCTCGGCCCCCCAACGGGAGACCACTTCCTAGAAAAGTGGTCTTGGAGGAGAGCTGAAGTAGTCGAACCTAGACGCCCTGGGTTCGTGAGCCACACGGGCGCTGTACTAGTAACAGCGCCCAGTACCAAAAGTGCATGAATTACCTGCGAGTGGTTACCCGCTGAGATCCTGCCGGGGAAAACGGGGGAATGTCCCCATCCCAAACCCAGGCCCATTAGCCATCCGGGTCTGAACGACCCCACGGATTGTCTGTCTCTTAATTCAATCGGGTTTCACGAACAAATTTATTTAATTATTTGTTATTGCTTTGTGAAACGTAAAATTGATTACTTTCCATACATTTGTTGAAATGATAGTTCCCTTCTTAATTATTTCTTAAGATATGTCTGTGAAATGCTTTTCTTGCAAAACGAGTTAAATTTTACTTAAGTAATAATTAAGTACTAAAAAAAAGTTCGAGAAATTGGCTGTAAGATTGCTGCAACAACGAATAGGCAGTCACTTCATAAAATACATGTCTGTGGTTCAATCGGATTAGATCGTACTAGCCTCGCTGAGATTGCTTGTTCCGAAGGTCTATTGTAAGGTGTAAAATTACAGCCATTGCCAATATCCAGTTTGACGTACAGTACAATAAGAATAGTCTAGCTTTGTCAGTACAAAGAGGTCTGTTGTTGGTTTGCGATTAATACCTATGTAATTAAGTTGGTTGCATCTCTCTCTCGCACGCTCCAATATTTTCAAAGATTTAAGTCAATAAGTAAGAAAAAAAATTACGGACATTTTGAATATGTATTCACTTTCATGTACCTAATTTAGACCGCCTCCGTGGTCTAGTGGTAACAAAACGTTGACGTGAACTCGGGAGGTCGTGGGTTCGATTCCCACCTGGAGCAAGTTGTACATTGTATAATTTGTCTCGGTCTGAGTGTTTATATGTATAATATGTATATATTTACAAAAAAAAAAACATCTAGTTTCCGTAACACAAGCCTCGTAGCTTACCACGGAAATTAGATGGCGCTGTGTGACCTGTCTGGAAATATTTATTTATTTATTATTATTTATAATAAATAAATAAAATAAAAATCCATTTATTGTAACTAAATAGTAACACATACAGCCAGTTTCTCGAACGTATTTTTGGTACTTAATTATTACTTAAATAAAAAAAGGACCTGTTAATATTTGCTTAAGTAATTATTTTAAACAAATGTGACAAAAGGGATCAGGTGTCAGCTGTTTTTATTTTTATTTATTTTAAATTCTTTATTGCACCAAAACTTAAAATTAGGTACATAGGCGAGTTTAATGCCTGTTAGGCATTCTCTACTAACCTTTGGGATGGTGAGAGATTATGGGCAGGGTGCAACAATCTAATAATATTAGTCTAATTTATAAATACACTACATACCAAGAAATTACATAAACTACATGCAAGTATTATAAACATATATATCCATATATATATATATATATATATATATATATATATATATATCCATATATATATATATATATATATATATATACACATATACAAATAGACATACACAAACATATTGCGTGCCAATTATTTAATGTGTACTAGATGCAGTGTGCTCCTGCTTATCAAGAGCTGTTGTCGTACATTAGTACAAGGACATCTGTACAAATAAAAATAAGGTAAAATTACTCTATTCTGACAGTAAAGAAGTATTTTCCACCCGTGTAACCTTTAAATTTCCCCAACCTTCGAACTCAGCCAAAGCGGAGTTCTTACTTTATGATTCACTATACCTTTTTAAATTTATTATTCTGCCGTGAATTTATCTAGACTAGAACGGGTGAGAGTTAAACCATTTTCAGGTGCTCGTTCATACATAATGCATAGATAGGGTGTCTACTCTGAACCTTCAAAATTATCTATTCGATCAGTAATAAAGAGGCGATAATAATGCAAAAGTAAAACGCCACCAAAACATTTGTTATTTTGTGATTATTATCTTATTTATTTATTTATTAAAACTTTATTGCACAATATATAGAAGGGGCGCACTTAATGTCGCTAGACATTCTCTGACAGCCAACCTTAGGGACACTGTAGAACATTAAAGACGTAAGGTGCAATTAGAGAAATATGATTACGTAATAAATATGCAATATTATCTAAACTACAATAATAAATACTATAATAAACTAAATACTAATAATATATACACATAAAGTTTTATTAATACATTAGGTACATACATTACATAACATTAATACATACACTACATATAATAATATAATAAATAAACTAAATGAGTTGTTATGAGCTATTTAAATAATATGAATATTATTATTTTTTGAAAATGCTTCAGTTGGATGCTTGTCGTATATTTATATATATATCTATTTATTTAAATTATTTATTGCATCAAAACATATAATTAGACACATGGGCGAGTTTAATGCTTTAGGCATTTTCTGACAGCTATATATTAAAAAAAACTTTATCTGCTATCTGCTGGTCTAGCGGTTAAGTTCGTGGATTCAGACTCGGAGGTACCGGGTTCGATTCCTTGTCGGGACACAAAAAGATTTATTAATTTAAATAAATAAATTTAATTCATAATTAAATTATTTGTGATATTTCTCGAGTTTGGTACGCTCTGGAGACATCGACGAGCTTGCTACTTGTCATTATTGGCCTATAGTAAAGTTGGCTTAATGTGAATCCACTTGTGTCCTGGGCTTGAGACCTCCTTTTTTATTTTATTGCCTAACCTACCCAATCAAATACTGTATGATTACGTTATGACGTCTTGGAAGCTCGTTCCATAAATGTATTGACGGCAAACCTGCCTAGGCCCAATTCTTTTAGTAAGTGTTTCTTTCAGCAAATATTTTGTTGAAATTTCTCTCGCACTAACTTTCTGAGTCTTGAACCCGTTCCTGATCATTTCTTCTGTGATATCATAATATGTGTTCGACTTCATAAAATTAAAAGTATTTTGTACGTCCAAAGTAGACACTCCAGGTACGTGATTTAGATCGTCTCCTCAACGTGTGAGATAGTTTTACGATAATATATTATTATGTGAACATAAAAAAATGTTAAAGCTCCAGTAAAAGGGGTCCTGATAGAACTAAACAAAGTACTTACTACATACTACAGTAAAGTCGATAAAGTATTCGCTAAAGAGACTACACAAATGTATACAAATAAATTATTAATATTTATTTAATCAATATAATTTCAACGTCGTATTGCAGCAACTTTTATTTATTTATTTATTTAAAATTTGGAATACAAACAGAGATCATGGCTAAAATTTGTATAGAAACATTTAAAATAAACAATATGTGAGCCAGACTCCATAAACAGTACTCACTAGGAACATTAATATGTATACGATATTTAAGGCGAGTAACAAAGAAAAAAAAAACTTACACAATTAATTAAACTTACGCTAGTGAAAAAAAAAAAAAACTAAAGTTTAAATAATATTAAATAACTAACTAGAAATAATAATAGATCATATACGTTATATAAAAACTAAAAAGTGGCCTGGATCAAATAACAGAAAGCAAAAAGAAAATAGATAAAAATAGTTAAACTGCAATGATATATATAAAAGAAAAACATTAGAGTGTTTGCAATATGGAACGTACGCTTGATTTGAAGGCTTTTCTTGAGCCAAAGAATAGATCGGCATCATACAATAAATCATTAAATGTATCACACATTCTACGTATTGGTTCACGAGCACCGTTTTTCGTTGATGTATAATGCAGGTAAAATAGTCGTCGCCGTAGTCTTAAGGCCCGTTTTGGTGTAAAATAGGAAATTTTTTCGATCATTTTAGGGCAGTTATAATATCCTTAACGTCAACAATACGTACAATGAACATGATAAAGATATTTGTGAAGAAATAAAGGCCGAAATAAACACTGACTGTGGTAAAATAAATATAATTGAATTCACAACACAAATTGGAACACTTTGCGAAAAGCTAGATATTGACAATCGTCTCTATGACAACCTTCTGCCATAGAGACTTCAGGATTTAAATATGAAATATTATTATATTCATCTACTTGTTTTACAACAATATTAAAATTAAATGAAATAATATCATCTGCAACAAATAAATTGTGTTAGATGTGTTTCTTACTTGGTAAAATAATATCAATAGCTTAGTGGCTTCTAATTGCTTTTAATTTATCAGCTAACCCTTTCAATTTTCTACTTCTATGATCCCAAGAATGCATGAACGAAATTTCACACAGCAACTTAACGCCAACATTACTTACAATAAACATGACAAATATATTAAAATTAAATGAAATAATATAAATAGCTTAGTGCCTTCTAATTGCTTTAAATTTATCAGGTAACCCTTTCAATTTTCTACTTCTATGATCCCAAGAAGGCATGAACGAAATTTCACACAGCAACTTAACGCCAACATTACTTACAATAAACATGACAAATATATTAAAATTAAATGAAATAATATAAATAGCTTAGTGCCTTCTAATTCCTTTAAATTTATCAGGTAACCCTTTCAATTTTCTACTTCTATGATCCCAAGAATGCATGAATGAAATTTCACGCAGCAACTTAACGCCAACAACACTTACAATAAACATGATAAAGATATTTACATTAAATAAAATAATATCAATAGCTTAGTGGCTTCTAATTGCTTTTAATTTATCAGGTAACCCTTTCAATTTCCTACTTTCGCGATCCCAAGAATGCATGAATTCCACGCAGCAACTTAATGCCAACAATACTTAATTGGACGATTACACTATTGTCCTGTAGAAGGTGCACCCTCCTAAATCTTAGAAGAGACAAGCATTATTCATAAGGCCAAGGCCCTTTATCTCACGTCGAAATCTCCTTTTCATTGCGAATTTAATTTTCACCCTCTCCAGGGAAAGAATGGACGAAAGACTTGTTGTCATTATATTTAGAGAGGGGTGACTTGTTGGCTTGTTTAGCTCCTTGATATTGGAATATACTTTTAAAAATGTTGTTGTAACTGTTCAACTTTTTTTATAGTTAGATATATTATCGTATTGTATATGTATATTTTTGTAGCTAATACATTCAGTACTACCATACCCAAAAGCAGAGTTTTTGACAACAACTCGTCCAATTTGGCAATAAAATTGTGCAATAAAATACTATATTTCAACAATTGCCTACAATTAAATTTAAAAAGTAATTTACGTCTGGTTGTGTGAGTTCTGTCTGTATTCAACAAATATTTTTTTAAATAGAAATCTAAAATAATAATAATAAAATTCTTTATTGCACACAAAATATACAATATAAAGTGTTGTACATAGGCGAGCATAATACCATGAAGGTATTCTCTACCAGCTAACCTTTGGGAGAGTGAGAGATTAATATTATGGGTGCAGAGTGTGAAAATGGAAATAATATAGTAAAAACCAGAATTAAAATATGTAAATAAATACAATATATACATTTATAATACTATAATACCTAACAGAAAAATAATAATAAAATGATATTTTAACACTGATTTAAGTTTTGACTTTATATTTTTTTTTTCTACCTATTAATATATGTACATTAAATATAAATTAAAAGCTACCTAAATGATAAAATTAAAAATAAACTAAACTATAAATAAAAAATGTCCTCTAGAGAAGTCCCATCCGAGACTAGCAACATTTCCCCTCTGTATAGCGAGGCTAATACGTTGGTAGAAATAATTGCCAGCCTTCCTGTCTCCAGACCTTTCTGTCAGCCGCTTTGACAACTCCTTGGCCAAGCGCCTCGCTGACGGTTTTCATGGGCCCATCGTCTCGACCCCAAACGGCGCAAATTCTTAACCGGTACCAAGGTGCGCAATTTGAGGTTTTCCGCAGAAAACGCCGCTCTCCCCGCGCGTGAAATGGAGCTAATGTGTCAACACACATCGCATCCCACACCAGAGACCTGTCAAGTTTCCACGGCCGAACAGTCATTCCGTCGGGTCTCTTGCCATCCGCACAATCCCAGATGGTTCTAAGATTGCGGGTACACCAGCAGTGACAAGAGCACTTCGGATAATGTCTTTGAGAGCCGCGTGACGAGGAATGCGGCCAGCGACAAGAAAACTCGTGATGTACCTATTAATGTACTTATATATAGTGCTGATCTGAAGTTATCCTATATTGCATGCTGAAGCTCAGTAAGACATTACCATAAAGCCTAATATATATATAAATGTTAATATTAAATAGCTCCTTACGCATATCTGTCTGCCTACGACTGGGCATAAAAGTGTGTGAACCACATCGTTGTCCATGTGGTAAAGATGTCGATGAGCTTGGTCACCACGGGCTGCCGTGTTCCAAAAGTGCGGGTCGCTTTTTCCGTCATAGCGTCATTAATGATCTCATTCGTAGGACGCTTGCAGTAGTCTCGATCCCATCTATTTAAGAACCAACCGGTTTGAGTCGAGACGATGGCACTTCTGTTAAAGCTGGTGCTGCAGCGGAACAAGCATGATCAAATATGAAACCATTTGCAATAGTTACTTATTATTTTTTATATTTCAGTGATATTGATTTGTTCAGTGTTAGTCTTGCTAGGTTAAAAAAAGAAATTAATATAAGATTGGAGAACTTTTAATTTATTTCTTTTTGATTACTAATTTTTTTTTTCTCATTTTCCATTATTTTACTGTATACTTATATGTATATTATTTAGTTGTATTTGTTCTATAGGTATTGTTTTTAAGCTTATCCCTATTATTATAATTATTTTTTGCAAAATCTATGTTTAATATTTAAGTGGAAACTTTGCTGGATTGTGTAACTTTTAGAATTGTTGTAATTATGATTTAAGATCTGTATGTTTCCTGAATAAATAAAAAAAAAAAAAAAAAACGTTTGATATATTGACGTTTGCTGTAGAAACTATATCTTAATTAAACTGAAGGGTGACTTTATCTAAATTGTATAAAGGTACATGTATATTATACAAGGCCGCTTCTAACATCAATTACTTACAAAAACATTACAAAGGAAAATATTACGACAGAATACTTTCAAAAATAAAATGTGAAGACAAAACATTAGCAAATTAAATTTAAAACGATATGGGGAATACATCCACGTCTTCATTAGTCTAAGTGGTTTTAAAAGGGAAGAATCTAACTAGATTAAAATGTACGTGAGACAATCAGTCTGGTAGCTCATTTGATATATTTAACATTCCAAAAAAGTAGATGTCTAGACATCAGTTAATCCTATATTAAGCCGTAGGTTGTCATTGTACAAAAAAGAAGCACGTCCAAGCTTAAAATTACATTACAATTGTTAACTTCGAACTAAAGTTTTACTTATCTGTCTGCGGTCTTTTTTAAGTTTTAAGTGTTTTTACTATTCTTTGGACTTTTATAACCATATCCTTATTATTATCTACTTCTAGTTAAAGACTTTCCCACTTCTTTTGCCACCTCGCTCAGCGAGCTATGGAGAGAGCTATGCTCGGGATTTCCTAAAAGATAAAGTCAGAAACGTTGACATCCGTTTTTTTTAGTGTTTGTATACCAAAATTATTTGGCATTTAAATAAATATATCTGTATGCCCTTAAGGGTAATATATAATTCTCTATATTTTTCAAAATTAAAAAAAAAAAAAATCTTTTAAAATTAGCAAGCTGAAGTGGCAATGGGCTGGACACATATGCCGCAAAACCGATGAACGATGGAGTAGACGGGTTCTGGAGTGGAGACCACGTACTGGAGACGCAGAGTGGGACCACCCCCCGCCAGATGGACAGATGACACAAGGAAGGTCGCTGGTGGGGGATGGATGTGGCAGAAGATCGTGTGAAGTGGCGAGCCTTGGGGGAGGCCTACATCCAGCAGTGGAGAGACACAGGCTGATGATGATGATCATGATGAATAAACCATTTTAAAAAATCAATCAATTTCCAAATAATTCCATTTCGAATATCCATTGTGGAAGGCACTTCAAAGATAGGTGTCGCAGAGTTTAATTGTCCGTGAAATGGAAAATTATTACCCATTTTCCGACTCGCCATCCGATGCAGTGCTGATGTCAAATTTACGATTATTCCACACAAGGAAGTACGAATTTCATCTCTATAACCTATTTTAAATATAGAATCATCATTATCACGACCGTTTCTCTTTCGGGGCAGTCAGAAACCACGCTTATAAATAAGCGGATTCACATTTTTGACATGACAAGTGGCAAGCTCGTCGATGTCTCTAGCGTATACCAAACTCGAGAAATAACACAAATAAATTAAATATAGTCTAAATCTAAAAGATGAAATTTTACTGTCTGAATGCGCCTTTAGCCTCATCAGTATCCTATTCACTACGCGTCCTTAAGCCAACGAAACCCTTGCCAAATGCACTTAAAAATCACTACCCGATAAATCGCAGTTGCAAATTCATTTACGACGCCATGCCAAAAATGACAAAAGAACTTTTGATGCATTGATGTTTGAAACCAAGTTTTAAACGATTGGTTGGTATCGTGAATGGAGACTTAAATCTTGGCACACAAATAGGAATTAATTTAAGCTAAGACTAATCGTGGGATAACCTTGTTTTAGGGTTGCCATCTCGAAGTTATGATAAACACAATTGTTTTAATTACAAACTACTAAAATTAAATTAAATAACCAAACGTTGGCCAAACGGCTAAAGGAAAATTCTGAAGACAGGAAAGCTGGCAATTATTTCTGCCAACGTATTAGCTTAGCTATACAGAGGAGAAATGTTGCCAGTCTTCTTGGGACTATCACTGATGAACGACCCTTCTAGAAGACCTCTAGAGGACATTGTTTACTTATAGTTTATTTTTTATTAGGTTTAGTTTATATATTTTTTATTTTTTTATTTTTAAGTAGTTTTTATTATTTATACTTTTAGTCCAATAAATAATAATTACAAGGAGTTAGGTTAAATTAATTTAATTAAAAAAAAAAAAATCTATAAATAAAAACTACCTTAAGTTAGTCAAGTCCGTGAAATTAGACTCGGAGGTACCGAGTTCGATTCCTGGTCGGGACACAAAAATATTTATTAAGGTAAATAAATACATTTAATTAATATTTAATTTATTTGTGATATTTCTCGACTTTGGTACGCTGGAGATATCGACAAGCTTGCCACTTGTCATGATTGGTCTATAGTAAAGTTGGCTAAGTATGAATCTGCTTATTTATAAGCTTGGTTTCTGATCACCCCTAAAGGTCGTGATGATACTTTACTTTACGCTATAAATAAAAAGAGACGTCCCATCAGAAATCGTCTTAAGAAGACTGGCAACATTTTTCTTCAGGAAAGATTTTAATTAGATAATAAAAAAATAAAAAAAATTATTCGAAGTCAAAGAGTTCAAGTTTACATTTTATAAGTAAGTAGGTATAAAACAAATATTTAACGCAGATCATAGAGTGACGTAAACTATCCACCAATATTTGTAAAAGCCTGCAACCCGAACGAAGAGTACCTGTGTTCCGGGAAGCAGTATTCATTGAGTGCGGAATGAGTATGATTCGATATATGTATTTATACACCTAAGACACTATGATGGAATAAGTAATATGATATTTTAGGTTAAAAACAGGACGGTCTATAAGAGCAGTAGATCAGTTTTTTTTTTTTTTTTTTTTTATATAAAATTGCCTTTTTTGTCCACTTTTCTATTAGGAGTGGTTAATAATTAAACTGATAAATAAATTAGAATAATCCGCTAATAAGCTTCAAAATATGCTACAAATGAGTAAGCCCATTTTTCATAGAGAAATGGACCCAATCAAATGTTCTCGTACCATAATGATTTCTTTCTTATTTGATAGTTAATATATTGTGTTTTCATAGTCTGTAATAAATTTTATTTATTTTACGCTAGCATAACGACAATTGACAAAAACTTTTTTTACGTTAATAATTACATAGTTTTGATCCCGCTGATTTGAAATCCAATGTTTTATCTATAATAAAGTACCTGGTCCATAATAAAGAACCTAATCGTATAAATAGTGCCTTGTAACTATTTCATACATAAATTTTAACCAATTGACTATTTAATTAAATTATATTTTAATGCTGAGGTAAAAGAGAAGTTGAATTAAATAAAAAAAAACAATTAATTGTATTTAGTTGAGGCACGCTGCAAAAAAGTTTGGGCCTGGTTTTGGGCAATAAATCCATTATTTCCATCGTCTTATTTTGGTAGGTACTTATCCAAAATATTTCCAACAACAACAACAAATACTTACAAAATACTTACCAACAACATCCAAAAACATTGTTTTCCAATTCTCCAAGTTTCTTCAGACATAAATCTTGATAATATGCAAATTTTATTTCATTAGAGCGGTCGGACTATGAGCAATATTGCTTAGGGTTGGTTTCGATTTGACCTTTACATAAAGTACTGTTTGACCCTTAGATTCTATGGTCGAATGATGATGGAATAAGATCAGTCGATGTCAATCAACAGTTCTTAACATCAAATCCATTTTAATGGACTAGCGATCGTCGTATAAAGGCAAAGCTTCCTGAAGAAATGAAAGTGGTACAGAACCCTAAATTAAAAATAGGTTGATTCGAACTCCAACATATACAAATGAGAAATTTATAATACAGTTTTCTTACGTCTTGTCATAGATTTATAACATCACCGTTACCGTGCCTCGGAGAGCACGTTAAGCCATCGGTTTTGGTTCTACGATAGTGTTGTAAATCTTTGACAAAACGTAAGACAACTGTTTTTCTCATTTGTATATGTTGGGGATCGAACCAGCCGGTTGATCGTTGTGGTGCAGTTCTGTATATGTTTTATTTTGTAAATCTGATATAGCTGAGTTTTCCTTGCAGATTCCTTTCTCAGTCAGATTAAACATTAACAGGTCACTGGAATCTGCTAAGCTGCTGGTTCTGCCAACAGCTTACTTATTGGACCACTTTGCTGCTTAGTCTTCTACTAGCAGGAGTAGAATCATTTAAAATAATTAAATTAATGACGTTTCATAAATGCTACAGGTATTTATAAAACGTCATTAATTTACGTGAATAAATATATTTTGACTTTGACTTTAAAAACCTTTTTAAGATTTTAAGGAAAGCGTTCCTATAGCTGAGCCACTACCGCTCTTCTATATTTTATACTATATTTTCTATCAATAACATAACTTATATTTCGACCTATACTATGTGTCTACCAGGTCAAACGGGTACACAATTTTATACAGAGGTTTAAACTACCAAGTCTAAAATGGAACAAACGGTAAGTTACTGTAGGGGTCCTCGTCGGATTAACTAATGGCCGTTTATCTTGTACAGATCCCCTACGTAAGGGCCTTAAATGACGTTATTTCAATTATTCTCCAGATAATCTAAAGCACCTGCTGGAAGTAAGCTCCTTAAGTTAATATTAAGGTTATTATAAATTAAAATATGGATGAAATATTAATGTATGAGAAACACTGACTGAAATTGAAGTCAAGAGTCTACGCAATAAAAAGGTTAAGAAGAAAGAAAGTACATTTCATCATTATACAATAAAATAATTATAGAATGGGGTGTATCACTAACTTATTATCACGATAGATGGCGCATGATAGTTGGTACCTTATATAACTGTCAGTTGCATAGAAAACTTCTATTTTTATTACGATTATTCTTATTTTCTGGATATTATGTCGAAGTGAGCAGCTTTTAATTGTACAAATCGAGATTTCCAAGCGAAATCAAAGATATGGTGATCTCAAAATTGCCGTTCTATTAATTCAACCTTTTTTCTTTTTAAAGACGGTGTTCGCTTTTTTAATTCGTATTTTAAGGTTAGTAACGTTAATTTAAAATACATTTTTCTGTTATAAAAATAAAAAACTACAAAAACATTTAAAAATTGATGCCTCAAAAGTTGTAAACAAGGTACCATTGCCGCTAGCGACATCTACAAAAAGCTTTGCCTGATACACCCCATTCGGTATTAACAATACTAATATAGTTTTATGGATGCATTGTTACTAACAAACTAAATTTAGTTTGAAATATACATTTTATTATTATGAAATGAAATTAAATTATTTATTTGCATAGAACATGGTAATAGTAAATATTAATAGTAAGTTAGTTCTGCACATTCAGCCATCTCTGGCACACAAATTTTGTTAAATGTAGCGTTACGACTTAGGAATCGTGTTGCTAATGGGAAAATAAACTATTGTCTAAAGCGTTTGTATTAAAATAAATAAATAATACCTAAAATAAATTACCGACTTACTAAGTTAAATAATAATAAATTAATTAAATACAATTCTAAATATAATATTACGACGCCTGCCAAAGAGTATTGTCTATGAATTGGCATGCGCCTGCGCAGGGTTTTGAACAGTAACGAAAAGGCAGGCGAGCTGTCAAATCGCTGCGGTATTAGAAATAACATCGTGAGTCGTCGAATTAATTCTAAATCTTCATAGAAGGTCCCGCTGGGGTGAGTTGCCATAATCTGGTACTGATATTGTAAGCTGTACTGTTCTGTGCGTCAGCTGCACTGGGGGGGGTCCCGGGTTACTGGACCTTCACCGGTGTAGCTGGCCTCCACGTTTTGCTGGGCTAAAGCCTGGGGTGTTCTTCATTCCAGGACCCTACTTCTACCCTACCAAACGTACGTTCTGCAGAGAAGGAAACGCTCCAGAGACCGCTCGCAGCCACCCGCGACTCCACGCCAAAGAAGTTCGGTGGAGGGGTGCAAGGCGAGGCTGGAGAAGCCGAAGACTACCAGGCCAGTCGTTTCCCTAAACCCATCAGATCAATAAACATCTCCCGGGCTGTGCAATAATAGGCTAATTACAGATTTCAGTCTAAAAGCTGGTTTCATTGAACCCCTACCTAATCTGTCGCAACCCCTACGCGACATAAACATTATTTACAATGTTAAAATCTTATTATTATATTTATAATTTTAGTCACACTTATTACATACAGATTATTATTAAAACATATTGTACGGGTAATTGTTATAATACACATAAAAATACTTAAAATTTGTGGTTGTAATATTCACTTTGCGAATAGAAGCAACATTCTATCAATAGTTTCCTAATTTGGCCTTTAAACTGATTGTCAGGTGTTTTTTTGAAAAACTCGGGTAACTTATTGTAAATTCGAATACACATAATATAGGATTTTTTATCAAATGCTTGATGATTTTTGGTGTTTTTGTATAGGCAAGAGTATTTATTATTATTATTATTACCGCCCCTAGAACACAGCGTCCCAGACCTCCACTGCTGGAGATGGACCTTCCAGAACATATATGTAGAACATACAGAATTTAGCCTACACTCGCCACGCTGGCCAGACGGCTTGGCGAGGATATGATGTCTATTTTTAATGACATTTTATTAACGATTCCACAAGTTAGTGGAATCGGCTTAACGTGCACTCCGAGGCACGGGAACGGTGGTTTTGTAACATGACAAATGTACGTAAGAAAAGTGTATTTCTCATTGGTACATGCCGGGGGGGTTTGAACCGACCTTTGTAGGATTTAAGGAACGCGTTCTTACAACCGAGCCACCACCGCGCCAAGTACATTTATTCAGCTCAAATTACAGTTTATAGAATTTACATATATGCAGTACAACGTGCTCCTACACGCACCCAAAAATACCCAGGCTATAACAGCCGCGCTAAGATCCGGAAACAGCGAATCTAGAAGGACCATTATGGCAATAATTATGAATACGCCGCCTCCAAACTCAGGCCAACATCGGGCAACATCTCGTAACATGCTGAACTATAATATAATAACTCACACAATTAATCCTGCAGCGATGAAGAGGCCCTATGCTCAGCATACTTCTCGGATCCATTGTTCCAAAAACATAACTTGTAAAAAACTTCAACACCATGTCTCGCAACTCAGTTCTTCTACTTTAAAAAGTTGTGGAATCCATGTAATACAAAGTCAGTTAATTTTTTTAGTCCCTACTTACGGGACCTCATGTCTTTTAAGTTATTACGTAATTAGCTAATCTAACAACATCTTATAGTGACTATAACAATATTAAAAATATTTTATATCTACACAAATATTATAAAGAGGAAAGATTTATTATTTTAAGAGATGATCTCTGTCTGATAAGTAAAGGAAGTCTGTTCCACTGACGAGCTGCAGATACTGTAAAGGAATCAGAATATCTGCTGGAAGAGTGAGGAGGGATTTTAAGTAGGTTATTATTAAAAGAATGAAGTATATGTGAATATGCGAATAAAGATTGTATTTCAAGGCAGAAATATTTTTTGTCGCCTAATTCGGAAGTTTACCTTATAACAGGGAATGCGTAGAAACGAATGCTTTAACCGTTCATTCATATGTGATATTGAATCACATCTCTGATTGTCTCGTTTTCCGATTTTTCAATGTGACCGGTTTTAATATCCGAAATGTTATTCCAATGTCAGATCGGCTGTCTAATTTAAAAACCTACTCGTACAATTTCGGAACTTAAGTCGTATATCAATAACAATAATAGTGGTTAGCGCTGACTATGTCCTTACGAATATCAACTCTAATAATAGTTATATAAGAAAACTAGGACTATTTTATTTTTAAACTACTTTGTAAACATTATTTATTTATTTTAAAAATTAGACAAATTATATAGCCATAATTTTATGTATATTATATTATATTATTTATTTGAAGGACAAGTTTTTTTTTATTTTATTCTTTATTGTATAGATTGCTTATTCTAATTACAGTTGTGTGTACATGTCATGATGATGCAATCTGCCCATATTGTGGGCATACAATATGCTTATGTCAATAGATATTTATTTGTATATAGTTTATATTTAATATTGTTCTTGTCAATTTATTGGAATACAATGTTAATGTCAAAATTATGAGGGATCAGCTGAAAATCAGCGCTGTGACCTAGTGTTGCAGCTTATTGCTGAGCTGATTCCCTATTTGTCACCACACTATCTTGTTTGTTGTATTATCATTATTATTTTTTACTGCTTGTGTTTTTTTTTTGTGACAAATAAACTTTTTTCTTTCTTTCTATATACACGGAGTCTAAAGTCAAATCATTTATTACAATTTAGTCTTCTTGGGCTCGTTTGTATTGTCACATTAAATACAAATTAAAGAACTCGAGAACAAATTTTGCTATGGTTCCTCATTTAATAACAGATCCGTTCGTCCCATAATTCTGTTCTATCTATCACTTCTCATCACTCTGGCTTTTAGTCTAACTCTTTTGCAGTAGTGGCCGCAAATCCGTGGAACATTTTGCCGGTAGAAATTCGTCAAGTGCCCAACAGATCATTTTTCAAAAAGATGGTATACTCACATTATTTAAACAGTTCCTCACAGTGTAAGTAGGTATTATATGTAGTGTATATAATATATATATTATAGTATGTAGTATTGTGTGTGTCTATATTATATAAACAAAAAAAAAAAAACAATACAATATAATTAACATATTATGAGTATGTCTTAAAGTATTTATTTATTGTATAAAGGCTATGTGACAGTAAATACTCTTTTTTTTTTCGTTTAAATGACATTTATCACTAATGACCACCAAATTAGATCTCGATAGGCAAAGCTCTTTATGATAGCGTAAATTTGCAACCCATTTGTGCTCTCGTTAGAAATAGGTTTACGAACAAAAATGCATAATTCCTGAATATATATGCAGGGTAAAAATAAAAGACTAAATAAATAAAAAATCTTAAACTACGACCAATACTGTGTTTTTAAATTACGCAGCCGGGATGGCTCGTGGATTTATTATTACTATCGCTGTTTGCAGTCGATGAATTATTGAGGCTTTTTGTTTTGTGGAAATTGAAATTCCATCAACTAATAAAAATTTTACATTTATTCGCATTGAACAGTTCAAAATTTATTGAGTCGCTTTTACGCCTTTATTACTGAACCGATTTTGATAAGTTAGGCTTTGTTGAAGCAATATATCTATATTGCCTTAACTTAATTAATTTGCCTCCGTGGTCTAGAAGTTAAGTCAATGGATTTAGACTCGGAGATAACGGGTTCGATTCGGGAGACAAAAATATTTATTAATGTAAATCATCATCATCATCATCATCAGCCTGTGTCTCTCCACTGCTGGATATAAACCTCCCCCAAGGCTCGCCATTTTACACGATCTTCTGCCACCCTCATCCATCCCCCACCAGCGACCTTTCTCAGGTCATCAGTCCATCTGGCGGGGGGTCGTCCCACACTGCTTCTTCCAGTACGTGGTCTCCACTGCAGGACCCGTTTACTCCATCGTTCATCGCTTCTGCGACAAACGTGTCCAGTCCATTGCCACTTCAGCTTGCTAATTTTGAAAGCTATGTCGGTAACTTTGTTTCTTTGACGGATGTCAACGTTTCTGACCTTATCCTTCAGAGAAATCCCGAGCATAGCTCTCTCCATAGCTCGCTGAGCGACCTTGAATTTATGTATCAGACCCACCGTCAGCGTCCACGTCTCTGCTCCATACGACATTACTGGAAGAACACACTGGTTGAAAACTTTTGTCTTTAAACACTGTGGTATGTTTGATAGGAAGATGTGTCGCAACTTCCCGAATGCTGCCCATCCTAGCTGAATGCGTCTGTCGGCTTCTTTACTGAAGTTAGCTATTCCTAATTGGATGTATGTAATGTAAATAAATACATTTAAATAATATTTAATTCATTTGTGATATTTCTCAAGTTTGGTAAGCTGGAGACATCGACGAGCTTGCCACTTGTCATGATTGGCCTATAGTAAAGTCGGCTAAATGTGAATCCGCTTATTTATAAGCGTGGTTTCTGACCACCCCGAAAGGGAAACGGTCGTGATAATACTTTACTTCACTTTTACTAGTTCATCTTAATTTATGCTCTCAATGACATTATTCGAAGGGCTTTTATCACTGCTGGAGAACCCGCAATCCTAGAACCCTCATGACCTTGGGTAGACACATTAGCCCCATCATACGTCCAGGCAACTTGTCAAGTGCAGCGGTTTCTGTTGAGAACCTCAAGCTGCGCAAATACGCCAACCTTTGCGCCGTTTGAGGTCGAGACGATGGGCCCATGGGCAAGCGTCTGGCCAAGGAAGCAAGCTCGCTCGTGAAACGGCTAACGGAAACGTCTACAAAGATGCAGGAAAATTTTTGGAAGGGCGTGGATTTATTATGTTGTATTAATAAAAATATGAAATTGTTTTTTTATTTTTATTTGTGTGATTTGAGGCTGAAAGTAAGTGCTCCACTCCTATTAATGAGCAATCTAGACGCGCCAAGGCTATGTAATGGTACACTGCTACAAATTACTATAATTGCTACAATTATGACTATAATTCTGACTGATTTGCCATTTTAGTTAGTAAAATAGTGCAGTTCCCCAAATTTAAACGTACGCGAAGGGATGGGATGGCATACTACGGTATGCATATTCGGACCTGTGCGTGTGGTTCGGTTGCGGAATGGAGAGGTAGGGATTAGGTTATAGAGTTCTTCCGAGCATTCACCATAGTATAGCCGGTAGAAATTGGCTGATGATGAAACGATTTTTATGAAAAATGTGCAAGCACGGTGTCGACATTTTCAATCACTCACAGAAATCTTTTATACGCAACACCCTTTGAAAAACTAACAATTTTCAAAAAACCAACGCACTTTTGCATAATGTCGACTGCAATAGTCTTTCCCGCTGTTGCCATTTTATATTTGACACTTCACTGTAATCACTGCTTGAAGAATAATACTCCAGCGGTATAAGTTATGAAGGCAGGCGTGGATTTCTTATGTTGTTTAAATACATTTTATTTGGGTTTTTTTCTCTCCTCCCGATGTTCTGCTTTCAACAATCAACTCAAAATCCCATCCCACTCCTCCAGCAGATATTCAGATTCCCTCACTGTGTCTGCAGCCCGCCAGTGGAACAAACTATCACTGGCCATTAGACGGGCACCATCTGTCAATGTTTTTAAACAATTAGTTACTAACTTTTTTCTTGATAAGCACACTGCATCTAGTATACATTAAATATTTGGCACGCAATATGTTTGTGTATGTTTATTTGCATATGTGTATATATATATGTATGTATATGTTTATAATACTTGCATGTAGTTTATGTAATTTCTTGGTATGTAGTGTATTTATAAATTAGACTAATATTATTGGATTGTTGCACCCTGCCCATAATCTCTCACCATCCCAAAGGTTAGTTATCAAAGAATGCCTAACAGGCATTAAACTCGCCTCTGTACCTAATTTTAAGTTTTGGTGCAATAAAGAATTTAAAATAAATAAATACATTCATTTTATTTATGAATGAGGTGATATGGAAGGCAAGTTAGAAGTTAATGAGGTTATCACCGAATTCCAGACGTTGCAGAATTTGATTCTTTTTTTGGAGTTTCTCGCGGCATTATTGCCCAAACACGTCGGGTAAAATATAGGAGTTGACAGCGCGGGAAAACCCCATATTTAAAAGCCAATTTATCGTTTTCTATAATTATTTACATTGTAGCACATTATTAAACAAAACAACACTACTTTTGACCAACAATATCCACAGTAAATTAATTTACAAAACAAAAATTTGCACTTGACATGTTTGCGAATAATTATTCTTTTTTTTATATTTGTGTGCTTTGAGGCTGAAAGTTAGTGTTCCAGTCCTATTAATGACAAGTCTAGACGCGCCAAGACTATGTTATGATATTAAGTAGGTATAGTGGTAAAAAATAATCAGTCATCATCCTTGGACGGAAACATATATCAATAAATATCTTAACTACATTAATTAAAATTATCTTAAACATTTTTCAGAGAAAACAAACGAAATTAAACTTTTATAATAAACAATAAAAAAAACATAATATCTTTTAAAATTCAAGATATATGACTAAAAAAAGTAAGAGTAACTAAATTCATAAAAGAGCTGGACGAAAACGAATTTTTCAGCAATTTGCCACAACCTGAAAAAAAAAAGTATTATCACGACCGTTTCCCTTTCGGGGTGGTCAGAAACCACGCTTATAAATAAGCGGATTCACATTTAGCCAACTTTACTATAGGCCAATCATGACAAGTAGCAAGCTCGTCGATTTCCCCAGCGTACAAACAACTACCTAACACATAATATTTTCCCTTATAATTCAACGAGGAAATGCGGCGAGCGTTTTAGGTACCTTCCCTGGTGCTAAGACCTTAGTTTATTTTGTAGAATAGTTTTAATTTAAAAGTTAAAAATACAGAACAAACCAGGAATTAAATTTAATTTTCCGGTTCCATTTCACTGAACGGAGAACCGGGAATTCCCGGTACTTTATAGATCGCGATTTTCCGGTTCTGAACCCTAGAGTGTAGCGACTACGAAGAAACAATTCTAAAGCGATTTTAAAAGCTCGCCTTCGTGAGTTAAAACTATCGTAACGCAAAACTGCGAGTATTCTCATTTCAGAAGTATAACCTACCCTCTGTGGAACCTCTTTGTGCAAGAATGGGGTGGATTGTGAATTGTTACTAGCGGTTTGGAAAGAAATTCTTAAAAACTTGTAGAATTAATATATATAACTAACTGTATAAAAATAAGGCGCGGTGGTGGCTCGGTTGTAAGAACGCGTTCCTTAAATCCTTCAAAGGTCAGTTTCAACCCACCCGGCATGTACCAATGAGAAATACACTTTTCTTACGTACATTTGTCATAGATTTACAATACCATCGTTCCCGTGCCTCGGAGAGCACGTTAAGCCGTCGCACGGTAATCAATTGTCATAATAATTGACATCATATCCTCGCCAAGCCGTCTGGCCAGCGTGGCGAGTCTAGGCCAAATTCTCCAGATATATGTTCTGGAAAGGCCCATCTCCAGCAGTGGGGTTCTAGGACGCTGTGTTCTAGGGGCTGTAATGAATGATGATGAAAAATGATGAAGAGCGGTGGTAGCTCCCCCCCCCCCCCACCCGGCATATACCAATGAGAAATACAGTTTTCTTACGTACATTTGTCATATATTTACAACACCACCGTTGCCACCAACCTAGCCTCGGAGAGCACGTTAAGCTGTCGGTCCCGGTTCCACCAATACCAACTTGTGGAATCGTTTATAATTTACGTATGGACTGATCTACATACATTGTGGATGTGGACCTATGTACATTTAAATGTGTTTTTGTTTATTGTGCAATAAAGAATTTATCTATCTAAGGCCCATCTCCAGCAGTGGAGGTCTAGGACGCTGTGTTCTAGGGCCTGTAATGATGTAATAATGAAACATATATATATTTAATACTAGCACGACATGTGACCTTTCGCCCACCTGATGGTAAGTGGCGCATGAGGTCAATGAATGTTAGTAACTGGAATTAGACACTAATGACTGACATCAGTTCCTAACACTAATGCCGGCTTGACTGGCCATGACGGCAATTCGAGCCTGATCCCGAAACGTGTGGATACACTTTACTGGGTTTATCGGAACGAACGGTGGATACTTCCCCGCCTCGACAGACTGGGAAAATTACCACAATCAATCCGCCTACCACCTATTTGTTGTTCTCATTGAAAGTTTGTGCCATTTGCAATGATGTCAAATGCCAATTTTTACTTTCAACGAGATCTAATAATCTTGCCATGGTGATATTTATATGAAAACTAGATAAATGTACCCTCGGTCGGTATGCCCCACAAATCAGCGCTGATGCGCGCCACCTATCGGACAACAGTAGTACTATGTATATATTTTTTAAATTTAAATTTTGTATTTATCTCTGTTATATAAGTTTAATTAAAAAGCGGATGTTTAGTGTATATCAGTTACAGTCTCCTGGTTTTAATCACTGCGTAGACAAGACAGTTAGGCATTACTATGTAGATTGTACTGTGATCAGCATACACCTGCTATTTTTTTTTTTATTATGTAGTTACGAGATCACTACATGTCTGGCAGTGCCGTGTGTGGAGATCAATGTAATATGTTTCGCTTGTAAATTAGTTTTTTTTTTTGTCAATAAATATATTTTTCTTTTCTTTTTTCTTCTTTCCTATGTCAGAAACCTTTGCCGATGTTCACACAACATATTCCCAAAGTGTCAATATTTTTTTTTCTTTTTTATTTTTTCCTATTTCAGAAACCTTCGCCGATGTTCTCACAACATATTCCCAAAGTTTCATCCCGATCGGTTAAGTAGTTTTGAAATGCATAGGGAACATACACACAACCATTCTTTTTTTTTTTTTTTTTTTTTTTTAAACACAAAATGTAACTTGTATTTAGTCTGAGGGATGCAATCTGGTGACCTGAGATACAGATATTCGGATATCCACTTCAGGTACCAGCATATAGGTAACATCGCTTGAAATAAGACTTACTTGTACAAAAGTTACTAATGTTAACGTCGTTTTCCTAACGAAAGGAGAAGATTGGGTTCATAAAAACAACGCCATTCGCGCTTCTTTTATCTTAAAACTTGGTTTAAACAGCAAACCTCTTTCGTCGCTTCGTACTAAATCCTCAGAGATTACCGAGTGATTGCTTTCCTCTGTAGTTCCTTAAACACATATTCTGATGCATCAGAGACATATATTTCAAAAGACAGGGTCAGCATTCCCGACATTTAATAGAGAACGCGAGTTTTTAACATTTTTGAACATTAGATACAAGTAGCTTATAATTTATTTTGACAAGCAGCGCAAATACACCTACCTCGGTACAGGTTACGAATTTGCGCCGTTTGGGGTCGAGACGATGGGCCTATGGGGACACAGCCAAACGTCTGGCCAAGGAGTTGTGCAAACGGCTAACGGAAAAGGCTGGAGACAGGAGAGCTGCCAATTATTTCTGCTAACGTATTAGCCTCGCTATACAGAGTGGAAATGTTGCCAGCCTCCTTAGAACTATCCCTGAAGGGTCGTCTCTAGAGGATTTTTTTTACTTATAGTTTATTTATTATTAGGTTTAGTTTATATTTAATTTTTACTCTTTAAGTAGTTTTAATTAAAGAAGTGAATGAAGAATTAACAAATGTTTTGTTTTTGTTTCCAAGGTACTAAATATATGTTGTTTTTTAAAGGTCTAGTTCTATTTTTTTTTAAAAATAATTATTTTATTTTAATAGTCATATTATGTATTGTTTATGTCATGTGTGTGATAATATCTGTACTGCTGTGTGTACTATAAAAATAAAGAACCGCTAACTTAGCGATTTCGGTCGGTAAGTCATTAAAAAAAAGTTCATCATAGCCCTTAGAATACAGTGTCGTAGATCTCCAATGGTGGAGATGAGCCTTCCAAAAATTTCTGGAGAATTTGTCGAGTTGGCGAGTATCTGATATCAATTTTTAATGAGTAACGTGCTCTTCTGTATCAATCATCATCAAAATATATACGAAAAATATGTTAATCCATACTTACCCAATAACAGGTTGGGTTTCGAAAAGGTTACAGTACCGTAGACCATATCCCAGTCTGCGTCAGATTATACAAAATACCGAATAGTATAATCTGCCACTGTGTCTTGCTTTTGTGGACTACGAGAAAGCCTTCGACTCTATCGAGACCTGGGTTGTTCTGGACTCTATGCAGCGTTGCTTGATTGACTGGCGTTACGTAGAGATGATGAGATGTCTTTACAGTGCTGCGACTATGATCTTTCAGATCATAAGGCCAGCATACAAAACCGATCCTTATGCGCAGGGGTGTACGACAGGGTGACATAATAACACCGAAACTGTTTACCAACGCGTTGGAAGATGTTTTAAAAATGCTGGACTGGAGAAACTGCGGCATCAATGTCAATGGAACATACATCTCACACCTCCGGATTGCGGATGACATAGTCATAGTGGCTAGCTCGCTGGAGGATCTTAGCTGAACGGCTTAAACGTCTCAGTGGGTTGGTCTAGGAAAGAGCTGAACTTGACAAGACAAAAAGTTAGGCGAAGTATTAATTTTAAATACTTGGTTCGGCAAAAGTCACATCCTCTTCTAATCTGGAGCAGTTGCCTTTGAATTTAAGGTTACAGAAGCACTATTCAGGATTACATAAGAAAAAATAAAATTGGAGATAAGAAAAGATTTGTAACAAAAAGAGTTCAAAAACTGAAAAAGTGGTCTAGCTTTACCTACATTGACTTAAATGAAAATATGCAATATAATTTGAAAAATACATGACTTAGATTTTTTAACATATTTTTCTGATGACTACTATGATTAGTCATCATTACCCAATTCTGGCTTGACGTTGACTTCTAGAAATCCCAGAATATGACCAGACTAGTAAAATATATATATGTCTTCGAAATGCAACTCACGATTTACTGACTCTCAAAGAAAAACTTAGAAAAAGTTAAGAAATACCACAGAAAAATATACTCTTAAACTTTTGCGAATAAGGCTTAATTTTGCGTGGTGGACTTTTATTAAAATTCCCCTAAATGCTATCCTAAAAACTTGCTAGGTTGATGGGGAAAGTTTTCTTAATATTTTACTTATTTATTATGTGTCCCGCTGTTTAGTAGCGGGGACGTCTTTAATATGATATGCAGAATTATTTTTTGACATTTTGATTCCTTTATGGGTTTCAACAACTTTTGGAATAACAATCCAAACTAGCAAAATAAGCACCTCAAGCGCAAATACGCCAACCTCGGTACAGGTTACAAATTTGCGCCGTTTGTGGTCGAGACGATGGGCCCATTGGGACACTCAGCCAAGCGTCTCGCCAAAGAGTTATCCAAACAGCTAACGGAAAAGTCTGGAGATAGGAAAGCTGGCAAATATTTTTGCCAACGGATTAGCTTTGCTATACAGAGGGGAAATGTTGCCAGTCTCCTTGGGACTAGCATTGAAAGAACGTCTCAGGAGGTCATTTTATATTTAATTTAATTTTGACTTTCAAATATTTTCCTAATAAATAAATAAATGAATTACAAATTATTGTAGTTAAATTTTAATTAGTAGATAAATTAAAAAATATATAACTTGTACTGCCAATCCACTGAAATGCTTTTTCCAACTATTAAATACTGTGTCTTCCTAATTTTGGAAATTATATTATTACGTTCTATTATATTTATAGTATTTTTTATCTATTATAGTAATTTACACTTTTCTTTTATCCGATGTTTTAGACAATAGTGAATGCATACCCAAGTCTAACACCCGTCTTCTAAAATAGTTCCTCAACGGCTCCTCCACTCAACAATTCATTCCAGCTGTCAAACGTGTTCCCTCAAAGGATCCTAAAAATAGTCATTCTTGGTTGTAAACTCTTCAACCTCGAAAGGCATAAATCTTACCATTATATATTTCCGGTAAGTCTTGTTTCTGGCGACATTCTTACAGAATTACTTTACGCTCTGCTTTAACTGCCTTCGTGGTCTAGCGGTTAAGTCCGTGGATTAAGAATCAGAGGTACCGGGTTCGATTCCTGGTCGGGACACAAAAATATTTATTAATGTAAATAAATACTTTTAATTAATATTTAATTGATGAATTCTCCATTGCGGCATAAACATCAATGGAGAATTCATCTCACACCTCCGATTTGCGGATGACATAGTCATTATGGCCAGTTCACTCAAGGATCTTAGCGGAATGCTGAACGGCTTAAACGTAGCATCCCAGCGGGTTGGTCTCGAAATGAACTTAGACAAGACGAAAGTCATGTTCAATGATCATGTCAAGCCGAGGCCAATCTGCATAGGAAACGACACTCTCGAAGTTGTGCAAAATTACGTATACCTCGGGCAGACTATCCAATTAGGAGCAGCCAACTTCAGCAAAGAAGCCGACAGACGCATTCAGCTAGGATGGGCGGCATTCGGGAAACTCCGGCACATCCTCTCATCGTCTATACCACAATGTTTAAAGACTAAGGTCTTTAACCAGTGCGTCCTCCCGGTAATGTCGTACGGAGCAGAGACGTGGACACTAACAGTGGGTCTGGTCCATAAATTCAAGGTCGCTCAGCGAGCCATGGAGAGAGCTATGCTTGGTGTATCTCTGGTGGATAGAATTCGAAACGTTGATATTCGTCAGAGAACGAAAGTTACAGACATAGCTTTTAAAATTAGCAAGCTGAAGTGGCAATGGGCCGGACACATCTGCCGCAGAACCGACGATCGATGGGGCAAACGGGTTCTAGAGTGGAGACCACGTACGGGAAGACGCAGAGTGGGACGACCCCCCGCCAGATGGACAGATGACCTAAAGAAGGTCGCTGGTGGGGGTTGGATGAGGGTAGCGAAAGATCGCGTTAAGTGGCGAGCCTTAGGGGAGGCCTACATCCAGCAGTGGAGAGATACAGGCTGATGATGAATATTTAATTTATTTGTGATATTTCTCGAGTTTGGTACGCTGCCTGGAGACATCGACGAGCTTGCCACTTGTCATGATTGGCCTATAGTAAAGTTGGCTAAATGTGAATCCGCTTATTTATAAGCGTGGTTTCTGACCACCCCGAAAGGGAAACGGTCGTGATGATACTATATTATACTATACTATACAAAAAGAAATTAAAGAATTAGTACTATAAATGTAAAAGAAGCTTTGTAATAATAATAGAGTGTGACAACCCCCCGCCAGATGGACGGTTGACCTGAAGAAAACTGGTGGGGGTTGAATGAAGGTGACGTTTAGTGGCGAGCCTTGGGGGAGGCCTACATCCAGCAGTGGAGAGATACAGACTGATTGTGGCGGCTGTTGGTCAGGTAAATGAAAGACTTCTTCAGCTCACCAGTATATTGGCAAAGCCCTAACTGCCTAGACATAGGCTAAGAATGTTTTTGTTAAAAATCGTAATAAGTGGCGCGACCTCGCTCTTCAAGGCCGTAGGCTGCACTCTCAGCTGTCCACCGTCGTATCGCTGCCCCGGACCCCGCGCCCCGCGGTTGGTTGTCGCTCTGGCCGCAACACTGATGATGAATATAAAACAAGCTTCAAATCGAGCTATCTTCAACAAATTTGTATATATGTAGATACTTCTTGTCAACCTAACTGTTTTAACTTCTCTATTTAAAATATTTTTTTCTATATTACTTCCCTCATCGTTTAAGTGGTTCATTTGTATATTTATTATGTGTGTGTATATCATAGATATAGAATACTACGCGACAATCCTATGTCTATGGTGTATATATATATTATTTATTGAGAATGTCTTGCAGAATTACGTTCGCCGTTTGTATAGATTTACAATAAAATAATAGTATAGTATCATCACGACCGTTTCCCTTTCGGGGTGGTCAGAAACCACGCTTATAAATAAGCGGATTCACATTCAGCCAACTTTACTATAGGCCAATATTTTTCACACTTTGTTTGAAGGTTATAGGAGTGGGGAAATACACTGGCTGGGAGAGCTTCCCACATCTTCAGCGTGCGACAGATGTAAGAGTCTCCAAATTTGTATGTACGCGTAGGGATAGTGGCTACGGTATGTGGATGCATATTTTGGCCTGTGCGAGTGGTTCGGTTGCGGAATAGAGAAGAAGGGATAAGGTTGTGGAGCTCTTCAGAACATTCACCGTAGTATAGCTTGTAGAACACGCTCAGGGAGGCCACATCTCGGCGAAGCTGTGACTTGATAAGCTGTGATATGATAATCCCACACTAATGCTCGACTCATGGACCACTGCACTAAAGTTAATAATATTTCAACTTGAATCGTGATAATTACATAGGCTTCGTTATGGTACAACCCAGCCGTAGTTGATATAGTTATAAAGTTGTGTGTTTAAACACACAACCCTATAGATATCACATAGGAGTGTCGGATGGCTGGTTCGGTGAACCGGAAGTGGTCTACGCTATCAGGTGTCGCCTGCAGCCACTGTTATCTGCTAGACACTCTGTACATACGTATTTTAGAGGTTACAGGGATTATCGATTTTTCTTGTCTTTGAAGAGATATAGTGCATAATGGTTTTCCATCATATTTTATCGCTATAGTTAATATTTATCGTGTTATAATTGAAATTAGTTTCAGTACTATGTTACTTGTTTTTTTTATTCTTTTTATTTTATTGCCTCTGTGGTCTAGCGGTTAAGTTCGTGGATTTAGACTAGGAGGTACCGGGTTCGATTCCTGGTTGGGACACAAAAATATTTATTAATGTATACAAAACATTTTATTAATATTTAATTTATTTGTGATATTTCTCGAGTTTGGTACGCTGGAGACATCAACGAGCTTCCCATTTATCGTTGTTGTAAAGTTAGCTAAATATGAATCCGCTTATTTATAAGCGTGGTTTCTTACCACCCCAATTCAATTCAATTCGTTTATTTTTGCAAGTAGGCATAGGACAAAAAGATATGTATTCTGCACTTTTACACGTCAATTTTTACAATATTGATATATATATAAAACGATATAATTTTATAGTACATATTGGTGAATCTGGAGCAGTACATGATAACCATCATTTGGAAAGAGAAACAATAAAATAACACAATTATAAATAAAGAATAACGCTTAACATTATAGCTGCTGTAGATAGGCATTGTCACACTATAAGCTAAGACAGACACAATTATAAGAATATAAATGTCAATGTCAGTTAAGATAATAGCTGCTGTATATAGGCATTGTCATACTATAAGCTAAGACAGACACAATTATAAAAATATAAATGTAAATGTCAGTTAAGATAATAGCTGCTGTACAGAGGCATTGTCATACTATAAGCTAGAACAAACAATTATTAAGAAAAAAAAAGAAAAAAAAAAAAGAAGGTAACTTAAAATTATAGCTGCTGTATAAAGGCATTGTCATACTAAACTAGACTATAACTAAATACAAATTGTGTAATAAATGAATTATAATACTTATTAGCTGCCGTACAGAGGCATTGTCAAACTACGAGACGTATTAAAATGCTATAATTTTATACCCAAGCTTTTTTATCGTTCATATAGTCATTAACAGTATAATAGCCTTTTTGCATTAATTTTTTTTTAATGTGATTTTTAAATGTATTAATGGGCAAAACCATAACACTGTCTGGTAGTTTATTAAAATACTTTTTACATTGTATTACAAACGAACGATTCACTTTGCTAAGCCTGGAAGCTGATGTAAATAATTTGTTTTTGTTCCTTGTATTGCGTGTATGTAGGTCGCTATTTTTAGGAAATAGATGCAAATTTTTACGGACATATAAAATGTTTTCATAAATATATTGTGAGGCTACAGTGAGTATGTTAATTTCTTTAAACTTTTTGCGCAGAGATGTACGACAATTTAAATTATATATTGCACGAACTGCTCTTTTCTGGATCACGAAAATGGACTTAATATCCGCGGCATTACCCCAAAGAAGTATTCCATAAGAAAGCAGGTATGAAAGTAACTAAAATATACAGTTCTAGCCGTCTCCACATCAGTTAACTGTCGAATCTTTCTAACTGCGTATGTTGCAGAACTCAATTTTTTT
This sequence comes from Tinea semifulvella, assembly GCA_910589645.1. Lineage (NCBI taxonomy): Eukaryota > Metazoa > Arthropoda > Insecta > Lepidoptera > Tineidae > Tinea > Tinea semifulvella. The sequence continues at coordinate 5,073,211 of OU342625.1, forward strand.
GAAAGTTTCAATATATGTGGACCCCATTGCAACTTAGAATCTACAGTAATTCCTAGAAAAACAGAAGAATCTGTAAGTTCTAAAACTTCATTATTTAAAATGAGTTCTGTATGAACTTGTTTTACATTTGGTAAACAAAACTTAATGCACTTGGTTTTTTTCGCATTAAGAAGCAAGTTGTTAGCTGTAAACCAATTCGAGACCTCAGATAGAATACTATTAATATCGTCATAACATTTTTTATTTCTGTCAACTCTAAAAATTAGTGATGTATCATCAGCAAATAAAACTATCTCACTTTTATTTTGTACAATGTGAGGTAAGTCATTAACGTACACAAGAAACAAGAAAGGACCTAGTATTGATCCTTGCGGGACTCCCATAACTACAGGAGCTCCGCAAGAGGTCTTCCTGTTAATCATGACCCTTTGAACTCTGTCACTAAGATAGGACTGTATTAGCTTGACAGCTTTGTTTTTTAAGCCATAGTGCTCCAGCTTCCGTAGCAATATACTATGTGAAACACAATCAAAAGCCTTTGATAGGTCGCAAAATACTCCAATAGCATTCTGCGAACCCTCCCAAGCCTCGAAGATATGTCGCACCAGACTATTACCAGCATCACATGTAGAGCGACCTTTAGTAAACCCAAATTGTTTAGGGTGTAATAAATTATGTTTTAAAAAGTGTTCTGACATTTGACTTAAAATTAATTTTTCGAAAATTTTACTACATGCTGGTAATATTGATATCGGCCTATAATTATTGGGTTCACTACTGTTACCTGATTTAAAAAGAGGTATGATTTTACTGTATTTCAACAAATCAGGAAACGTACCGTTGTCAATACAGAGATTAAAAATTTGAGCGAGGTAAGGTGCAATAATACTAATTATTGAATTTAATAAAACTACAGAAATACCCCATAGATCTTCTGTCTTCTTAAGATTAATAGATTTAAATGTTGTGCATATTGTAGCTCCATCCACATAGCTAAACTCAAAATGATTAGCGCACTGACTAACATTGGATTTTAAAAGGGAAAAAGCTAAGGCTGGTGATGAATTTAGATTTTTTGTTGTTTCAATTGGAACTTTCGCAAAAAAATGTTCAAAGGCTTCTGCCACTTCGAAATCTGATTGAACTAATTTGTTATCAATGTTTAATTTATAGTCCTGACATGTTTGCCTTAATTTTCCAGTTTCGCTATTTATGATTTTCCAAGTAGTTTTAATTACATTTTGTGAATTTTTTATTTTGTTACTTAGAAAATTTATTTTAGCTATAGAACATACTTTTTTAAATATTTTTGAATATTTTTTTACATAATTTAGAAAATCTGGGTTAAATAAACATTTTTTTATGTCATAAAGTTCGTAAAGTTTTCTTCTACTCACATGTAGACCTGGTGTGGCCCAATCGCAAAATTTTCTTTTACCGTCATTTTTGCAGACTAAAGTTGTAAAAACATTGTCAAATTCTGCTCTTATAAAATTAAATAATGTTGTATATAGATTATTAGGGTCATTATTTGGAAATAGCAAGAGTGACATTTTAGCTACTATGTTACTTCTAAATTTATTTAGGCGTTTTATAGTAAAAGGTCTTACTAATATTGGTGTACATTACTTACTTAAAGTACCATTAAAACTAGCGTCAATACCAAAATGATCGGAGCTTAATTTATTAAATATGTTGCTTTCGATTGGTTCACAATCACTGAAAATATTATCAATACAGGTTGCTGTACTGGTTGTTATTCTCGTAGGCGCTAGGAATACGTTATTCATATTAGCCGATTTAAATAAACAAATTAACCTAGTTGAAGTCGGAGAGTTTACTAACAGGTCAACATTAAAATCACCACAGATAATAATGTTTTTTTTACATTTAGAAATCCTTTCCAGAACGTCTTCCATCGCTTTTTCAAATGAATCGTAGTTTGCAGATGGTGGTCTATAGATATTAATCACAATGTACTGCTCCAGTTCTACACATGATAGTTCAATAATTCGTTCAATAGAAAGACATACCACATCCTTTCGTTCCTTACTTTTAATATCATTTTTAATAATTATTAAACTACCGCCACATCTAGACTTCTTTCTGGTGAACGAACTTACAATACGGTGAGAAGGAAAATTTGCGATCAACT